>BSBK01011689.1:90000-93030 GCA_027943335.1 Chamaecyparis obtusa | reverse complement strand
TTGGTTAACTAATTATTATAGCAATATAGTAAGTGTTTAAGTTACTTATTAGTTTGAATAGAAATTTTTATTCATAATAATATGAGTTTTTATTCTAATATATTAGGTGATTAAATGTTAATGATCAATCAAGTTAAGACATAATCGGGTATATGATAATGAAATGAATGATTAATAAATAATTCAATTAATTAATAGATTGGTCAAATGAAGTGGATATTATAACAAGGATTGGTTGCATCCAATCTTGACTCATCTATTTATTTTTAGAATATTTTGTACTTAGAAATAACCTCATGGAGTATTATGTTGTGTCTAGAATATTTGACTTACACATATACCATGATTATACCATGTAGGAAATGGAAGGTGAAGCAATTATGCAGATTAATGATCTTATTATGAACCTAACACATTAAACCTTTTCGAAACTAAAGGATGACACCATCTTCATGTCAGGCTCATGCACATGGGAGAGGTTGTAGGTATACAGCTTCTATTCACAAGGAGATTAGGTAGGAAATAGAGGTTCCTAGAGGGCATCAGAATCCCTCTCTCAAAGCATCTCCTAATCCAAACTAGGACATCATGTTGGCTTTGTAGAATTCAGCCAAAATCATCCTAGGTAGGTTGTCTCCTGTAGCCCAAAAAGAACAACACCATGATGATGATAGACTTAGAGTTCCATCTAGATAATGGAGCAAGAGCCCTCCTCTGAGATTTGTAGAGGGGAATGGAGAGCATGACATTGAATATTTAAATGGGCCTGAGCGTCTACCAGGTTTAGTGGCTCAAGTGGTTGAGAGAATTGTGATTGCAGAGGACATAAAGGAAAGATCTTATGATAGGTCTCAGGACCATAAATCAACATCTCAGTCATCAAGATATGAAAAAAACCCTTGGAAAGGAAATCATAGGAGCTCATTTTTGATATTTAGGGATCCCTAGCCTCAAAAAAACTTGAAATAGAGGCTACCCCATGAGAGACATAACTTTATGCCCAATCTATGGTAGGCACATGGTCCTAGGATGGACCAGAGACACTAAGAACCTTTTACACCTCTCATGTGGACTCATCAGTCCTCGAGGGTTGGTTACAATAGGTCTAATAGGACAAAAGGTTATCAACACTCTAGGCCTCGAGGAGTAAAAATTCAGTCATGAGGGCCTTGCTACACATGTAGAGACATGAGGCACATTGCTTGAGAGTGTCCTCAAGGAGGAAGTCAGCAAGAAACAATGATTGAGCCTACACCTGAATATATGGAAAATTCCCATAGAGTGTTCATAGAGGCTGATGACCACCAAGAAAAGCTTTAGTCTATAGTCACTGAGGTCACAAGTAGAGTAGGATTTGTATCTTGGTGTGATGGACCCTAACCGTTTGAGGCAGAGAGATGAACCAGGTTAGGATTCAGTGGGATTTCTATGGAAGGCTGAAATCTTGGGAGGATGGAGTACAGATTGGAGATTAGTACCCCCACCTCTTCAATGAAATCTAGGAGGATGTTCATGCCTAGAGGGGGTGGATGTGAGGCCTAACCCAGACCATCATAGATTAGCTCTATATTTCCATGTTTATGTTTTCAGTTGTTACTATTTGATACTTTTAAATACTTGGATTCATATGCTATTTTTGAGGATCTGTAAGATATCCTACTGATGTTATTAATCATTATGTTGATGTGAACCTATTCAGGAGATATTCTATGGTTAATTATGTAGTTTATCCTTATGGTATAGTTAATGATGCATTGAGTGAAACATACATGTTAAGATATTTCAAAATAAAGATATTATTTAAATTTCCAATGTGTAAAGGAATGCAAATGTAAGTTGTGTGTGTGATACATTATGTATTCTATTACTATTATATGTGTACAATGAGTGTGTAAATAGTTGACCATGATATTAAATGTGGGGTTTCAAAGACTAACCTATGTATATTTAATGTAATGCTAAGGTCTTGTCTATGAAGAGACATGGAACTCATTGTTATGTATTTTATATGTAAATGTATTTTGTATGATTGTATTTAAATTAGTTTTTTAAAAAGTTATGGGTCATGCCTAATGTAATTTGTGTGTGTCACTTGACACCTATGTCTTTATGTGTTGGCATGGCTAGTACATGTAATTAGGGTAGACCTATTTATGACCCAAGGGTTACCTAGTGTAGTACACATGAAAACCCTAGAGTTAAGAAGATTAGATTGGGTCAACAGAGTTGAAATTCGGATGTAAACTTTAGGTAGAGTTTAGGAGGATGAAATAGGATTCCATAAGGTAGTTAGCATTAGTTTTGATCACCCTACTTGGTAGCTTAGGGGTTAAGGGTCATTTTCAACCTATTAAGAGCCTTGGGACTCATTTATGACACCCCTGAAATATCTCCTCTTCAAAGTGGTGAAAATTGAAGAGTTTGAGAATTTTGGGCAACATATTCAATCTTTCCATGTGAGCCATTCTTTCCATTTATTATGAACTTAACTTAGGAAGGAAGGGGAAGAGTCTAGAGGCTTCCTCATTAATGAAAGAATAATATATTTTCTTGGCTAGAGCCTATTTAGGGAGATGGGGAGAGGAAAGCAAGGTTATTCACCCACTCTCTACTCTTAGGGACCACTAGAATTGGAGGAGGAAGAAAAGGCTTAAGGAGGAGAAAGCTTCACAACTCCATCTCTTCATCTTTGGACTTAAGGTTGTATATTCTCTAGAACTAGTAGCATATTCATGTTTCATGTATGTGAAATCTTTAGGTAGTTTAATGGAGTTCTATGTAATTTGTTTAAACTCCATGGGTTTCCATAGAGGTTTGCAAGTGTTGTATCTTATTTTATGATGCAAAATATTGTGTTTACTTTAGTGTTGAGTTATATTATGTTGTTAAGGGAGTTTTCAAGTTGTACTCACCCGTGGGAAGGCTGGGTAACCTTGAGGGGGAAAGAATATTGGGCAGCCCTTTATAGAGAAGAGCTTCTCCATGTGTGAGAAGTATAAGCATGGATGTTATGGGCTCCATGTGGTCAAG
>BSBK01011689.1:0-85000 GCA_027943335.1 Chamaecyparis obtusa | reverse complement strand
AACAACAACAATATGCAAGAACAGAAAATTGGCTTCTTATTATCTCCACAATGTGGAATTACAAACTTTCAGAATTACAATATGCAAAGCCACATGGGCATTCCCTTACAATATTCTGTAGGACAAAGCCTCGAACTATTACCAAGATCTACTACCCAGAACTATTCTGAACTGCCTAAGACAATAATACAGCCTTCCTTATATAGGCAATTTTCCACCGCCTGGGAAAGTTCCAGAATTTTAGCCAATAAGGCCGACCAAACTTAGAATTATTTTATTTTACATTTTATTACATCATAGTCGGCTCAAGATAACCTTTGAAATCCGAACAGAAATTTTGAAGAAAATTATTTTTCGCCATTTCAGGTGGCCCAACTTCCGAAGACCATAAGTCATCACTAGTTGACCCGATCGGCTATTATAACCCCATTTCGAAAATGCCACGAAACGCTCTACAGGCTTGACCAGCACAAGCGCTCGTCACCCAAATTTTCAACCTCATCCGGGGCCTCTAAAGCCTTCAAAACTGAGTTTAAAGTTTCTGTACCCTGCTGCCAATACCGAAAATCTTCAATATCTTCCAATATACACTTGATCTGGCAATGAAACTTTACTGGCAGACATATATGACAAAAATGAACCTCCAAGAAAGAAATCAGATCATTCTGAGCACATACGAAAATTACCAAAAATAGTAACTTTCCATAAATAGTAGCTCTGCACAAAATAGCCCTTATTGAATACAAAAAAATAGAAATATTTTTGGGTGATGCAAGATTGCTCTTACACCCAGGATGCTCCTGCATCAGACACCCGGGGTAATTTGAGAAGTGACCCTGTCACGACTCAGGTGTGCAGAGGAAAACCAAGATGGCTAACCTCCTCCTTTGTCAGCCATGATGAATCTTCAACAGGTCATCCTTTCCACTTGACCAGATATTCTTCATATGTCCTGTTCCTTGTGCTTCTGCCAACATGACTGTCCAGTATATCTTCGACCTCCTTAGTGTCTGAACTAGTTGCTAGAATACTCCACTGTGCTGCTGTGATCTCATCTTCAACACCTCCTTCATGATACTCTGTCAGATCTGAAATGCTAAACACTGGTGAAATATTTAGCTCATTAGGAAATTCTACCTCATATGCGTTGCCTGAATCATGTTTCTTCAGTATCCTACATGGTCCAAACTTCTTCATTTTCAGCTTGTTATATGTAGCAACTGGAAACCGCTCCTTCCGCAAATGAACCATGACTTCATCACCAACTTGAAATTCCTTATACCTCCTTTTCTCATCTTCCTTAGCCTTATACTATGCGTTCATCTTGGTAATATGCTTCCTCACCTCCCCATGGATGTTCTTCAAGTGTTCTGCAAAATCCTCAGCTTCGGCACTACTTATTTCTCCTTTATCTATCTTCCTCAATTCAGATGCATTTCTTGGACTACTTCCATATACAATCTGGAATGGTGATTTACTAGTGCTCCTGTTGACAGAATTATTGTATGCAAATTCTACCTGTGGTAAAATCAAATCCCATCTTGTTGGCTTATCTCCAACCAAACATCTCAGCAAATTTCCCAAACTCCTATTCACCACCTCTGTCTGTCCATCAGTCTGTGGATGATGTGATGAACTAAAATTCAAATCTGTCTTTAACTTCTTCCACAATGTACACCAGAAATATCCAACAAACTTAGTGTCCTGATCTGAAACTATGGTCCTTGGCAAACCATGAAGTCTCACTACCTCTCTGAAAAACAATTCTGCTACATGAATAGCATCATTAGTCTTCTTGCAGGGAATGAAATGTGACATATTTGAAAATCGGTCAACTACTACAAAAATTGAATCATGTCCCCGCTGTGTCCTCAGTAAACCAAGAACAAAGTCCATACTGATATCCTCCCAAGGCTTCTTTGGTATAGGTAATGGTTGATACAACCCTGTATTCTGCTTCACTCCTTTCACCATCTGACATACTCTGTAACTCTGTACAAACTTCTTCACATCTTGCTGCAATTGTGGCCAATAATAATTCTCACCAACCAAAGCAAGGGTTTTATCACGACCAAAATGTCCAGCCAATCCTCCACTATGCTTCTCCTTGATGAGATTCTCCCTCATAGAACTTTGTGGAATTCACAACTGACTCCCTTTGAATAGCATATCATCTTGGATGATAAAATCTAGCCATTTCATCCTGTCTAGAGTAACAGGTTCTGTACAAGCCTTCCAAGCTTCACCAAAATCAGGATCCTCTGGATACAAATTCTTGAGTTCCTTGAACCCAACCACTTCAATCTGCATTTCTGTCAGCAATAGTTGCCTTCTGCTAATAGCATCTGCAACCCTATTAGACTTTCCACTCCTCTGTTTCAAAACAAATGTATAACTCTGCAAAAACTCAACCCATTTCAAATGCCTTTGATTCAATTTTCCTTGACTATTCAAATATTGCAAAGCTTGATGATCAGTATACAAAACAAACTCCTTAGGAAGCAGATAGTGCCTCCACTTTTTCAATGCCTGAACTATAGCATAAAATTTCTGATCATAAACAGAATATTTTCTCTTGGCATCATTTAATTTCTCACTGAAATAAGCAACAGGTTTACCTTCTTGGCTCATAACAGCTCCTATTGCAGTACCACTAGCATCACAATCTACTTGAAACACCTTATTAAAATCTGGAAGTGCTAAAATAGGTTGTTCTGTAACTTTTTGTTTCAACAATTGAAAACTCTTTTCTGCCCCATTAGTCCACTTAAACTCTTTTCTATCCCCTCTCATTGTTTCAGTCAAGGGTCCACAAATACTGCTAAAATTTTTGATAAACCTTCTGTAAAAGCTAGCTAGACCATGAAAAGATCTTACCTCAGTAGCACTCCTTGGAGTAGGCCATTCAAGGATAGCCTGTACATTCTCTGGGTCCATTTTTAGACTTTCTCCTGAAACTACAAATCCCAAATACACTAACTCTTTCTTCACAAAATTACACTTCTTCAAATTAATCAACAATTTCTCTTTTCTCGACTTCTCAAATACCATATGAATATGCATCATATGCTCATCCAATGTCTTACTAAAGATCAAAATATCATCTAGGTAAACAATGACAAACTTACCCAGAAATTCTTTCAGAACCTCGTTCATGAGCCGCATGAAAGTGCTCAGTGCATTGGTTAGCCCAAAAGGCATGACTAACCACTCATATAGTCCTTCCTTTGTCTTGAAGGCAGTCTTCCATTCATCTCCTTCTCTGATCTGAATCTGATGATATCCACTCTTCAGATCTATCTTTGAGAAATACACAGCTCCACTCAAACAGTCTATAATATCAGCCATTCATGGCAATGGAAACCTGTACTTGATTGTGATCTTGTTTATTGCCCTGGAATCTGTACACATCCTCCATTCTCCATTCTTCTTTGGTGCTAATACTCCTGGTACAGCACAGGGACTCAGACTCTCACAGATCAATCCTTTCTGTAACAGTTCATGTACTTGTCTGTTCAACTCCTCACTTTCTGCAGGTGTCATTCTGTGTGCTGCCTTATTCGGCAAACTCGCTCCTAGGATCAAATCCATCTGATGACTGATCTTCCTGACTGGTGGTAATCCAATAGGCACGTTATCGGATACAATATCTTGAAACTCATTCAACAAAACTGCAACTTCTACAGGAACATCTTCTACTTCCTCTTTACCAGCTTTTGGAATTAAAGAAAAATATACACGCTCATGCCTCATACCATCTAAGAAATTTCTTCCATCAACAAAAGTTATCCTTGCATTACCACATACCTTTTCTTCAGTCTTCTTCAATGCTTTTAGCTTATGTCGCACTCCATCCTTTGTCAGGGAATAGGTATTCGCACGACCATCATGTACAGCACATCTGTCAAACTGCCATGGTCTACCCAACAACATATGACATGCATCCATAGATATGATATCACACAATACCTCATCTTGGTATCTGCCAATCTTGAACTTCACCAGGCATTGTTCATTGACTATGACCTTGTGGTCATCCTGTACCCAGGCAATCCGATATGGATGTGGGTGTTTCTGTCTCTTGAGCTTCAACTTTGTCACCATCTCTTCTGACACCAAATTGTCAGTGCTTCCACTATCAATAATCACATCACAACATTTACCTTCGCACTTGCACCTGTTGCGAAACAGGCTCCTTCTTTGCTCAGGTTCATTCTCACCACTCAACAGGACTCTTCTGTTAATCAACGTTTCTCCTCTTTCAGCATTTTCAGAATTTGATGATCTGGCATCTTCATCTACATGTGCAACTCTGGCCTAGCCTTCATTTCTCCTGTCTGTTCTTCCTTGGCGCTGAGGACATTCAAGTGCCCTATGACCTTCTTCTCCACAGTGAAAACATGTTCCACGGAAGCCACCTCTTCCAGATCCTTGTCCTCTTCCTCTTCCTCTCTGATCTCTATTATTCTGATCTTGGAAACAATTGGAATTATTTCCTCGCTGATTCTGACTACTACTGGCCTCATCCTTCTTTTTTGTATCTTCATTTCAGCCACCATATGACCGTCCACCAGATCATCCACCACGACCTCTTCCGTTTTGTTTGCTCTCAAACTTCTTGTTCAGCTTTTCCTCTACTTTTAGGGAAAACTGGTATGCCTCTTCAATACTGTTCATTCGAACCAGATTCAGCTCCTCCTGAATGCTTGGCCTTAACCCATTAAGGTATCGGGCAACTTTCTCCTTATCAGCTTCTGCATGGCCTGTTCTGATGAGAAGTCGGTAGAACTCCTCTGTATACTCCTGAACAGATCTTCCTGCTTGCTTCAAACTCTGCATTTTCTTCAATAGGTCAAGCTCATAATCAACAGGAATGAACTGTGGCTTCAATTTATCAACCATCCGATCCCATCTTGTGATTTTATCTTTCCCTCTTCTATTTCGCTCTAATTGAATTTCTTGCCACCAGATCTTCGCATGACCTTTCAATCTGGCCTTCGTAAATTTGACCCTATCAGGATCCTCAACATCTTCATACTCAAAATATTCCTCACATTCATTGATCCAGTCGATCAATTCCTCTGGGTTAAGATTTCCAGAAAATGTAGGAACCTCAATCTTAGGTCTTTTCCCAATCTTGGAAATCACCCGAAAAAGTCTTTCTTCCTCCTGGTTCACAATTTCAGCTTCTCCTTCTTGATATTCTTCTTCGGCTTCATCCTCACTTTCTTCTTTGACATTAAGATTCATTCCTCTACAAATCTCTTCTTGTAATGCTCGCACTTGTCTCTGCAGCTCTCTAACCTCAGGTGTTACAACACCAGCTCTTCCGCCACGTTCCCTTCGTGGAGGCATTTTTGCGATGCACGCTGAAACCCTAGCCATGGTCCTGGTGCAAACTGCCTCACAGTCGGCGATCTGTTTACACACTCAAGAAAACTTGGCTCTGATACCACCTGATGAAGGGTGCTCCCCTTAATACCACAAACACATTACAGATATAGAGAAACAACAACAATTTGCAAGAATAGAAAATTGGCTTCTTATTATCTCCACAAAGGTGGAATTACAAACTTTCAGAATTACAATATGCAAAGCCACATGGGCATTCCCTTACAATATTCTTTAGGACAAAGCCTCGAACTATTACCCAGATCTACTACCCAGAACTATTCTGAACTGCCTAAGACAATAATACAGCCTTCCTTATATAGGCAATTTTCCACCGCCTGGGAAGGTTCTAGAATTGTAGCCAATAAGGCCGACCAAACTTAGAATTATTTTATTTTACATTTTATTACATCATAGTCGGCTCAAGATAACCTTTGAAACCCGAACAAAAATTTTGAAGAAAATTATTTTTCGCCATTTCAGGTGGCCCAACTTCTGAAGACCATAAGTCATCACTAGTTGACCCGATCGGCTATTATAACCCCATTTCGGAAATGCCACGAAGCGCTCTACAGGCTTGATTAGCACAAGCGCTCGTCACCCAAATTTTCAACCTCATCCGGGGCCTCTAAAGCCTTCAAAACTGAGTTCAAAGTTTCTGTACCCTGCTGCCAATACCAAAAATCTTCAATATCTTCCACTATACACTTGATCTGGCAATGAAACTTTACTGGCAGACTTATATGACCAAAATGAACCTCCAAGAAAGAAATCAGATCATTCTGAGCACATACGAAAATTACCAAAAATAGTAACTTTCCATAAATAGCTGCTCTGTACAAAATAGCCCTTAGTGAATACAAAAAAATAGAAATATTTTTGGGTGATGCAAGATTGCTCTTACGCCCAGGATGCTCCTGCATCAGTTTTCTTCATCTACCCTGTCATTTTTTAATATTAAGGATTGGGCTTTTTCTTCCTAGCCCGGTTTAAATGATATTTTATTCATCGATTTGGAATCCAAGTTCTTTATAGCCATGTTTGAAACTAAGGAAGAAAGGAACTTTTTTCATTAGTAGAAAGGTTGGTTGTGTTAGGGTTCAGGTTTGCACACCATGATCTGGGTTCCAAATATCAATCCTCAAAATTCATTTATTCAGTTCTTTCCATATTGGATCTCTTTTCCTCTTTTACCGCTTGAATATTGAGATCTGGAGATCATTGAAATATTAGCTAACAAGTTGGGTATTTTCTTAAAGCATGACCTCATCCCCTTCGATTACCCACAATTGGAAGTTAGACTTTTTTTGCTGATTGACAAGAAAAAACCATTTCCTACCTCAATATCTCACATCTTAGTGGGGTGAATGATGTCAGTCAATCAAGATCCAAGATGAAGTCATAGTTAATAAATTCCAACATAGACTTGGCCATTTCAATACCCAGTGCCAAGTAGGTGGACACAATGTTATGGTAATCTATCCAAATCATTACTTTGATCCAATGAGATGTTCTCAAAAATTTAAATTACACGATCAAGCCGCTCAACCTTCCCCTGTGCTCATTGATAACCAAGCATTAAGGCCCACTACTCAAGTTAATCAAATGACAGATTCAACATTTGCACATATTCTCAAATGGATTATGTCATTCCTCTAGCAGATGTCTTTTCATTCAAAGTTGTACTTGCTAATAGCTCTTGATTCTTAGATAATATTGGTCCCATACTCAATTCCAAGAGACAATCTTTTCAATAGGATACTTACCCTACCTATACCCCCTACAAGGCATTTGGTTTTTCATTCACCATCTGCAGGGAGGATGATTTGCCAATTAGGAGATCAAATCATCTCAGAGATAGCTACTTCTATCATTTTTGGAATTGCAAGAGAAGAAGGTATTATAGCTAATGATTACAATTCACCTGTGATTGATAATTTTCTCAGATAATTTTAGTATTGGAATAGCCAGGATCATGCTCAATGTTATAATACAAACATGGTTATAGATGGGGGAGATGGTTCATCTGCTGGTGTTCAGAAAATAACTACACATACTAATACCAGTCAATGGTTGTGGCATGATCAATTAGAAATGCCTGATTTTTTACCTTACAAGGATTCCTTGGGGTTGGAGAATTGTGTTTATCAACAAGTTCAGAAATCAGCTAATAGCTTGCTTTCTCAAGTTTCCCACATTCAATCTAAGGAAGATATCAGCTTCAATTTACAAAAATCCAAGGAGGTTGAACCCATTAATGGAGGTCAAGTTTTTGAGCATCAGTAGACATTGTCAATAATGCAAACCCCATCACAAAACATTCATCCCCCCAAAACACCAAAGATTAGAGGCAAGCCAAAGGGCTCTAAGACTAGAATAGAAATAGCAGTTGGAATACAAACCACTCTGGATGACATATTTGTTGTTACCAAAAGATTGACAAGGAGAAAAAGGATTTCTCCTTGTCCACAATGAAAATAAATTCATGGAATGTCAGAGGCATTAATGCCTCTGACAAAAGGCATAGGATTAAACAAGTTGATTTTGTGTAGGAAGATATAGTCTTGCTTCAGGAGACCAAGCTCTCTCAGGACACATTTGAAAAAACCATTTCCATTTGGCACAAGTGGAAGTCACTACATGCACCAAGAATGGGAGCTTCTGGTGGACTTGCAGTATTATGGAACCCCCAAACAATTAATGGACAACTCATTCATCAAGACAACAATTGGCAGATGTTGAAAATTACTACTTTTGATATCTCTTTTATTTTGGTCAATGTTTATGGCCCTACTTTAACATAGGACAAATCTAGAGTGTGGGATAATATTACTCATTTCATTTAGATTCAAGATTCTCAGTATGTTATTCTTGGGGGTGATTTCAATGCACTCTTGTCTCAGGTGGAGAAAATAGCGGGTATTGCTCCTCCTATTAAAACTCTGCAAGATTTTAACTACTTTGTGGATAATAATAATCTCATGGATATCCACCTGTCTAATGGGTCTTTTACTTGGACAAATAAAAGATTTGGATTTGCACATATTGTTGCTCATCTGGATAGGTTCCTTTTATCACAAGACTGGAAACTGAAGAGTATGGATATTACATCAGATATTCTCTCCTTTCCAAGTTTGAATCACTTCCCAATTTCAATAAATATCACGCAAGCAGACAAAGGTAATGATACTCATTTTCATTCCTCTTTCAAGTTTGAAAGAATGTAGCTTCGTCACCCACAATTCTTCCTTCATGTTCACTAGTGGTGGAATGGTGCACCGTATGTTAAAGGATCTAGGATGCATCAATTTTCCATGAAACTAAAATTTGTTAAAACTCAAATCAAAAAATGGAATCAGCAAGTGTTCAAGAATGTCTTTACACAAAAAATAGAAGTCAAGCAGCAACTAGAAGAAGCTAATAGTAGTATCATACAAAATGGTATGAATGAAGATACTTATGCAAGACATAAAAATCTCCAACAGGAATGGTTTGAGTTGTGTAGTAGAGAGGAAGTCTACTGGAGACAAAAGTCAAGAGAGCTCTAGCTTCAAGAAGGAGACAGAAACACAAAATATTTTCATGCATCAGCTAAAAAAAAGAGAGTTTCTAAAATGATTTTTCAAATCAAAGATTCTATTAGAGGAAATCTCATTAGAAATGAAAATCTCATTCGGGAAGAAGGGGTAAAATTTTATAAGAATCCCCTGGCTCCTAACATATTGCCTTCACCTAGTGATTCACAAGTTAATGAGATTCTAGAATCCATAGAAAATATGGTATCACCTCAAGAAAATGCCATGCTAATGGCACCTTTTACCATCCAGGAAGTTCATAAAGTGGTTTTTTCCTTCCCTCCAGATAAAGCCCCCAGACCGGATGGCTTTTCTGCTATCTTCTACCAAAGTTGCTAGGATATTATTGGTTGGGATCTACTAGTTTCCATGGAGGAGTCTAGAAAGAACAAAAGTATGTTCAAGTATTTCAATAATACAAATATCTCAATAATCCCAAAGATCAAGGATCCAAAAACTTTTGCTGACTTTAGACCAATTTCTTTATGTAATCTGACATATAAGATCATAACTAAGGCCATCTATCTAAGATTGCAGCATCTTATCCCATCCATTATTTCTTTGGAGGAAGGAGTTTTTGTCCCGGGTAAAGAAACTATGGAAGGAGCATTAGTAGCTCATGAGGTTCTTCATTCAATAAACTCAAATCAAACAGAAAATTTTGTTATCAAATTAGATATGATGAAAGCATGTGACAGAGTCTGTTGGAAGTTTTCATTTCAAGTATTAAACAAAATGGGATTCTCTAAAGGTTGGTGTAAATGGATTAAGGCATGTGTTTCAGGAGCTTAGTTTTTAGTCTTAGTAAATGGAAAACCAGTGGGCTTCTTTTCATCAACTCAAGGAGTTAGATAGGGAGATCCACTATCTCCGGTACTTTTCATCATCATGGCTAAAGCATTTATAAGAACTATTAATCATTAGCATGATGTAGGTATGATGAAGGATGCTCCCCTTAATACCACAAACACATAACAAAAACAGAGAAACCACAACAATTTGCAAGAACAGAAAATTGGCTTCTTATTATCTCCACAAATGTGGAATTACAAACTTTTAGAATTACAATATGCAAAGCCACATGGGCATTCCCTTACAATATTCTTTAGGACAAAGCCTCGAATCAATACCCAGATCTACTACCCAGAACTATTCTGAACTGCCTAAGACAATAATACAGCCTTCCTTATATAGGCAATTTTCCACCGCCTGGGAAGGTTCTAGAATTTTAGCCAATAAGGCCGACCAACTTAGAATTATTTTATTTTACATTTTATTACATCATAGTCGGCTCAAGATAACCTTTGAAACCCGAACAGAAATTTTGAAGAAAATTATTTTCTGCCATTTCAGATGGCCCAACTTCTAAAGACCATAAGTCATCACCCGTTGACCTGCTTGGCTATTATAACCCCATTTCGGAAATGCCACGAAGTTCTCTACAAGCTTGACTTGTGCAAGTGCCTGTCACCCAAATTTTCGACCTCATCTGGGGCCTTTAAAGCCTTCAAAACTGAGTTCAAAGTTTCTGTACCCTGCTGCCAATACCGAAAATCTTCAGTATCTTCCAATATACACTTGATCTGGCAATGAAACTTTACTGGCAGACTTATATGACCAAAATAAACCTCCAAGAAAGAAATCAGATCATTCTGAGCACATACAAAAATTACCAAAAATATTTTTGGTTGATGCAAGATTGCTCTTACACCCAGGATGCTCCTGCATCAGACACCCGGGGTAATTTGAGAAGTGACCCTGTCACGACTTAGGTGTGCAGAGGAAAACCAAGATGGCTCACCTCCTCCTTTGTCAGCCATGATGAATCTTCAATAGGTCATCCTTTCCATTTGACTAGATATTCTTCATATGTCATGTTCCTTGTGCTTCTGCCAACACGACTGTCCAGTATATCTTTGATCTCCTTAGTGTCTAAATTAGTTGCTGGAATACTCCACTGTGCTACTGTGATCTCATCTTCAACACCTCCTTCATGATACTCTATCAGATCTGAAATGTTAAACACTGGCGAAATATTTAGCTCAGTAGGCAATTCTGCCTCATATGCATTTCCTGAATCATGTTTCTTCAGTATCTTACATGGTCCAAACTTCTTCATTTTCAGCTTGTTATATGTACCAACTGGAAACTGCTCCTTCCGCAAATGAACCATGACTTCATCACCAACCTGAAATTCCTTATACCTCCTTTTCTCATCTGCCTTAGCCTTATACTGTGCACTCGTCTTGGTAATATGCTTCCTCACCTCCCCATGGATGTTCTGCAAGTGTTCTGCAAAATCCTCAGCTTCAGCACTACTTATTTCTCCTTTATCTATCTTCCTCAATTCAGATGCATTTCTTGGACTACTTCCATATACAATCTGGAATGATGATTTACCAGTGCTCCTGTTGACAGAATTATTGTATGCAAATTCCACCTGTGGTAAAATCAAATCCCATCCTGTTGGCTTATCTCCAACCAAACATCTCAGCAAATTTCCCAAACTCCTATTCACCACCTCCGTCTGTCCATCAGTCTGTGGATGATGTGATGAACTAAACTTCAAATCTATCTTCAACTTCTTCCACAATGTACGCCAAAAATATCCAACAAACTTAGTGTCCCGATCTGAAACTATGGTCTTTGGCAAACCATGAAGTCTCACTACTTCTCTGAAAAACAATTCTGCTACATGAACAACATCATTAGTCTTCTTGCAGGGAATGAAATGTGCCATCTTTGAAAATCTGTCAACCACCACAAAAATTGAATCATGTCCCCGCTGAGTCCTCGGTAAACCAAGAACAAAGTCCATGCTGATATCCTCCCAAGGCTACTCTGGTACAGATAATGGCTGATACAACCCTGTATTCTGCTTCACTCCTTTTGCCATCTGACATACTCTGCAACTCTGTACAAACTTCTTCACATCTTGCTGCAACTGTGGCCAATAATAATTCTCACTAACCAAACCAAGGGTTTTGTCTTGACCAAAATGTCCAGCCAATCCTCCGCTATGCTTCTCCTTGATGAGATTCTCCCTCATAGAACTTCGTGGAATGCACAACTGACTCCCTTTGAATAGCATATCATACTAGATGATGAAATCCAACCATTTCATCCTGTCTAGAGTAACAGGTTCTGTATAAGCTTTCCAAGCTTCACCAAAATCAGGATCCTCTGGATACAAATTCTTGAGTTCCTTGAACCCAACCACTTCAATCTGCATTTCTGTCAGCAATAGTTGCCTTCTGCTAAGAGCATTTCCAACCCTATTAGACTTTCCACTCCTGTGTTTCAAAACAAATGTATAACTCTTTAAAAACTCAACTCATTTCAAATGCCTTTGATTCAATTTTCCTTGACTATTCAAATATTGCAAAGCTTGATGATCAGTATACAAAAAAAACTCCTTAGGAAGTAGATAATGTCTCCACTTTTTTAATGCTTGAACTATAGCATAAAATTCTTGATCATAAATAGAATATTTTCTCTTGGCATCATTTAAGTTCTCACTGAAATAAGCAACAAGTTTACCTTCTTGGCTCATAACAGCTCCGATTGTAGTACCACTAGCATCACAATCTACTTGAAACACGTTATTGAAATTTGGAAGTGCTAAAACAGGTTGTTCTATAACTTTTTGTTTCAATAATTGAAAACTCTTTTCTGCTCCTTTAGTCCACTTAAACTCTTTTCTATCCCCTCTCATTGTTTCAGTCAAGGGTCCACAAATACTGCTAAAATTTCTGATAAACTTTCTGTAAAAACTAGCTAGACCATGAAAAGATCTTACCTCAGTAGCATTCCTTGGAGTAGGCCATTCAAGGATAGCCTGTACCTTCTCTGGGTCCATTTTTAGACCTTCTGCTGAAACTACAAATCCCAAATACACTAACTCTTTCTTCACAAAACTGCACTTCTTCAAATTAATCAATAATTTCTCTTTTCTCAACTTCTCAAATACCATACGAATATGCATCATATGCTCATCCAATGTCTTACTAAAGATCAAAATATCATCTAGGTAAATAATGACAAACTTACCCAAAAATTCTTTCAGAACCTCGTTCATGAGCTGCATGAAAGTGCTCGGTGCATTGGTTAGCCCAAAAGGCATGACTAACCACTCATATAGTCCTTCCTTTGTCTTGAAGGCAATCTTCCATTCATCTCCTTCTCTTATCCGAATCTGGTGATATCCACTCTTCAGATCTATCTTTGAGAAATACACAGCTCCACTCAAACAGTCCATAATATCATCCATTCATGGCAATGGAAACCTATACTTGATTGTGATCTTGTTTATTGCTCTAGAATGTATACACATCCTTCATTCTCCATTCTTCTTTGGTGCTAATACCACTGGTACAGCACAGGGACTCAGACTCTCACGGATCAATCCTTTCTGTAACAATTCATGTACTTGTCTGTTCAACTCCTCACTTTCTACAGGTGTCATTCTGTGTGCTGCCTTATTCGGAAAACTCGCTCTTGGGATCAAGTCCATCTGATGACTGATCTTCCTGACCGGTGGTAATCCATCAGGCACATTATCGAATACAATATCCTGAAACTTATTCAACAAATCTGCAACTTCTACAGGAACATCTTCTACTTTCTCTTTACCAGCTTTTGGAATTAAAGCAAAACATACATGCTCATGCCTCATACCATCTAGGGAATTTATTCGATTAAAAAAAATTATCCTTGCATTACCACATACCTTTTCTATAGTCTCCTTCAATGGTTTTAGCTTATGCCGCACTCCATCCTTTGTCAGGGAATAGGTATTCGCACGACCATCATGTACAGCACATTTGTCAAACTGCCATGGTCTACCCAACAACATATGACATGCATGCATAGATATGATATCACACAATACCTCATCTTGGTATCTGCCAATCTTGAACTTCACCAGGCATTGTTCATTGACCATGACCTTGTGGTCATCCTATACCCAGGTAATCCGATATGGATGTGGGTGTTTCTATCTCTTGAGCTTCAACTTTGTCACTATCTCTTCTGACACCAAATTGTTAGTGCTTCCACTATTAATGATCACATCACAACATTTACCTTCACACTTGCACCTGATGTGAAACAGGCTCCTCCTTTGCTCAGGTTCATTCTCACCACTCAACAGGACTCTTCTGTTAATCAACATTTCTCCTCTTTTAGCATCTTCAGTATTTGATGATCTGGCATCTTCATCTACGTGTGCAACCCTGGCCTAGCCTTAATTTCTCCTATCTGTTCTGCCTTGGCACTGAGGACATTCAAATGCCCTATGACCTTCTTCTCCACAGTGAAAACATGTTCCACGGAAGCCACCTCTTCCAGATCCTTGTCCTCTTCCTCTTCGTCTCTGATCTCTATTATTCTGATCTTGGAAGCGATTGGAATTATTTCCTCGCTGATTCTGACTGCTACTGGCCTCATCCTTCTTTTTCTGATCTTCATTTCGGCCACCATATGACCATCCACCGGATCGTCCACCGCGACCTCTTCCATTTTGTCTGCTCTTGAACTTCTTGTTCAGCTTTTCCTCTACTTTTAGGGCAAATTGGTATGCCTCCTCAATACTGCTCATTCAAACCAGATTCAACTCCTCCTGAATGCTTGGCCTTAACCCATTAAGGTATCAGGCAAATTTCTCCTTATTAGCTTCTGCATGGCCTGTTCTAATGAGGAGTCGATAGAAATCCTCTGTATACTCCTGAACAGATCTGCCTACTTGCTTCAAATTTTGCATTTTCTTTAGTAGATCAAGCTCATAATCAACAGGAATGAACTGTCGCTTCAATTTATCCACCAGCCGATCCCATCTTGTGATTTTATCTTTCCCTCTTCTATTTCGCTCCAATTGAATTTCTTGCCACCAGATCTTCATATGACCTTTCAGTCTGGCCTTCACAAATTTGACCCTATCAGGATCCTCAACATCTTCATACTCAAAATATTCTTCACATTCATTGATCCAGTCGATCAATTCTTCTGGGTTAAGATTTCTGAAAAATGTAGGAACCTCAATCTTAGGTCTTTTCCCAATCTTAGAAATGGCCCGAAAAAGTCTTTCTTCCTCCTGGTTTACAATTTCGACTTCTCCTTCTTGATATTCCTCTTCAGCTTCATCCTCGCTTTCATCTCTGACATTAAGATTCATTCCTCTGTGAATCTCTTCTTGCAATGCTCGCACTTGTCTCTACAGCTCTCTAACCTCATGTGTCACAGCACCAGCTCTTCCGCCACGTTCTCTTCGTGGAGGCATTTTGACGATGCGCACTGAAACCCTAGCCACGGTCCTGGTGCAAACTGCCTCACAGTCGGCGATCTGTTTACACACTCAAGAACTCCTGCTCTAATACCACTTGATGAAGGATGCTCCCCTTAATACCACAAACACATAACAGAAACAGAGAAACCACAACAATTTGCAAGAATAGAAAATTGGCTTCTTATTATCTCCACAAATGTGGAATTACAAACTTTTAGAATTACAATATGCAAAGCCACATGGGCATTCCCTTACAATATTCTTTAGGACAAAGCCTCGAATCAATACCCAGATCTACTACCCAAAACTATTCTGAACTGTCTAAGACAATAATATAGCCTTCCTTATATAGGCAATTTTCCACCGCCTGGGAAGGTTCTAGAATTTTAGCCAATAAGGCCGACCAACCTAGAATTATTTTATTTTACATTTTATTACATCATAGTCGGCTTAAGATAACCTTTGAAACCCAAACAGAAATTTTGAAGAAAATTATTTTCCTCCATTTCAGATGGCCCAACTTCCGAAGACCATAAGTCATCACCCGTTGATCCGCTCGGCTATTATAACCCCATTTCAGAAATGCCACGAAGTGCTCTACAAGCTTGACTAGCGCAAGCACCCGCCACGCAAATTTTTGACCTCATCTGGGGCCTCTAAAGCCTTCAAAACTGAGTTCAAAGTTTCTGTACCCTGCTGCCAATACCGAAAATCTTCAATATCTTCCAATATACACTTGATCTGGCAATGAAACTTTACTGGCAGACTTATATGACCAAAATGAACCTCCAAGAAAGAAATCATATCATTCTAAGCACATACGAAAATTATCAAAAATAGTAACTTTCCATAAATAGCAGCTCTGCACAAAATAGCCCTTATTGAATATAAAAACAAAAATATTTTTGGGTGATGCAAGATTGCTCTTACACCCAGGATACTCCTGCATCAAGGTAAGTGGCATGGCACAAATATATCTGGTACAAATATATTTGTCACTCACTCCTTATTTGTGGATGATACATTGTTATTTGGTTTGTCAAAAGTTTAGGAGGCCCGTCAAATTAAATATTCCTTGCAACTTTATTCAGAAGTATCAGGGCAAGCTATCAATGTGCAAAAGTAAAAAATATATCTCTTTAATACTAACAAAGTGATATTTGATAAAATAGTTTGGATACTAGGCTTCACAGTGGTCTTTCTACCATCCGTATACTTGGGAATTCGATTCTTTATGGGATCAAATAAAACTAGCTATTGGTCTTCAGTAATACAACATATTCAGAGGAGGATAGTTGCTTGGAAAGCCAGATGGTTGTCATTGGTAGGCAGCATTTTGCTTATTAAATCAGTATTAGCAGCAATTCCAAATTACTTTCTTACAGTCCTAAAAGCCCCTCCTAAAGTATTACACCAAATACAAAGGATGATTAGGGGTTTCCTTTGGACAGGTAATATGAATGAAGCAAGAAAAATTCCTCTTATTTCTCTTCAAGACATGGCACATATCCTGACAATTGGAGGGGTAGGAGTTCATGACTTAACAAAAAGAAATGAAGCTTTTGGTGGAAAATTAATTTGGCAAATGTACAGTAAACCTCACTCCACATGGTGCAAGATTATGCAGTAGAAATATCTGGACAATAATGATCCTACAAGAGTCCTATCCATTTCAGATCCTCCAAAAGGTTCCATCATATGGGATTTTATGATGTCTTCATGAGATATTGTAGTAAAATATGTTACTTGGGAAATCAATAATGGTAGTATGGTAGATTTTAGGAGGGACTCATGTAATGGACAACCTCCTCTATCAAAAAATATAGTATCTCAAGACATCAGTACTATTTCATAAAATCACTAGGGCACACAACTCAATCAATATGTAGTTAATGTCTGCACAATATCAGGCAAAGTTAATTGGAAAAACTCAGATGAGTTACCATTGACAAATCAGGACATTATTCAATTCAACAAAATTCTAGCCTCTAAACAAGTATTCATGTTTGGGTCTATAGATAAGATACTTTGGGCACCAGCTAAGGATGACAACTATACAGTTAAAGAGGGATATAAAATTTTGCAGCAAAATGGAATGGAAAAAGTACCATGTAGAGCATTCTCATTCTGTTGGAATCATGTTGTGCTTCCAAAAGCAGGTTGCTTTGCATGGCTTGCAATAAAGCATAGGATTTTGACTAGTGACAGATTGAGTAGATTGCACATTACCCCATCATTTAATTGCCTTTTTTGTAATGGGTGTGAATAGACAGTGGATCATCTTCTTCTCACATGTCCATTTTCTAACCAATGCTAGAGTTTCATTTTGAATAAGTTAAATTATAGTACTCCATTTCAAAATACTATATGGGATTTTTTTCAAGCTTGTCCAATCCTTTATTCAAATTTGCTATTTGCAAATATTTGGAAGTGTACCCTGACATTAGTTGTTTGGGCCATCTAGTGGGAGAGAAATAAGCATAGTTTTAGAAAAGAGGCATCTACCATTGACAAAGTTTTGGAGGGGATTGAGAGAGCAATATCAGAAGTGACTAATACGAGTCTGTGAAATTGCAAATTTAATCCTGTTATTACTTCATGGGATTCCAAAGTGATTCAGGAATGGAGGTAGTTATTCATTCCTAATGGTTGGAAAGTTAATAAGGTAACCTCTTCTTCAATATCTCCACTGGAGGTGCATTGGAGATCTCCATCTGAGGGATTCTACAAATTGAATTTTGATGGGGCATCCAGAGGAAACCTAGAAATGTCAGGTTTGGGGGTGTGTATTCAGGACTCTCAAGGAACAGTAGTTTCTATTACAACATCCACTCTACCTATTGGTACTAATAACATGGTGGAAGTTCAATCTCTACTTGCTAGCCTCATTCTAGCTAAGCAAGGTAATTATGGAATGCTACACATTGAAGGGGATTCGTCAGTTATTATAAATGCTTCCATACATAGAAAATCATATTCATGGAAATTAAAGTATATTTTTAATCAAGTCTGGAGGCTTTTAGATGAATGTTAGGATGTTTGCATTTCCCATACATTTTGGGAAGGTAATCGAGTAGTAGATTATCTCTCAAATTTGGGATGTGACTAGTTAGTATTCTCATCACTAAGCCCATTGTCAACGATTGAAAATTATGGTAAACTTTAAAAATTAATTGAAATAGATAAGGCTTCTTGCCATAATCCACATTATTAAATCGAGCATGATTTGGAAAAGAAAGCATGCCGAAATAATTAAATAATCAAGGTCCCTATTTCAACATTTACCTCGTGTGAAATATTTTGGCACTAGTGTGTGGGATTGTAAGTACATTTTGTGGGAAATTGGAAGGACATTTGCCATTCACTATTCACATGGCTTCCCTAGTGTGAAAGTAAATGCATATTGCCAATTCACTATGGGCATATACAGATGAAGATTTTCCATATTTGCTCATAATTATAACCTCCAAAGAGTATTTCTTCAATCTATATATTAGGATTCAGCTTGCATTTTAATCTCAAGATTTGAAAATGTTGAAAGTGATAGATGTCTCTGCCCTTTGTGAGACCTATGATAAGCAACATTGTGCAATGCTACCAAAAAATTACCACATATGGATTCCTTCGAGGCTTGATGAAATTGTGCTACCAAATGATGTGGATAATTCAGTGCTAGATATGATGTTTATCATACATTCTCCTACAATTTGGAGGGCTATCAGGCAAGTATTTGGTGAAGAAATTATGGTTCCCTTGACATCACATTTCCTATATCCATCAAACATGGTATCCATCTTCCTCTCCAATGCTATGGACATTATGCAATCTCCCCTGCTTCTTCAATCGCTGGCACACAAGGTAATATGGCCACAATTTATTATGGATAATAAGTTAACTATGGCTATGCAAAACTATGATCTCTGGAGTGGGATGGTGCTAGTGGGGGGTCTTTTCTCTCACTCACAATTGCTTCATAAGCATGAATGTTTGGTCACGTATGAAGCCCTAAAAAAAGCAATTGATAAACGCAGTCCTTCCCACATGAAAAATATGTTACAGATCACTTCTCATGCTCTTGGTTTTTAGTTAGAGGAAAGACCAAAGAAAATGGGGTTTGTGCTTCTAGACTTGCAAAGATTCTCCAATATGCTTCAAATTCAGGGTCCACATATGGTGCGAACGATTTGCTAGACTACTCGAGTGGTTGAGTGGAATGCCTAGCTTCCTTTGGCCACATCAAAATTACAGCCATCATTCGATGCGAAACAAGCTAGGTCTGGATGGTCTCTTAAAAAACTAGAGGAGGAGTGTGCTGGATGGGACTCCATCATGCCTCAGAGTGCTTGTGGTTGGGGTAGGGTTACAAAAGTTTGTAGGAGTCCAAATGTGTAGGGTGACATAGAGCATGAGCGACTCGAAGATAGGATGGAAATCAATCCTAAGTCATGTAGTGGTCTTTGAGGGTGTGACATCATGGAGGAGTGACCAGTGAATTCAAATCTGATGGTTTTTTTTACGATTCAACAATTTGAGCATTTTTTAAAATGATATTTTACTTTCATATATAATTTTGTAAATGGGAGGTGTAATCATGGGAGGTAGTTGATACTCCATAATGTATTTATGATACGCTCTTAATATTTTGTTCTTAAAATTATGATGTTGTAAATAAAAGGGACGATGCTATGTTTTCTTATTGATTCTTTCCTAGTTGACCTATTTTTGAATCAGTTTATTTTATATAATATATTATAGTGGCTTGCTACTTTTGCCTAAAAAAATAAATAAATATTTAAATATTTTGACATATATTTTAAAGAAAATTTTATTCCATTCTTCATTGCAAAAAAAATGGTTGAATTTTATATTCTTAAAATACCTAAATATATATGAGATATATATCTACCTTATAAAGAAATAAACTATCCATGCCTATGGGGGTAGTCCCCTTTGTATTACCATAAAAAGAGAAATTACAGAGTGATAGGAGAGCTAAACTGGCTTACAACAACCACCAGGGCTTAGTTATATAAATACATGATCCCATTTCCTATAACCATCAACCTATCAACTATTTCTTCTAGAAATAGGTCTTCATTCTCCTTGGAAAAAGTGTCAAATTTCTCTAGGCTGGCTTCCTTCAGTATCTCATTCCTAAATAAGGTCCAAGCATTTTTTCATTTTCTATTTCTTTCCTTCATCTTGAAGCCAAATATGGCCTACCATGTAGCCATTCATTGGAACCGCTTTGATGTTGTCCAAGGAGAAGACAACATTTGCATATAGGCTATCTTCCACTATTTTGTGAATGATAGCGGAGGCATGCAATGTATTTTCCACCACCTGAATAATGGGAAGAAACAAATTTTATAACTACACACCATCATGCATGTGCCCCTCTAACCAGAATTCCTCTCCTAGAATTTGGATCACCGTGACCTATTCTTGGTCGTTCACCCGTTTGAATATGCATTCTATCTACCCCTCTCGAAGTTCATCTAGAGAAACTCCTTTGGTGCACCTGTGGTGGATTCCCAAATGGATCACCATCGCTTATTTAAAACATGGGTGCATTAGAGTCCTTAAATAGAAAGAATTCGACCATCGAATCTTGCCTGGTCTCTGCAACAATCCTCAAGATGATTTTACATAGATTCTATATTCAGAAGTGTGCTCTTGTTGCCAATCATGGGCAAGACCACTTCCACTAGATGAACTGATGGTTGTCTACCATTAGCCTATTCCTTCTCTCCTAATTGTACCTTACTCTTCCAAAATGATCTCCTACAGATTCTGCGGTAGAGAATCAAACTGCTCAAAACCACTACGCACGTTGTTGTCAATACCTAAATTTGCTAGGATATCTGCCACCTTGTTTCCTTCTCAAAATACATGTTGTAGGTGATAATTCCACAATCTTTTCAAATGCTCCAAAATCCTCAGGATCTAATCTGCTAATATACAAGAATGGAAATCCAATTTCACTTTTCCATTAATAATGACCTGAGAGTCAGCTTCGATGACAAGATTACTTATCCCATTTGCTACACACTGCTTGAGACCTACCTCTAATGCAAAGATTTATGCCACATTATTGGTAGTGATGTCGATAGGACCTGCTAAAGCTTTGATCACTACCCCTTCTCCATTTTGAATGATTTCTCCTATGCCACTCCTACCCTAATTACCTCTACTTGCACCATCAAAATTCAATTTCATCCATCCCTATTATGGAGGCTGCCAAATCATTGATTTCCTATCAGTCTTCCTATCTTTTAGGAGATGATCCCCATTGGATTTGAAGTATTAAAGATCCTCCATATCATGATCCCATTTTGATTGGGATTTTAATGCCAAACCTTAAATTCTGCTATTAACTACTTCCTCTATGGTGACTTTGATCTTTTCCTAAAGAAACTCTACTTCCAACTCCTTATCCTCAAATATCCTCCTATTTCTCTCCTTCCATATGTTCCAAACTAATAGGGAGGGGCTCACTATCCATATTACTCCCCATTTTGAATGTCTTCTTTGATCTAGCCATGGAATCAAGAAGTCCTTGATCAATTTGTTCCTCACTACACTCCATTGTAGCTTTGCTAAAAGCCAGTTCTAGCATTTTTGCATCTATGGGCACCAAAATAGAAGATGACCCACCATCTCTTCTTCTTGTTTGCACAAGACGCACTAATTGGGGCCCTCAATCCCAATCATCTTCAATCAGTTACCAGTAAGAATATTTACAATTAGTACAATCCACATGAATGCTCCAGCCTTTGGGAGTGGCCACTTGCCCCAACAAAGGATCGATGGCTACTTGTCATCTCTATTTCTAAATCTCTCCAATTCATAGCCAAGGTTGAATTTATAATCTCCTGATTTGGACGCACTCTAAATCAGTCGATCCTCTATTTCTGAGGGGATCACTATTTTAGCTAATAAAAGCTTTGACAACTTACTTTGATTGGCCAAAAATCTTGCCCCCACTAATTTCCAACCAACCACCAAAGTTGAATGTCTAGGAGTGCTTAGGTAATCCGCTACCCTATCACCCATCGTAGCTTCCATTTTTATTACCCATGTTTTATCCTTGAAAGAATCTATTAGCAGAGGATCTTCGTTCTAAGAGTCCCACCAGAACTTCACTCTATGTCCATTTCCTACTTTCCAAGTAAGGTGATCAGTAAGAAGATTATGAATATTCCATAGGAAATGCCACATGTGGGAACCTTTGGCTAAGTTGGAAACTATCAAAATTCTTTCTGGCTCAGGAGAGTCCAAATATTTGGCTGACATGACTTTACACCATGGCTTTGATGAAAATTTGTACATCTTCCATGCCAGTTTGGTACCTAGTGCTCAATTTTGTAAACCCATTTTCCTTAATCCAATACCTCCATCCTCTTTGGTTTTATAGGCCACTTCCATGTTGATGAGAGGGATCTTATTTACTTCCTCTGAGCCTTCCCACATGAATGTTTTTAATAAACCATCAATAGATGTTGCGGCTTTATTGGTGATTTGATAGACTAACATGTAATAAATTGGAATGGCCAACAACATAGATTTAATCATTTGAATTCTTCCTTCCTGAGATAACCACTAGTTTTTCCATGCTGATACTCTTTGCTAGCATCTATTCAAGATATCTTCCCATAATTTGGGGTCAATTCTTCCTGAGAACAAAGGAACACCAAGGTATACTATGGGGAATTCCCCTATTTTGAAACCTAGAACTCTAATGATTTTGTTCTGCAAACTCATGTTAGTATTGAGAAAGTACACCTTAGACTTGGTCTTACTCATGCATTTCCCCGAACTCCTTTCATAACTGTCCAACAATTCTTTGATAACCATTGCTTCCCTTATTGAAGCCTCCCCAAACAAGACTATATCATCTGTGAATTGTGAATGTGATACTAGTTCTAGATTGTTATGAATGGAAATCCCTCTCCAGCAGCACACAATGGTTTTCTTTTTTATATTTCTACCTACAACCTTTGCCATCAATGGAAAAAGGAAAGGAGACAGGGGATCACCTTGCCTCAAGCCATTAGTAACTTTGAAAAAGCCACAAATTGAACTATTAATATGAACAAGGAAGTGGAATGAGGATAGTAAGAATATACTGAATCCTCATACATAAGACAAATCAATTACAATACATATCATATTCTCTGAACCAACATAGTAAGAAAGAAGACCCTATATGCAGAGAAGTAGAGAAAATCTATAGGAAAAGGACCCTTCATGGAACTAGTTCTCCCAAAATTTGCAGAAGAAGGAACCCTTACAAAATAAAACATTTCACTACTTATACCACTAGTCATCTTGGAATCCTCAAAGAGGATGCATCAAGCTTCGGGTGACTAGGGTAAGGGTTTCAACTACCCAACCAATGAAAATTTACATTAGAAGTTATTACAAGGGAAGAAACATAGGCAACTCAGAGAAAATGAATTTCAAATAGATTTGTAGTCATCAAAATCTGTGAGAACAGTACAAAACAACAAGGAATTGCCATGAAAACCAGTCAAATCGGCCACCTGCAAACACACCTCAAGCCCAAAGAACATGGTACAGAGCCCTACAAATGATCATGGAACACCCTGGACCACACTGCAATAGCAAGCGCCACCAAACAAATCTAATCTAGCCGTGAAAGCATTCAATTTTAGTCCTTTCTATTGCTGAGAAACCCTTTGCAAATTTGAATTTGAAAAACAATGGTTACATTCAAGCGCCAGCAATGAATCGGCGGTCATAATTTAAATCTAGGCCAACTTTAAGTCCCGACCATTAGATCTCTTTATTTCATGGGCTTTATGTCCTTATCTCAACTGCCATCCTCGGGTTAACCCCTAGCAAACATGCGACAAGGCATTTCTTATTCGCACAATGAAAAACTTAACCTGGCTTTAACTCCATGACATAGTGACTAGAGGAAAACATTTAAATTTGGTCCCTTATTTAGGGAGCTGGCAACTGAAGGGAATCGACCATTGATTGAATACTTTATACTTTTGCCGAATTATTTAGCTATTATGCAAATGCTTGTTCATTAGATCACCAGACATTTTAGAATATCGCCATTTTATTCTGCAAATGAGCGAAAACCCTTGAACATTGTCAGAACCACCAAACACTTTATCAGGACCGCCAAAAGATTGAGGAAATTTTACTGGGCCCGCACAAGAAGATCCATAGTTGTCTCATCTTCGCATAGACCTTCAAGATTCTTCCAGATCATAAGAAAACCATCAGATGGAGAATCTTACCCTGCCCTGACAACCCTCTGACATCAAAAGAGATCAATGACTGTCTTAAGATCGTAAGTGTAAAAAAAAATCCATTAGAATACATGCTAACCGTCGATGCTTTGTCACTATCAGAACCCACTAAAATTTGGAAATCCTCAGCCCCACTGACAAATGCCAAGTCATTACCTCGTGGACCAATCACAAATCACCAACTATGCTTACATGGCAATTAGGACCCACCGAGAACATTATACCACCCATAAAATCAGACGGCTAGTGCAATATCTAAAAGGCTCAAAAGATTCTATGCACTTACATGCCAACCATCGATCAGGAATCATCTGATTGAGATACCAAGCCTGCCTGGCATGTTATATCCAACTCAACACTCCCAACCAATAAAAATCTACCATGTGTGCTTACTTGGTAGTGTACCCATCTGCAGAGAAAGACAATGTCATGAAAGAGAATCAACGGTCATCGCAAAAGCGTAAGCCTCTGACAAAAAAATTGCACTTTAGCGACAACCATTGGATCAAGATGGTGTCAGAAGGCCAAGCCCAGGAAATATTTAAGCCAGAACATAAGAAATATTTAAAACACTGACTTAGGAAAATATTAGCATTGGGACTTAGGAAAATTAAAGGCCGCCGGGGGTGATAAAACCTTTAGTCGCAAGATCGCATAACATGAAAAAGGTTCACACAATCATGCAACAAAGGGGGAAACAATTAAGCACATGCATTATAGGACCTTTAAGTGACCTGAATAAAGTAATGACAAATTAGAACAAGGCCAGGGTTATTCTTACCAATGACTATGTTTTCAAAAATTTAAACCAATGATTTATGCCAGAGACCTAAAATCAATTGCAGAGACCAGGGGGAAAATGCTAAAGCCATGAAAATTTTTCAGGGTGCTAACAGGTCTGACAGAGACCAGAATTCTATTCCATATTTTCAGGAATCTACTATTGTAATCTATCATTTGTTCTTGAGGGTCTCTTTTAATGGTCATCAACTGCTCAACTAGAGACAAGTTATCTGATTTATCCTCAAAATGCTTACTTAATGCATCTCCTAATTCATCCCATGAATTAATGGAACCAACAGTAAATTTCTAAACCATTCAAGAGCCTTACCTTTTAGAGAGGCTACTAATAATTTCATGGCCACATCTTCTTGAGTAATACTATGTATGTTGCAGATGGTGGTCACATCTCTTATGTGTTCAAAAGTAGTTGTCTGCCCTTCACCTGTGAAATCAGGTATACTCTTTAGTGCCACCAAGGGCACATCATGATGTTGAGAAAAGGCTAATGGACTCCCTTGGTTGAAAGGTGCAAAAGCAAACTGCCTAGCCATTGTAGGAGTTGGAATCTGAAGATTAACAACTATATGAGTTGTATTTGCTACTGGGTTTGAATCCTCCTCTAGATCTCTAGTTAGAGATCTACCTCTTTTTGTGGAATGAAAGAGAAAAGGTCTCCTTTCTAAGGTATTCGGTGGTGTTGATTGAACTCTCCTTGCAGGGGATGTTCTTTGAGTTGACCTACCTTTATGACTTCCCTTTGAGGGAAACTCTAAAAATTTAGTGGGTTTTGAGCTCCTAGTCTCAATCTTTCTCATAAACCTTAAACAAGGTTGGCCTGGATCTTTGAAATTGGTGGAGTCACCAGATATACTTGATAGAACAACCTCTAAAGGTCTGTATTATGCAATTCATATATCAGAGATAACATAATCTTTGAACAATAACTTCTTTTTTAGTAGTCCCACTCGGCGTGCCAGAATTGCTATACATTAAGTTTGCACCTTGTTTCAAGCTCTCATAGTCTTGATAACCTAGTATAACATGAGAATCATCTCCAGGTTGTGGGACCTATGCTAACTAAGATGAGACCTCTAGGGTCTAGGCTGGTTCCTCTTGGATAATCACTTTAATTTTCTTCTAGACATGAAAAATAAAACTTTTGAGGAAAGGGATAGAAGGAATGCTTGGAAAGGGAAATGATAGAAAGCAAACTACCTACTAGGTGATACACCAAAATGAAGGGTTTGAATCTCAGTATAGGGGATGAAATTAATGAACAACTTAGGTCTAGGAGATCACAACTAACTAAATAGGTTTGCATAAATATTTCATAGAAGGGTCTACAATAGAAAGAGGCTATTCAGAGAAAGAGAGAAACCTTCACAAACAATAGCATTCATAAGTGTTTAGACACAATCTACAACCTGTAGACAAACATTCACCTCTGCAACTCGATATAGGAATGAGACAAGATTGCTAGGGGGTTGTAGTATACCCACAAAAGCATTCACATCAAATCACCCACAATAATACATAATAATTGTATAAAGAGAGAGGGATCAGGAACCCTATGGTATCATTCAAAAAATACATATACTTCAACTCAATAAGAGGTAATTCAGATAAGGAAGCATAGGGACATGAAGAATTGTCACAAAATACCTCTGTAATATTTGAATTATCAATGAAAGATTTACAACTATATAAGCCAGAGGGTAGAAATGATACCATAGATGACCCTTAAGAAAAAGTGAAATTCTTTTACAATTGTCCAACTCTAAGCTCAAAAGATCCAAAAAATACAAAAACCTAACTAGGGTTACAGATTTATAATAGAATAACAAACTCTAAATCAATCAAGTCTAATCATAAATGTTACTTCTACAAATATCTCAACTGGTCAGATATTCATCTTTGTGTACCCATCCATGTACTGAAATCAACCTGCGGACAAGCAACCTTGGTTCACCAACCTTCCTGCCACTCAACCTTGCCATGAAGGCTCTAAATCTGATCATACTTCCCTGGGAACAGTACCGTTTAAAAGCTGGTGCCAACTCTTTCTAGCATCTTTTGGCATGAAAATGTGGCACAATACCCTATAACGTTGGCCAACAGTCATCTCCATTAGCTCTCTCAACCATAACCATCCTGAGAATTTAATTCCTGAGCTAACCAATGTTGTGCATGGCCGAAAAGAGAAAAACCCTAACAAAAACTTCGCAAGAAATTTGAATTTAAATGCTAATGGCTAGAAGGTCTGAAATTAAAACACAACTGCCGATCTCATGCATTTTTTGGCAGATGAATGACCATGATACGCTGAGAAAATAACTTAAAATCCCCATCTGACAAGTCAAAACCATCTTAGAAGTCAAGAGCCAATCGAAAGTGAGCAAATTAGCATCTCTGACAACCATGGACCCACTGCAACTAAGATTCCAATCTAACGGTGGGTGCATGATCTCATAGGGTCAGAAGATTCTATGAGATGATGCGACCACCATAGATCTTAGCCTTTCTAACACATCTGCAGACCCTCTGACATGGTCCCACTGACAGATCCAAGTTGTCCTCTGGCCAACCAATAACGAACAAGCACGTCAGAAACTGAGGGCCCACCTGACAGAGCCCAGTGATAAAGTAAGATCAATGGCCGTCGCATGATCGCATGCTTTGACACAAAGCCTTGCGAACATATGCCAGTCATCGATCCTCTCCAAATGTCAGAGCCTTTGACTGGTAAAAGGGCCCAGTCCCACTGACAAGAGATGACTCATTAGCATGTGCACCAATCAAAATACACCACCTGCGCACACCTAGCAGTGGACCCGCCTATTTGAAGAGTTACATCAAAAAGGATAATCAATGGTCGACGCATAATGTCATGGATCTGATAGAACACATGAGATCATACACTAGCCGTTGGATAAAAAAGGTGTTAGAGAGCCGAGCCCAAGAGACATAAAGGTCAGAAACATTAGAAAAAATTAAGCCGTGGGACTTAGGAAAAAAAAAAAGCGCTAAGCACTAAAGACTTGGGGAGTTATTTAAAGCACATGGACCATTGGAGACTTTAGTGGCCGAAAAAGGTAATGAAAGAATATAATAGGCCAAAGAGATCTTTAGGGTTTTTTGCCTGCAACGGCTAGTTTTATGAATTTTTTTAACCTGCAGACTAGAGAGTTAAAAGGATTGCAGAGGCCAGAGGATTTGCAATGAAGCCATGAAATTTTTAGGGATGCTTGGCAAGGTTAAAACTAGGACCTAGGGATAGATTTTAGCCAAATTTGCATAGGATAGGAAAATTGTGGTAACACTTATATACATATGTTTCTGTTGAGGAAAGATCTATCAATTTAACTAATTCAAAAAAAAAAAAGAAAGGAAAAATAAATTTAGTATTAAGTATAATTAAATAAAATTTGAATGAACATATTTAATTAAAATCATTCAACATGAAAGAAAATAAACATCATCCAGAAAGAAAAAATGCAATGTTTAGTTATTAGTAGATTTTACCATTAAATTGGATGAAGTAAACATTGAGAATAATAACCAAATCATAATAATAAATAATTATGTCATTAAATCCCATAAATAATAATCAAATAGACCACCCTAACAACCCAAATTGATATCTATTACATTCGACTTCTTCTTGAAGTAAACACCCCATTAATCCAACAATAGTTCTATTATTAAGGAGTATATGAATGGAATCTTGATTTATTTGATCTACTACCTAGTTTTCCATGACAACATACTAATAGGTCTTCAAATATATTTTGAAATATCTTTAATCTAAATGGAAAAGAAAAATAAGAAACCCAACTAATAAAAATATGTAGATTGTTACTTCATTTTTGTAAGTATAAAATGCATGTAAATCTAATCTTAATCTCTAAACAAAACCCACAAAAATGACAAGATAAAAACAAAAAATATACTTTTTAATTTAAAAGCATCCAAAAGTTAACAAATCGATAAAATAATTCTTCACCTCCAAACATAAAATTGTTTACTTTTATTTTTCACATTTTTTTATTATTCTCAAATTATGTTAGTTAATTTAGATTATTTTGAAATTTAGAAATATATTGCTTTAGTTTTAGTTGTAAGAAAAGATAAAAGAACTTTTTCTTACACACTTCTTTACTCATAAAAAATTCATAAAATATTAAATAAATAGAACTCAAAAACTTTCTAAAAGAATATGCTTTCCTTTTTCATATATCTTTCTTCTTGTTGATGAAATATCTATCTATTTAAGTCATTTAAACAAAAAAAAGAGTAAAAATAAAATAAATTATTAAGACTAATTAAATTGAACATATATAATTAAGATCTTTCATCGTGAAGGTAAATAAACATCACCCAAGAAAAAAATGCAATCTTTACTCGTTACAAGACTTGATCATTAAATTAAATGAAAAAAATATCTAAAAGAATAATCAAATCATAACAATAATTATTTCATTAAGTCCTATAAAAGAAAATCCAATAGATCACAATAACAATCCAAATTGTCATCTACTACATTCTACCTCTCTATGAAGTAAACATCCTTTCAATCCAACTAAAGTTCAAGTGCTTAGAATATTTGAATGGAATGCTGATTTTTTAATCTACTACCTAGTTTTCCATGACAACATATTGATAGCTCTCCAAATATATTTTGAAATATCATTAATCTAAATGAAAAAGAAAAATGAAAAAGTTGATTGTTATATATTTTTCCAGGTATAAAATGCATGTAAATCTAATCTAATTTCTAAACAAAATCCACCACTATGACAAGATACAACCCATATACTTTGTTGTTTAAAAATATCTAAGTTAACACATTCATAGAATCATTCCTCACCTCCAAACAGGAAACTGTACAATTTCATTTTTCACATTTAATTATTATTCTATTTAACTCACAGTTGTAAATTCATACTTCAGTATGCATTCGAGTTTATACTGTTTTCCAACAATAATTTATCTTCTTTAAGAGACTCATTTGAAATAGTAGTTCTTATATATTCCAAACTTCTTCATAAATCAATTTTAACACACTGGGAATTAGATGATAACCCATGCGAACAGGAGGCTGCAGTTTTATTCACTATTGATGCTCTACAAAAAAGACGAGTGCAATCAAATGTTTGAGTAAAAGAAAAAAAAAGGGGGGGAATGTAGAAATGAAGAGATTAAATTTGTGTGGATTAGGAAAGAAAAAGAAGAACATTGAGTGGCTCAGTTGTGTTCTGAGAAGACAACACTGTTGGGGTGTGGTGGGCAACGAGGGTCTGGAGAAGCACCAAAGCAGTTTGGATCTTTTGCCAACTTCTCCATACTTGTGACCACATTATTCTTTGTTGGAGGGTTCTGTCGAGCGGAGACATGGATCGTAAACACAAGCAACACCACCACAAGCACTGCGCTTAATTTTGTGCGCTTCAAGCTCCCCATACTAAACGCTCAGAGATTTTGCTGAGTCAAATGCAAAGGAAAATTTTTAGATTTCAACTAGATAATGGATTGGTAGATGAAGATCGAGATGGAATACAGGGCAATGTAATGGGCTATTTAAAGAGGGAGCCATAAATTTACAGTAATACTTTGTAAAAGTTTTAGCGAAAACAACGCATTCAAAGTAATACCCGTGATGGAGACGGTGATTGATTGGTTATTTGACCCACTATTAAAAAAGCCCTAATTTTGTGTTCACGTCGCTATTCAAATCAAAGCTTCTCGACATTAAACATAAGAACATAACAAAATTGATTTTTAAATAAGAAGATTTGACAAATTTTATTCAATTATTTTATTATTTAAACATTGCTAACAGTTAGTTCTCACGAAGCTTTTTTCAAAAAGGTTCTCATAATATTTTCGTTCCTTATATTTTCTACTACATCAATATATTTTTATCGATTGTTTTGTATTTTTGCAACATTGTAGAGGAGAATTATGAGATTCTAAGAAGTCAAAATGGTGCGATAAGCAAAATTATTTTAGCCACATCTCTAACAGTTTTATATCGTTGATTTTTATCTATTCAAAGTAAAAAGTTATTGAAATTCTTTATGTGAAACTATTTTTTATATTACTACAATTGTACAAATATGTTTCATTCATTCATGCCAGTTTATGTAAATAATAAAGTATAATTATCTTAAATTACTAAGAATTAAGAAATAAGAAATTAAAATTATTTTTTAAAACTAAGTGTAAACAGATAGGGCATGGTATTTATTTTGAAGAACATTAGTAAAAAATAATATTGATGTTATACAAAATCTATTCATCAATATTTAGAAAGTAGTATCTTTCGTATGTTCATTATTTGAGAAATAAAATAGACTTAAATTTACTTTACGTCAATCCCAAATGGTGCATGGTAAATCCCAAGAAACAAACATCTAATATAATCTATTGAAAACTTGTTTAACCTACTTCATTGTAATATTTTACATCTTAAAGTACATAAGGATGACAACACTTAAAAATAATTTGGCATAACCTCATGACAACACTTGAAAATATTTTGAGGGAAGTCATTGGATTTCCATTATCAATTTCTCCTATATCAGCCACTTTGATGCACTAACTTTATGGCCTTAGGAAACTATTTGAAAATAATAGTTTGAAACATACAAATCACTTACATGTAATTCAAATTTGATATTTCCTTTCAAACCACCTATAAATGAAATACTTTTAAAGATGACTTACTATACATTTGACCGCATGAGTTAATTGCAAATTAAAATTTTTAAAAACTTAGATGCTTAAATTCAACTCATTTATTCTCATATTTTCTTCTCTTCAAATTAATTAAATACTTATCTAATTATTAGTTACTCATGGGTAGATAAAAAATCAAAACAACAAATAAACCATCAAAAGACACCCTAAAATCCTTTCAATTTATACAAGGAATCTAATCTATCAATGAAGAAACTAAAGAGATGCAAGAAATTTCAAAACTAACATGAAAGTATACTCTTGAAAGCATCCATTTTAATTTATCTCTATTGTTCTTCTCAACATTTATGATTTGAATGGTTATTTCTCTGAGAAATAAATGTGTGAAAATTCAAGTAATTCCATCAAATCTCAAAAGATGGTGATTTAAAAAAGATTTGAAGATCATGGTTAAACTTGAATGAGGATAAATATAGCATTTCTGGATGTTTTGATTAATGGTGTATGTTGGATCTTTTTCTTGCAGGACCAAACTTGAATCAATAGATGGGCTTGATTCTCCGGGTAGGCACTCAAGTTTGACAAGAAAACAGTCCAATTGATGAGGATAAAGAACATCCTCTCTCTTCTTTAAGCTCCACATCACTCAGGCGGATATTGCCTTATCTGCACACTCAAGACACCTCATGATAAACAATAGGCCTACAGATAGATTATTGTGGAATAGTCTTCAAACCCCTATAGGTATCCTGTACCTCAATGAAACCAAGATCTCATGCAATAGCCCTACTTGCATAGAATGAGTCTGAAGACCAGAGACCTATACTAGCAACATGAAAGGGAAAGGGTGGAACTGAAATTAAATGATTTGAAGATGGGTTGAAGGACCTTGAGATGTCCTAACTCCCTGATAGACTAGTGCCTTGTCCAATGGGACACAAAGTCAAATACCCTATTGCAATAGACAACTATGAAATAAGAAGACAATGTACTCAATGTGTTGATTCCTAACATCAATCACACACTATGACCAAACCTCACTTTAACAACCCACTTGTGTATCCAAGTATGTTATTACCCATTTAAAGGATTTTAACCCTCTCCTTAGAAGAGACCTATAAACAGATAATACATTAACCAACATCCATTGGAAGACAAGCATGACATATCTTTGATACCTCAGCTCATACATACATGAAAACTAATCCTAAACCAGTTATCTTTGCGAAGATAACTCCACTTGCAAACACGTACGCAATGCAAATAGAAAAATCAAACACCCTTGATGTATGATTAATGAATTTAGAATTCAAATGGAGATAGCTTGGTAATAGTAAGAATATACTAAATCCTCATACATAAGAAAAATCAATTACAATACATATCATATTCTCTGAGCCAACAAAGGAGAAAGGAACACCCTATATGCAGAGAAGTAGAGAAAATCTATAAGAAAAGGACCCTTCATGGAACCAATTCTCCTCAAAATTGTAGAAGAAAGAACCCTTACAAAATCAAAACTTCAATCATTTATACCCACTAGCTGCCTTGGAATCCCAAAGATAGGATGCAACAAGCTTCGGGTAGCTAGGGTTAGGGTTTCAACCACCCAACTAACTAGAAACAGTCATAAAGTTATGACAGGGGTGGAAACCTAGGCAACCAAGAGAAAGAAAATCCTTGAATGATCTTCAATCATGAAAAATTCTCTGAGAAGGTACTGAGAATCATGAACAACACTCAAAATGTCAACCCTACAACACGCCTTAAGCAAAAAACCACACAGTACAAATCCTGCAGATGATCACTCAACACCCTGGACCACACTGCAACATCAAGTGCCACCAAACCAATCAAAATCAACTGTTAAAACCATAAATTCTAGTACTTCTTGTCATTGGAACCCTTTGCAAATTTAAATTTGAAATCAAATGGCTACTTTATGACGCTTTCAGCAAATCGGTGGTCAAAATTTAAACCTTGATGAACTTGATAACCTGACTGTTAGATCCTTTTATCTCATGGGCTTGATGACTTTCCTTTTAAAAGACTCCAGTCACATTTGGCGAACTGGCGACAAAGGTTTTCACCAGTTCACAGAACACTTTTTACTTCCACCAAATGATTTAGCGAATACACGACCTTGTTTGCTGAATCGCCAAAACTTTTAGAGTGTCACCATTGTATCATGTGAATGAGTGAATCCTTTGAACTTTGTGGGTATTGTTAACCTCATTTATCCAGACCGCTAAGACCTTAGACCCCACCTGGGCCCGCTTTATGCCACTTGTCGACAGTTCCTCACTGAATTAGCCCGGTCACCACTGATAAAGGACCCACCTTCTGTAATCCTTATAATCAAATGGTAGGCATAAGATCTCATAGCTCTGACAAAACTCATGAGAACTTACGCCGACCGTAGATCATGTCCTCGTCACTGATCTCTCTAACAATGACCCCACCTTGCTGCATCATCCATGTCGACCAATCAAAATTGAACAATCCTACACCACTTGGCAAATGGCCCCACTAAGAACATTAAGCCATCTAGAAGATCGAACGGTTAGCGCAAGATCTAAAAGGCTCAAAAGATTCTATGGGCTTACATGCGAACCGTCAATCAGGAATCATCTGATTTAGATACCGGGCCTGCCTGACAACACATCCAGCTCACACAATGTGGACCAATCATAGTACAACAAACCAGCATATCTAGTAGATGGACATGCTGAAAGAAAAGGTTACGTCATGGAAATGAATCAATAGTTGTCTCAAGATCTCATACATCTGACACATCTCATAAGAATTTACGCCCGCTATTGATTCACTGCAAGTGTCAGGACCCTCTGAAAAGCCAGCAACCCAGGACCCACTAACAACTACCACTGTGTTATTACATGGACCAATGAGAAACTGCCATTTGTGCATACATGTCAACGGAGCCACCTATTTGAGAAGCTCTGTCATAAAGAAAATCAATGGCCATCACAAAAGCGCATAGCTCTGACACATCTCATGAGAAAAAGCACCCACTGTTAGATCAAGATGGTGTCAGAGAGCCAGGCCCAGGAAAATACAAAGCCAAAACATAGGAAAAATTAAAGCTCAGGACCTAGGAAAAATTAAAACTTGCAGGGCGCTGGGAACTTAGGAAAGATTAAAGGGGACCTCACCGACACATGAAAAACCTAACCACAAACATGGTAAAGTGGTCTTTAATAAGCACATGCAGAATTGGAACTTAAGTCACCCAAAAAAGTAACACAAAAATAGAATAAGGCTAGGGCCTTTCAAAGGGTTTTTCACACCAATGGCTAGTTTTTTAATATTTGCAAGGGTTTTAGCCAGAGACATGAAAAATGACACAGAGACCAGGGGAAAGGTGCTATAGCCATGAAATTTTTTAGAGTGCTAACAATGGCTCTGGTTGGGGATGATGGGCAACTTATGTCCATGCAAGAAATTAGATCTCTAGGAAAAGCAAACCACCTACTGGAAAAGGGCACAGAGACCTCAAAAAAAAATAAATAGGGAACTCAAAAATTGGCAACTGAACCAGGGAAAGAAACACACAATAGGAAAGGGAAATATTTATAGAGATCTACAAAATTTTTACACTTTACTTGGTGGCCCCAGGCCACAAAAAGAAAACCAGTGACCCTCCTGAATCAAAAATCTAATTTTTATCAACATATGTGACCAACCACCTAAAATTATCCTGATCACCTTGTGGCCAACATACATGAATATTCATGGGCTGAAGAATGAAATTGTACTGATCACTGCCCATGTTTTTCTAGTCATAGCTATTACATTGATACTCCTATTCCAAGAAGTAAGGAACATCATTTACTTCTTCATGATGACTGGAAAAAATAAAAATTTCATCTAGTAATGCATCAGAAAATAAAGTATATGGAGCATCATGCAGTACTACAAAAGTACCTGGCTGAGAAGGACTTGGATCCTCTGATTTTCCTTCATACATTGCCTCAGCCACTAAGCAACTTGGTTCCTCCATGATGTCTTCACTAACTAAACCATCAACCAGGTGAAGGTCTTCTTCATGAGTTTTGTGATAGGGGATCAACTGGTCTGTATCATCATTTTCACCAAAAGAAATTATGTCCCAAATATTGAAGACTAGGTCCTCAACACTGCCACCATCACTATCATATTTATTAGAAGAAGGAAAGGAGCTTGAACAAGAGGCTTGTTCATCATCGTAATCTTGATGATAGGACAACACACTGTCATGTCCTTCTACATCTTCTTCTGTAGAGTCACTACAAGAGGGGAAATCTTGTGTACATGGGTCATCATGGTTACTTTGAACACTAGCCTCATTATCAGTGTCAAAGGATATATCACAGGGAAGCTGCAAACCAAAATCCAAAATAGGGGCATACTTCTGAAATTCTTCAGCCAAGAGTGTTGCAATCTCCTCACTGCTCAATGGACTTTGGACCTTATTTTCATCTTCCTCAGCCTCACCCTTATGGAAAACATCTTCCTTGTCCAAGACAAGAAAAGAGACCTTTGGCCTTAGATCATCTTGTGTGGAACAATAATTGTAGGAATCATCATCTGCATCATATTCAATATTTTCCTTTTCACACAAAACATCATCAAACGAGGACAAGAAAACTACCTTCTGATATTGAACAAAAGAAAAATCGGTAGACAAACTGGAAATATTATCAAATTTAGATTCATCTTCAACATTCTCATATGCATTGACCTCAATGTCAGCTTCATAATCAATATCCTCTACAAAATGAGAATCAACATTAGAAACACTAGCCTCCTCATGATCATCATCAGGAACCACCAGTCTTAGCAATCTTATGTCATCTGCTAACTGCCAGTTCACCATTTTCAATCTTGCTAATTCCTTCTTGAGAGTAACAACTTGATCAAAATGCTCAACAAACTTAGCTCTCAACACATCCCAAGAAGGGATTGAACATGAAGGAAAAGAGAGGAAGCACTTCCTTGCACTATCAGAAAATGTCTGCACAAAAAGCTTCATAGCAACATCTTCATGTTCAATATCCATGTCTCCAAAAATACCCATGATAGCATCAACATACTGGCTTGCAGAAATAGATCCACTAGCCATGAATCTAGGCAAGCACCTCCCATCCTCGGTAGAGAACTCATTAGGGGCACCTTCTATGACATCAAAAAAAAAGGGCCTATATTCCTCCATAAGGAACTGCCCACTACAACTCATCCCTTTATGCAGTGCTAAACACTTGATAGGGAAACATTCTTTATAACAATTGATTTTCATAAAAATAGGACATATGAAAACCAAAATACCTGGAAGCTCTGAAAAATGACTTGTTAACTAGAAGGCAAGGTAGATCTAGAGCTCACCATGTAGCTCCATCAGGTTCTAATCTTTAGTAGAGTCACCACCTCCTTGAAGAGGAAAATTTTTGTACTTGCTTTGTGTTTCTTCTTCCAATCAACCAAAACTTCACCAGGATCATGCCCTATTTATCAGAAGATGCACTGATCAAACAAAGACTCAAAGTTGCCAGTCAGCACGCAGTGAGAAGATGTTACAAATGTGTTTTGTGTATCTGACTCTTTTCTATGGTCACATAACCAGACTCTGGGATGATCCAGCCAAGCAAGGAGGCTTGTTGTCTTTTAATTCTTCCCCAGTAGAGTCACCAGTTTGTTAGATCATTTTCTTGTAGGACCAAACTTGAATCAATAAATGGGCTTGATTCTCAGGGTAGGTACTCAAATTTGACAAGAAAATAGTCCAATTGATGAGGATAGAGAACATCCTCCTTCTTCTTTGAGCTCCACATCACTTAGGCGGGTATTGCCTTATTTGGACACTCAAGACACCTCATGATAAACAATAGGCCTTTAGATAGATTATTGTGGAATAGTCTTCAAACCCCTATAGGTATCTTGTACCTCAATGAAACTAAGATCTCATGCAATAGCCCTACTGGCATAGAATGAGTCTAAAGACTAGAGACCTATACTAACAACATGAAAGGCAAAGGGTGGAACTGAAAGTAAATGATTTGAAGATGGTTTGAAGGACCCCTAAGATGTCCTAAGTCCCTGATAGATCAGTGCCTTGTCCAATGGGCCATAGAGTCAAATACCCTATTGCAATAGATAGCTATGAAACAAGAAGACAATGTACTCAATGTGTTGATGCCTAACATCAATCACACACCATGACCAAACCTCACTTTAACAACCCACTTGTGTATCCAAGTATGTTATTACCCATTCAAAGGATTTTAACCCTCCCCTTGGAAGAGACCTATAAATAAATAATACATTAACCAGCATCCACTCAAAGACAAGCATGACATATCTTTGATACCTCAGCTCATACATACATGAAAACTAATCCTAAACTAGTTATCTCTACGAAGACAACTCCACTTGCAAACATATAGGCAATGCAAACAGAAAAATCAAACACCCTTGATGTATGATTAATGAATTTAGAATTCAAATGGAGATAGCTTGGTAACAATAAGAATATACTAAATCCTCATACATAAGACAAATTAGTTACAATACATATCATATTCTCTGAGCCAACAAAGGAGAAAGGAATAACCTATATGTAGAGAAGTAGAGAAAATCTACAAGAAAAGGACCCTTCATGGAACCAATTCTTGTCAAAATTATAGAAGAAGAAACCCTTACAAAATCAAAACTTTGATCATTTATACCCACTAGCTGCCTTGGAATCCCAAAGATAGGATGGAACAAGCTTCGGGCAGCTAGGGTTAGGGTTTCAAGCACCCAACTAACTGGAAATGGTCATAAAGTTATTACAGGGGTATAAACCCAGGCAACCAGGAGAAAGAAAATCCTGGAATGATCCTTAATAATGAAAAATTCTTTGAGAAGGTATTGAGAATCATGAACAAAGCTCAAAATGTTAAACCTGCAACACACCTTGAGCACAAAACCACACAGTACAAACCTTGCAGATGATCACTCAACACCCTAGAACACACTACAATAGCAGGTACCACCAAACCAATTGAAATCAGCTATTAAAACCATAAATTCTAGTACTTCTGATCGCTTGAAAACCTCTGTAAATTCAAATTTGAAATCAAATAGCTACTTTATGGCACTTTAAGCTAGTCGGCATTTGATATTTAAACTTCGATCAACTTTATAACCTAACTGTTAGATCACTTTATCTCACGGGCTTTATGAATTACCTTTTAAAAGACCCCAGTCACATTTGGTGAACTGGCGAAAAAGGTTTTTGCCAGTTCGCAGAACACTTTTTACTTCCGCCAAATGATTTAGCGAATACATGACCTTGTTCACTGAATCACCAAGACTTTTAGAACATCACCATTTTATCATGCGAATGAGCAAATCCTTTGAACTTTGTGGGCATTGCTAACCTCATTGATCCTGACTGATAAGACCTTAGACCCCACTTTATGCCACTTGTCCACAGTTCATCACTGAGTCAGTCCAGTCACCACTGACAAAGGATCCACCTTCTTTAATCCTTATAATCAGAGGGTAGGCGTAAGATCTCATAGCTTTGACAAAACTCATGAGAAGTTACACTGACTGTAGATCATGTCCTCGTCACTGATCTCTCTGACAATGAGCCCACCTTGCCACATCATCCACATTGACCAATCAAAATTGAACAATCCTGCAACACCTAGCAAATGAACCCACTAAGAACATTAAGCCATCTAGAAGATTAGATGGCTAGCACTAGATCTAAAAGGCTCAAAAGATTCTATCTGCTTACATGCCAACTATCGATTAGGAATCATCTGATTTAGATACTGGGCCCGCGTAACAACACGTCCAACTCACACAACGTGGACCAATCATAGTACAACAAATCAGCATATCTGGTATATGGACCCATCGAAAGAAAATGTTACGTCATGTAAATGAATCAATGTGATGCAGGAGCATCCTAGGTGTAAGGGCAATCTTGCATCACCCAAAAATATTTCTATTTTTGTATTCAATAAGGGCTATCTTGTGCAGAGCTGCTAATTATGGAAACTTTCTATTTTTAGTAAGCTAGCCTTATGATCTCAGAATGTTCTGATTTTACATATGGAGGTTCATCTCAGTCATATCAGCTTGCCAGCAAAGTTTCATGGCTAGATCAGGTGTAGTTTTGAAGATATTGAAGATTTTCGGTATTGGCAGCAGGGTATAGAAACTTCGAACTGAGTTTTGAAGGCTTTAGAGGCCCTGGATGACGTTGAAAATTTGGGTGATAGGTGCTTTGTGCGGGTCAAGCCTGTAGAACACTTCGTGGAATTTCTAGAATGGGGTTATAATATCCAATCAGGTCAACGGGTGATCACTTATGGTCTTCGGAAGTTGGGTCACCTGAAATGGCAGAAAATAATTTTTTTTCAAAATTTTTGTTTGGGTTTCAAAAGTTATTTTGAGCCGACTTTGATGTAATAAATTGAAAAATAAAATAATCCTAATTTGGGTCAGCCCTTAGGGCTAAATTTCTGGAACCTTCTCGGGCGGTGGAAATTGCCTATATAAAGAAGGCCCGTAGTGTTGTCTAGGGCAGTTCTGGGTAGTAGATCTGGGTATTGATTCGAGGATTTTTCCTACAAAATATTGTAAGGGAATGCTCATGTGGCTTTGCATATTGTAATTCTAAAAGTTTGTAATTCCACATTTGTGGAGATAATAAGAAGCCAATTTTTTATTCTTGCATATTATTGTTGTTGTTTCTCTATTTTTGTTATGTGTTTGTGGTACTAAGGGGAGCACCCTTCATCAAGTGATATCAGAGCAGGAGTTCTTGAGTGTGTAAATAGATCACTGACTGTGAGGCAGTTTGCACCAAGACCATGGCTAGGGTTTCAGTGCGCATTATGAAAATACCTCCACAAAGAGAACGTGGTGGAAGAGCTGGTGTTGTGACACCTGAGGTTAGAGAGTTGTAGAGACAAGTGCGAGCATTGCAAGAAGAGATTCATAGAGGAATGAATCTTAATGTCAGAGACGAAAGCGAGGATGAAGCCAAAGAAGAATATCAAGAAGGAGAAACTAAAATTGTGAACCAGGAGGAAGAAAGATTTTTTGGGTGATTTTCAAGATTGAGAAAAGACCTAAGATTGAGGTTCCTACATTTTCTAGAAATCTTAACCCAGAGGAATTGATTGACTAGATCAATGAATGTGAGGAATATTTTGAGTATGAAGATGTTGAGGATCCTGATAGGGTCAAATTTGCGAAGGCCAGATTGAAAGGTCATGCGAAGATCTGGTGGCAAGAAATTCAATTGGAGTGAAATATAAGAGGGAAAGATAAAATCACAAGATGGGATCGGATGGTGGATAAATTGAAGCGACAATTCATTCTTGTTGATTATGAGCTTGACCTACTAAAGAAAATGCAAAGTTTGAAGCAAGCAGGAAGATCTGTTCAGGAGTATACAGAAGAGTTCTAACAACTCCTCATCAGAACAGGCCATGCAGAAGCTGATAAGGAAAAAGTTGCCCGATACCTTAATGGGTTAAGGCCAAGCATTCAAGAGGAGTTGAATCTAGTTCGAATGAACAGTATTAAGGAGACATACTAGTTTTCCCTAAAAGTAGAGGAAAAGCTGAACAAAAAGTTTGAGAGTAGACAAAATGGAAGAGGTCATGGTGGAAGATCTGGTGGACGGTCATATGGTGGCCAAAATGAAGATCTGAAAAAAAAGGATGAGGCCAGTAGCAGTCAAAATCAAAGAGGAAATAATTCCAATCATTTCTAAGATCAGAGTAATAGAGATCAGAGAGGAAGAGGAAGAGGACAAGGATCTGGAAGAGGAGGCTTCCATGGAACATGCTTTTACTATGGAGAAGAAGGTCATAGGGCATTTGAATGTCCTCAGCACCAATGCAGAATAGACAAGAGAAATGAAGGCCAGCCCAGAGTTGCACATGTAGACGAAGATGCTAGATCATCAAATTCTGAAGATGCTGAAAGAGGAGAAACGCTAATTAACAGAAGAGTCTTGTTGAGTGGTGAGAATGAACCTAAACAAAAGAGGAGCCTATTTCGCACTAGATGCAAGCGTGAGGGTAAATGTTGTGATATGATTATCGATAGTGGAAGCACTGACAATTTGGTGTCAGAAGAGATGGTGACAAAGTTGAATCTCAAGAGATAGAAACACCCACATCCATATTAGATTGCCTGGGTGTAGGATGACCACAAGGTCATGGTCAGTGAACAGTGCCTAGTAAAGTTCAAGATCGGCGGGTACCAAGATGAGGTACTATCTGATATCATCTCTATGGATGCATGTCATATATTGTTGGGTAGACCGTGGCAGTTTGACAAATGTGTTGTACATGATGGTCGTGCGAATACCTATTCTATGACAAAGCATGGAGTGCGACATAAGATAAAGTCATTGAAGGAGACCGAAGAAAAGGTATGTGGTAATGCAAGAATAGCATTTGTTGATGGAAGAAAATTCCTAGATGGTATGAGGCATGAACATGTGTGTTTTTCTTTAATTCCAAAAGTTGGTAAAGAAGAAGTAGAGGATGTACCTGTAGAGGTTGTAGATTTGTTGAATGAGTTTCAGGATATTGTATCTGATAATGTACCTAATGGATTACCACTGGTAAGGAAGATCAGTCATCGGATGGATTTGATTCGAGGAGCCAGTTTGCCAAACAAGGAAGAACACAAAATGACACCAGCAGAAAGTGAAGAGTTGAACAGACAAGTACATGAGTTATTGCAGAAGGGGTTGATTCAAGAGAGTCTGAGTCCCTGTGCTGTACCAGCAGTATTAGCACCAAAGAAGAATGGAGAGTGGAGGATGTGTACAGATTCCAGAGCAATAAATAAGATCACAATCAAGTATAGGTTTCCATTGCCATGAATGGATGATATTATGGATTGTTTGAGTGGGGCTGTGTATTTCTCAAAGATAGATCTGAAAAGTGGATATCACCAGATTCAGATCAGAGAAGGAGATGAATGGAAGACTACCTTCAAGACAAAGGAAGGATTGTATGAGTGGTTAGTCATGCCTTTTGGGCTAACCAATGCACCAAGCACTTTCATGCGGCTCATGAATGAGGTTTTGAAAAATTTTTTTGGGTAAGTTTGTCATTGTTTACCTAGATGATATTTTGATTTTTAGCAAGACATTGGAGGAACATATGATGCATATTCGTATGGTGTTTGAGAAGTTGAGAGATGAGATATTGTTGATTAATTTGAAGAAGTGTAATTTTGTAAAGAAAGAGTTAGTGTATTTGAAATTTGTAGTTTCAGCAGAAGGTCTAAAAATGGACCTAGAGAAGGTACAGGCTATCCTTGAATGCCCTACTCCAAGGAGTGCTACTGAAGTAAGATCTTTTCATGGTTTGGCTAGCTTTTACAGAAAGTTTATCAGAAATTTTAGCAACATTTGTGGTCCCTTGACTAAAACAATGATAGGAGATAGAAAAGAGTTTAAGTGGACTAATGGGGCAGAAAAGAATTTTCAATTGTTGAAACAAAAAGTTACAGAACAACCTATTTTAGCACTTCCACATTTTAACAAGGTGTTTCAAGTAGATTGCGATGCTAGTGGTACCGCAATATGAGCTGTTATGAGCCAAGAAGGTAAACCTATTGCTTAGTTTAGTGACAAGTTAAATGATGCCAAGAGGAAGTATTTTATTTATGATTAGGAATTTTATACTATAGTTCAGGCATTGAAGAAGTGGAGACACTATTTTCTTCCTAAGGAGTTTGTTTTGTATACTGATCATCAAGCTTTGCAATATTTGAATAGTCAAGGAAAGTTGAATCAGAGGCATTTGAAATCGGTTGAATTTTTACAGAGTTATACATTTGTTTTGAAACACAGAAGTGAAAAGTCTAACAAGGTTGCAGATGCTCTTAGCAAAAGGAAACTATTGCTGACAGAGATGCAGATTGAGGTGGTTGGGTTCAAGAAACTCAAGAATTTGTATCCAGAGGACCCTGATTTTGGTGGAGCTTAGAAAGCTTGTAAATAACCTGTTACTCTAGATAGGATGAAATAGCTGGATTTTATCATCCAAGATGATATGCTATTCAGAGGGAGTTAGTTGTGCATTCCATGAAGTTCTATGAGGGAGAATCTCATCAAAGAGAAGCATAGTGGAGGGTTGGCTAGATATTTTGGTCATGATAAAACCCTTTCTTTGGTTGGTGAGAATTATTATTAGCCACAGTTGTAGCAAGATGTGAAGAATTTTGTATAGAGTTGCAGAGTATGTCAGATGGTTAAGGGAGTGAAGCAGAATATAGGGTTATATTAGCCATTACCTGTACCAGAGAAACCTTGGGAGGATATCAGTATGGACTTTATTCTTGGTTTACGGAGGACTCAGCGGGGACACGATTCAATTTTTGTAGTAGTTGACAGATTTTTGAAGATGGCACATTTCATTCTCTAAAAGAAGACTAATGATGCTGTTCATGTAACAGAATTATTTTTCAAAGAAGTAGTGAGACTACATGGTTTGCCAAAGACCATAGTTTCAGATAGAGACACTAAGTTTGTTGGATATTTTTGGCATACATTGTGGAAGAAGTTGAAGACAGATTTGAAGTTTAGTTCATCACATCATCCACAGACTGATGGACAGATAAAGGTGGTGAATAGAAGTTTGAGAAATTTGCTGAGATGTTTGGTTGGAGATAAGCCAATAGGATGAGATTTGATTTTACCATAGGTAGAATTTGCATACAATAATTCTGTCAACAGGAGGACTGGTAGATCACCATTCCAGATTGTATATGAAAGTAGTCCAAGAAATGCATCTGAGTTGAAAAAGATAGATAAATGAGAAATAAGTAGTGCTGAAGCTAAGGATTTTGCAGAACACTTGAAGAACATCCATGAGGAGGTGAGGAAGCATATTACCAAGATGAATGTGCAGTATAAGATGAAGGCAGATGAGAAAAGGAGGCATAAGAAATTTCAGGTTGGAGATGAAATCATGGTTCATTTGCGGAAGGAGCGATTTTCGGTTGGTACTTTTAACAAGCTGAAAATGAAGAATTTTGGACCATGTACGATACTGAAGAAGCATGATTCAGGAAATGTATATGAGGTAGAATTGCCTACTAAGCTGAATATTTCACTAGTGTTTAACATTTCACATTTGACAGAGTATCATGATGGAGGGGTTGAAAATAAGGTTGCAGCAGCACAGTGGAGTATTCCAGCAACCAGTTCAAATATCAAGGAGATTGAAGACATACTAGACAGTCGTGTTGGCAAAAGCACAAGGAACATGACATATGAAGAGTATTTGGTCAAATGGAAAGGATGACCTGTAGAAGATTCATCATGGCTAACAAAGGAGGAGGTTAACCATCTTGGTTTTCGTCTACACAGCTGAGTCGTGACAGGGTCACTTCTAAAATTACCCCGGGTGTCTGATGCAGGAGCATCCTGGGTGTAAGGGTAATCTTGCATCACTCAAAAATATTTTTATTTTTGTATTCAATAAGGGCTATCTTATGCAGAGCTACTATTTATGAAAACTTTCTATTTTTAGTAAGTTGGCCTTACGATATCAAAATGTTCTAATTTTACATATAGAGGTTCATCTCAGTCATATCAGCCTGCCAACAAAGTTTCATGGTTACATCAGTTGTAGTTTGGAAGATATTGAAGATTTTCGGTATTGTTAGCAGGGTACAGAAACTTCGAGCTGAGTTTTGAAGGCTTTAAAGGCCTCGGATGAGGTTGAAAATTTGGGTGACGGGCACTTTACATGGGTCAAGCCTGTAGAGTACTTCGTGGCATTTCCAGAATGGGGTTATAATAGCCAATCGGGTCAATGGGCGATGACTTATGGTCTTCGGAAGTTGGGTCACGTGAAATGGCAGAAAATAATTTTTCTTCAAAATTTTTGTTTGGGTTTCAAATTTTATTTTGAGCTGAATTTGATGTAATAAATTAAAAAATAAAATAATCCTAAGTTGGGTCAACCCTTAGGGCTAAATTTTTAGAACCTTCTCGGGCGGTGGAAATTGCCTATATAAAGAAGGCCCATAGTGTTTTCTAGGGTAGTTCTGGGTAGTAGATCTGGGTATTGATTCGAGGATTTTTCCTACAGAATATTGTAAGGGAATACCCATGTGGCTTTGCATATTGTAATTCTGAAAGTTTGTAATTCCACATTTGTGGAGATAATAAGAAGCCAATTTTCTATTCTTGCATATTATTGTTGTTGTTTCTCTATTTCTATTATGTGTTTGTGGTACTAAGGGGAGCACCCTTCATCATGTGGTATCAGAGTAGGAGTTCTCAAGTGTGTAAACAAATCGTCGACTGTGAGGTAGTTTGCACCAGGACCGTGGCTAGTGTTTTAGCGCGCATCACGAAAATACCTCCATGAAGAGAACATGGTGGAAGAGCTGGTGTTGTGACACCTGAGATTAGAGAGCTGCAGAGACAAGTGTGAGCATTGCAAGAAGAGATTCATAGAGGAATGAATCTTAATGTCAAAGATGAAAGCAAGGATGAAGGTGAAGAAGAATATCAAGAAGGAGAAGCTGAAATTGTGAACCAGGAGGAAGAAAGACTTTTTCAGTCAATTTCCAAGATTGGAAAAAGACCTAAGATTGAGGTTCCTACATTTTCTAGAAATCTTAACCCAGAGGAATTGATCGACTAGATCAATGAATGTGAGGAATATTTTGAGTATGAAGATGTTGAGGATCCTGATAGGGTCAAATTTGCGAAGGCCAGATTGAAAGGTCATGCAAAGATCTGGTGGCAAGAAATTCAATTGCAGTGAAATTGAAGAGTGAAAGATAAAATCACAACATGGGATCGGATGGTGGATAAATTAAAGCGACAATTCATTCTTGTTGATTATGAGCTTGACCTACTAAAGAAAATGCAAAGTTTGAAGCAAGTAGGAAGATCTGTTCAGGAGTATACAGAGGAGTTCTATCGACTCCTCATCAGAACATGCCATGCAGAAGCTGATAAGGAGAAAGTTGCCCAATACCTTAATGGGTTAAGGCCAAGCATTCAAAAGGAGTTGAATCTGGTTCAAATGAATAGTATTGAGGAGGCATACTAGTTTGCCCTAAAAGTAGAGGAAAAGGTCAACAAGAAATTTGAGAGCAGACAAAATGGAAGAGGTCATGGTGGAAGATCTGGTGGACGGTCATATGGTGGCCAAAATGAATATTCAAAAAAAAAGGATGAGGCCAGTAACAATCAGAATCAGAGAGGAAATAATTCCAATCATTTCCAGGATCAGAGTAATAGAGATCAGAGAGGAAGAGGAAGAGGACAACGATCTGGAAGAGGAGGCTTCCGTGGAACATGTTTTCACTATGGAGAAGAAGGTCATAGGGCATTTGAATGTCCTCAACACCAAGGTAGAATAGACATGAGAAATGAAGGCGAGGCTAGAGTTGCACATGTAGATGAAGATGCTAGATCATCGAATTTTGGAGATACTGAAAAAGGAGAAATGCTAATTAACAGAAGGGTCTTGCTGAGTGGTGAGAATGAACCTAAACAAAAGAGGAGTCTGTTTTGCACTAGATGCAAGTGTGAGGATAAATGTTGTGATGTGATTATCGATAGTGGAAGCACTGACAATTTAGTGTCAGAAGAGATGGTGACAAATTTGAAGCTCAAGAGACAGAAACACCCACATCCATATCAGATTGCATGGGTGCAAGATGACCACAAGGCCATGGTCAGTGAACAGTGCCTGATAAAGTTCAAGATCGACGGGTACCAAGATGAGGTACTATGTGATATCATCTCTATGGATGCATGTCATATGTTGTTGGGTAGACTGTGGTAGTTTGATAGATGTGTTGTATATGATCGTCGTGCGAATACCCATTCCCCGACAAAGGATGGAGTGCGACATAAGCTAAAGCCATTGAAGGAGACAGAAGAAAATGTATGTGGTAATGCAAGAATAGCATTTGTTGATGGAAGAAAATTTCTAGATGGTATGAGGCATGAGCATGTGTGTTTTTCTTTAATTCCAAAAGTTGGTAAAGAAGAAGTAGAGGATGTACCTGTAGAGGTTGCAGATTTGTTAAATGAGTTTTAAGATATTGTATCTGATAATGTAATTGATGGATTACCACCAGTAAGGAAGATCAGTCATCAGATGGATTTGATTCTAGGAGCCAGTTTGCCAAACAAGGTAGCACACAAAATGACACCAGCAAAAAGTGAAGAGTTGAACAGACAAGTACATGAGTTATTGTAGAAGGGGTTGATTCAAGAGAGTCTGAGTCCCTGTGCTGTACCAGCAGTATTAGTACCAAAGAAGAATGGAGAGTGGAGGATGTGTACAGATTTCAGAGCAATAAATAAGATCACAATCAAGTATAGGTTTCCATTGCCACAAATGGATGATATTATAGATTGTTTGAGTGGGGCTGTGTATTTCTCAAAGATAGATCTGAAGAGTGCATATCACTAGATTCAGATCAGAGAAGGAGATGAATGGAAGACTACCTTCAAGACAAAGGAAGGACTATATGAGTGGTTATTCATGCCTTTTGGGATAACCAATGCACCGAGCACTTTCATGCCGCTCATGAACGAGGTTCTGAAAGAATTTATGGGTAAGTTTGTCATTGTTTACCTAGATGATATTTTAATTTTTAGCAAGACATTGGAGGAACATATGATGCATATTCGTATGGTGTTTGAGAAGTTGGGAGATGAGATATTGTTGATTAATTTGAAGAAGTGCAGTTTTGTGAAGAAAGAGTTTGTGTATTTGGAATTTGTAGTTTCAGCAGAAGGTCTAAAAATGGACCCAGAGAAGGTACAGGCTATCCTTGAATGTCATACTCCAAGAAGTGCTACTGAAGTAAGATTTTTTCATAGTTTGGCTAGCTTTTACAAAAATTTTATCAAAAATTTTAGCAGCATTTGTGGTCCCTTGACTGAAACAATGAGAGGAGATAGAAAAGAGTTTAAGTGGACTAATGGGGCAGAAAAGAGTTTTCAATTGTTGAAACAAAAAGTTACATAATAACCTATTTTAGCACCTCCAGATTTTAATAAGGTGGTTCAAGTAGACTGTGATGTTAGTGGTACCACAATAGGAGCTGTTATGAGCCAAGAAGGTAAACCTGTTGCTTGTTTTAGTGAGAAGTTAAATGATGCCAAGAGGAAGTATTCTATTTATGATCAAGAATTTTATGCTATAGTTCAGGCATTGAAGAAGTGGAGACACTATCTACTTCCTAAGGAGTTTGTTTTGTATACTGATCATCAAGCTTTGCAATATTTGAATAGTCAAGGAAAGTTGAATCAGAGGCATTTGAAATGGGTCAAGAGTTTTTACAGAGTTATACATTTGTTTTGAAACATAGAAGTTGAAAGTCTAATAGGATTGTAGATGCTCTTAGCAGAAGGCAACTATTGCTGACAGAGATGCAGATTGAGGTGGTTGGGTTCAAGGAACTCAAGAATTTGTATCCAGAGGACCTTGATTTTAGTGTAGCTTGGAAAGCTTGTAAAGAACCTGTTACTCTAGATAGGATGAAATAGCTAGATTTTATCATCCAAGATGATATGTTATTCAGAAGGAGTCAGTTGTGCATTCCATGAAGTTCTATGAGGGAGAATCTCATCAAAAAGAAGCATAGTGGAGGGTTGGCTGGACATTTTGGTCGTGATAAAACCCTTGCTTTCATTGCTGAGAATTATTATTGGCCACAGTTGCAGCAAGATGTGAAGAAGTTTGTACAGAGTTACAGAGTATGTCAGATGGCGAAGGGAGTGAAGTAGAATATAAGGTTATATCAGCCATTACCTATACCAGAGAAGCCTTGGGAGGTTATCAGTATAGACTTTATTCTTGGTTTATCGAGGACTCAGCGGGGACACGATTCAATTTTTGTAGTAGTTGACAGATTTTTGAAGATGGCACATTTCATTCCCTACAAGAAGACTAATGATGTTGTTCATGTAGAAGAATTATTTTTGAAAGAAGTAGTGAGACTACATGGTTTTCCAAAGACCATAGTTTCAGATAGAGACACTAAGTTTGTTGGATATTTCTGGCGTACATTGTGAAAGAAGTTGAAGACAAATTTGAAGTTTAGTTCATCACATCATCCATAGACTAATGGACTGACAAAGGTGGTGTTCATAGAAATTTGGAAAATTTGTTGAGATGTTTGGTTGGAGATAAGCCAACATGATGGGATTTGATTTTACCACAGGTAGAATTTGCATATAATAATTCTATCAACAGGAGCACTGGTAAATCACCATTCCAAATTGTATATGGAAGTAGTCCAAAAAATGCATCTGAATTGAGAAAGATAGATAAAGGAGAAATAAGTAGTGCTGAAGCTGAGGATTTTGCAGAACACTTGAAGAACATCCATGAGGAGGTGAGGAAGCATATTACTAAGATGAATGTGTAGTATAAGATGAAGGCAGATGAGAAAATGAGGCATAATAAATTTTAGTTTGGGCATGAAGTCATGGTTCATTTGCGAAAGGAGTGATTTTCGATTGTTATATATAACAAGTTGAAAATGAAGAAGTTTGGACCATGTACGATACTGAAGAAGCATGATTCAAGAAATGCATATGAGGTAGAATTGCGTACTGAGCTGAATATTTCACCAGTGTTTAACATTTCAAATTTGATAGAGTATCATGATGGAGGTGTTGAAGATGAGGTTGCAGTAGCACAGTGGAGTATTCTAGCAACCAGTTCAAATATCAAGGAGATTGAAGACATACTAGACAGTCGTGTTGGCAGAAGCACAAGGAACAAGACATATGAAGAGTATTTGGTCAAATGGAAAGGAAGACTTGTAGAAGATTCATCATGGCTAACAAAGGAGGAGGTTAACCATCTTGGTTTTCCTCTACACACCTGAGTCATGACAGGGTCACTTCTCAAATTTCCCCGGGTGTCTGATGCAGGAGCATCCTGGGTGTAAGGGCAATCTTGCATCACCCAAAAATATTTCTATTTTTATATTCAATAAGGGTTATCTTGTGTAGAGCTACTATTTATGAAAACTTTCAATTTTTAGTAAGTTGGCCTTATGATCTTAGAATGTTTTGATTTTACATATGGAGGTTCATCTCAGTCATATCAGCCTACCAGCAAAGTTTCATGGCTAGATCAGGTGTAGTTTTGAAGATATTGAAGATTTTCAGTATTGGCAGCAGGATACAGAAACTTTGAACTCAGTTTTGAAGTCTTTAGAGGCCCCAGATGAGGTTGAAAATTTTGGTGATGGGCGCTTTGCATAATTTAGGCCTGTAGAGCGCTTCGTGGCATTTCTAGAATGGGGTTATAATAGCCAATCGGGTCAATAGGCGATGACTTATGGTCTTCAAAAGTTGGGTCACCTAAAATGGCAGAAAATAATTTTTCTTCAAAATTTCTATTTGGGTATCAAAAGTTATTTTGAACCGACTTTGATGTAATAAATTGAAAAATAAAATAATTCTAAGTTGGGTTGGCCCTTAGGGCTAAATTTTTGGAACCTTCTCGGGTGGTTGAAATTGCCTATATAAAGAAGGCCCGTAGTGTTATCTAGGGCAGTTCTGGGTAGTAGATCTAGGTATTGATTCGAAGATTTTTCCTATAGAATATTGTAAGGGAATGCCCATGTGGCTTTGCATATTGTAATTCTAAAAGTTTGTAATTCCACATTTGTGGAGATAATAAGAAGCCAATTTTCTGTTCTTGCATATTATTGTTGTTGTTTCTCTATTTCTGTTATGTGTTTGTGGTACTAAGGGGAGCATCCTTCATCAAGTGGTATCAGAGAAGGAGTTCTTGAGTGCGTAAATAGATCACCGACTGTGAGGTAGTTTTCACCAGGACCGTGGCTAAGGTGTCAGCGCGAATCATGAAAATACCTCCACAAAGAGAATGTGGCAGAAGAGCTAGTGTTGTGACACCTGAGGTTAGAGAGCTGCAAAGACAAGTGCGAGCATTGCAAGAAGAGATTTGCAGAGGAATGAATCTTAATGTCAGAGATGAAAACGAGAATGAAGGAAAAGAAGAATATCAAGAAGGAGAAGCTGAAATTGTGAACTAGGAGGAAGAAAGACTTTTTCGACAATTTCTAAGATTAGAAAAAGACCTAAGATTGAGGTTCCTACATTTTCTAGAAATCTTAACCCAGAGGAATTGATCGACTGGATCAATGAATGTGAGGAATATTTTGAGTATGAAGATGTTGAAGATCCTGATAGGGTCAAATTTGCGAAGGCCGGATTGAAAGGTCATGCGAAGATCTGGTGGCAAGAAATTCAATTGGAGTGAAATAGAAGAGGGAAAGATAAAATCACAGGATGAGATCAGATGGTGGATAAATTGAAGTGACAATTCATTCCTGTTAATTATGAGCTTGACCTACTAAAGAAAATGCAAAGTTTGAAGCAAGCAGGAAGATCTGTTCAGGAGTATACAGAGGAGTTCTATCGACTCCTCATCAGAATAGGCCATGTAGAAGCTGATAAGGAGAAAGTTTCCTGATACCTTAATGGGTTAAGGGCAAGCATTCAAGAGGAGTTGAATCTAGTTCGAATGAACAGTATTGAGGAGGCATACCATTTTTCCCTAAAAGTAGAGAAAAAGCTGAACAAGAAGTTTGAGAGCAGACAAAATGGAAGAGGTCGTGGTGGAAGATCTGGTGGATGGTCATATGGTGGCCGAAATGAAGATCCAAATAAAAAAGATGAGGCCAGTATTAGTCAAAATCAGAGAAGAAATAATTTCAATCATTTCCAGGATCAGAGTAATAGAGATCAGAGAGGAAGAGGAAGAGGAAAAGGATCTCGAAGAGGAGGCTTCCGTGGAACATGTTTTCATTGTGGAGAAGAAGGTCATAGGGCATTTGAATGTCCTCAGTGCCAAGGCAGAAGAGACAGGAGAAATGAAGGCCAGGCCAAAGTTGCACATGTAGATGAAGATGCTAGATCATCAAATTCTGAAGATGCTGAAAGAGGAGAAAGGTTAATTAATAGAAGAGTCTTGCTGAGTGGTGAGAATGAACCTGAACAAAGGAGGAGCCTATTTCACACTAGATGCAAGTGTGAGAGTAAATGTTGTGATGTGATTATCGATAGTGGAAGCACTGACAATTTGGTGTCAGAAGAGATGGTGACAAAGTTGAAGCTCAAGAGACAAAAACACCCACATCCACATCGGATTGCCTCGGTGCAGGATGACCACAAGGTCATGGTCAGTGAACAGTGCCTGGTAAAGTTCAAGATCGGTAGGTACCAAGATGAGGTACTATGTGATATCATCTCTATGGATGCATGTCATATGTTGTTGGGTAGACCATGGTAGTTAAACAGATGTGCTGTACATGATGGTCGTGCGAATACCTATCCCCTGACAAAGGATGGAATGCGACATAAGCTAAAGCAATTAAAGGAGACTGAAGAAAAGGTATGTGGTAATGCAAGAATAGCATTTGTTGATGGAAGAAAATTTCTAGATGGTATGAGGCATGAGCATGTGTGTTTTGCTTTAATTCTAAAAGTTGGTAAAGAAGAAATAGAAGATGTACCTGTAGAGGTTGCAGATTTGTTGAATGAGTTTCAGGATATTGTATCTGATAATGCACCTGATGGATTACCACCAGTAAGGAAGATTAGTCATCAAATGGATTTGATTCTAGGAGCTAGTTTGCCAAACAAGGCAGCACACAAAATGACACTAGTAGAAAGTGAACAGTTAAACAGACAAGTACATGAGTTATTGCAGAAGGGGTTGATTTGAGAGAGTCTGAGTTCCTGTGCTGTACCAACAGTATTAGCACAAAAGAAGAATGGAGAGTGGAGGTTGTGTACAGATTCTAGAGCAATAAACAAGATCACAATCAAGTATAGGTTTCCATTGCCATGAATGGATGATATTATGGATTGTTTGAGTGGGGCTGTGTATTTCTCAAAGATAGATCTGAAGAGTGGATATCACCAGATTCAGATCAGAGAAGGAGATGAATGGAAGACTACCTTCAAGACAAAGGAAGGACTGTATGAGTGTTTAGTCATGCCTTTTGGGCTAACCAATGCATCGAGCACTTTCATGTAGCTCATGAACGAGGTTCTGAAAGAATTTCTAGGTAAGTTTGTCATTGTTTACCTAGATGATCTTTTGGTTTTTAGCAAGACATTGGAGGAACATATGATGTATATTCATATGGTGTTTGAGAAGTTGAGAGATGAGATATTGTTGATTAATTTGAAGAAGTGCAATTTTGTGAAGAAAGAGTTAGTGTATTTGAGATTTGTAGTTTCAGCAGAAGGTCTAAAAATGGACCCAAAGAAGGTACAGGCTATCCTTGAATGGCCTACTCCAAGGAGTGCTACTGAGGTAAGATCTTTTCAAGGTTCCGCTAGCTTTTACAAAAATTTTATTAGAAATTTTAGCAGCATTTGTGGTCCCTTGACTAAAACAATGAGAGGAGATAGAAAAGATTTTAAGTGGACTAATGAGGCAGAAAAGAGTTTTCAATTGTTGAAACAAAAAGTTACAAAACAACTTATTTTAGCACTTCTAGATTTTAATAAGGTGGTTCAAGTAGATTGTGATGCTAGTTGTACCACAATAGGAGCTGTTATGAGCCAAGAAGGTAAACCTGTTGCTTATTTTAGTGAGAAGTTAAATGATACCAAGAGGAAGTATTCTATTTATGATTAGGAATTTTATGCTATAGTTCAGGTATTGTAGAAGTGGAGACACTATCTGCTTCATAAGGAGTTTGTTTTGTATACTGATCATCAAGCTTTGCAATATTTGAATAGCCAAGGAAAGTTGAATTAGAGGCATTTGAAATGGGTTGAGTTTTTACAGAGTTATACATTTGTTTTGAAACATAGAAGTGGAAAGTCTAACAGGGTTGTAGATGCTCTTAGCAGAAGGCAATTATTGCTGATAGAGATGCAGATTGAGGTGGTTGGGTTCAAGGAACTCAAGAATTTGTATCCAGAGGACCCTAATTTTGGTGGAGCTTGGAAAGCTTGTAAAGAACCTGTTACTCTAGATAGGACAAAATAGTTAAATTTTATCATCCAAGATGATATGCTATTCAGAGGGAGTCAGTTGTGCATTCCATGAAGTTCTATGAAGGAGAATCTCATCAAAGAGAAGCATAGTGGAGGGATGGCTGGATATTTTGGTCATGATAAAACCCTTGCTTTGGTTGGTGAGAATTATTATTGGCCACAGTTGCAGCAAGATGTGAAGAAGTTTGTACAAAGTTGCAGAGTATGTCAGATGGCGAAGGGAGTGAAGTAGAATAAAGGGTTGTATCAGCCATTACCTATATCAAAGAAGCCTTGGAAAGATATCAGTATGGACTTTATTCTTGGTTTACCGAGGACTCAGCGGGGACATGATTCAATTTTTTTAGTAGTTGACAGATTTTTGAAGATGGCACATTTCATTCCCTGCAAGAAGACTAATGATGTTGTTCATGTAGCAGAATTGTTTTTCAAAGAAGTAGTGAGACTACATGGTTTGCCAAAGACCATAGTTTCAGATAGAGACATTAAGTTTGTTGAATATTTCTAGCGTACATTGTGGAAGAAGTTGAAGATAGATTTGAAGTTTAGTTCATCACATCATCCACAGACTGATGGACAGACAGAGGTGGTGAATAGAAGTTTGGGAAATTTGTTGAGATGTTTGATTGGAGATAAGCCAATAGGATGGGATTTGATTTTACCACAGGCAGAATTTGCATGCAATAATTTTTTCAATAGGAGCACTAGTAAATCACCATTCCAGATTGTATATGGAAGTAGTCCAAGAAATGCATCTTAGTTGAGAAAGATAGATAAAAGAGAAATAAGTAGTGCTGAAGCTGAGGATTTTACAGAACACTTGAAGAACATCCATGAGGAGGTGAGGAAGCATATTACCAAGATGAATGTGTAGTATAAGATGAAGGCAGATGATAAAAGGAGGCATAAGAAATTTCAAGTTGGGGATGAAGTCATGGTTCTTTTGCGAAAGGAGCGATTTTCGGTTGGTACATATAAGAAGTTGAAAATGAAGAAGTTTGGACCATGTACGATACTGAAGAAGCATGATTCAGGAAATGCATATGAGGTAGAATTGCCTACTAAGCTGAATATTTCACCAGTGTTTAACATTTCAGATTTGACAGAGTATCATGACGGAGGTGTTGAAGATGAGGTTGCAGCAGCATAGTGGAGTATTCTAGAAACCAGTTCAAATATCAAGGAGATTGAAGACATACTGGACAGTCGTGTTGGTAGAAGCACAAGGAACAAGACATATGAAGAGTATTTGGTCAAATGGAAAGGATGACCTATAGAAGATTCATCATGGCTAACAAAGGAGGAGGTTAACCATCTTTGTTTTCCTCTACACACCTGAGTCGTGACAGGGTCACTTCTCAAATTACCCCGGGTGTCTGATGCAGGAGCATCTTGGGTGTAAGGGCAATCTTGCATCACCCAAAAATATTTCTATTTTTGTATTCAATAAGGGCTATCTTGTGCAGAGCTGCTATTTATAAAAACTTTCTATTTTTAGTAAGTTGGCCTTACGATCTCAAAATGTTTTGATTTTACATATGGAGGTTCATCTCAGTCATATCAGCCTACCAGCAAAGTTTCATGGCTAGATCAATTGTAGTTTTGAAGATATTGAAGATTTTCGGTATTGGCAGCAGGGTACAGAAACTTCAAACTCAGTTTTGAAGGCTTTAGAGGCCCTAAATGAGGTTGAAAATTTGGGTGATGGGTGTTTTGTGTGAGTCAAGCCTGTAAAGCGCTTCGTGGCATTTCCAAAATGGGGTTATAATAGCCAATCAGGTCAACGGGCGATGACTTATGGTCTTCGGAAGTTGGGTCACTTGAAATGGTAGAAAATAATTTTTCTTCAAAATTTCTGTTTGGGTTTCAAAAGTTATTTTGAGCCAACTTTGATGTAATAAATTGAAAAATAAAATAATCCTAAGTTGGGTTGGCCCTTAGGGCTAAATTTCTTGAACCTTCTCGAGCGGTGGAAATTGCCTATATAGAAAAGGCCCGTAGTGTTGTCTAGGGCAGTTCTGGGTAGTAGATCTAGGTATTGATTCGAGGATTTTTCCTACAGAATATTGTAAGGGAATGCCCATGTGGCTTTGCATATTGTAAATCTAAAAGTTTGTAATTCCACATTTGTGGGGATAATAAGAAGCCAATTTTCTGTTCTTGCATATTATTGTTGTTGTTTCTCTATTTCTGTTATGTGTTTATGGTACTAAGTGGAGAACCCTTCATCACAATGGTTGTCTCAAGATCTCATATGTCTGACACATCTCATAAGAATTTACACCCACCATTGATTCACTGCAAGTGTTAGGACCCTCTGATAAGCCAGCAACCTAGGACCCATTGACAACTACCGCTATGTTATTACATGGACCAATGAGAAACTATCATTTGTGCATACGTGTCGAGAGACCCACCTATTTGAGAAGTTTTGTCATAAAGAATATCAATGGCTATCGCAAAAGCACATAGCTCTGACACATTTCATGAGAAAGAGTGCCCACTATTAGATTGAGATGGTGTTAGAGAGCCGGGCCCAGGAAAATACAAAGCTGAAACATAGGAAAAATTAAAGCTCAGGACCTAGGAAAAATTAAAACTTGCAGGGCACTGGGAACTTAGGAAAGATTAAAGTGGACCCCACCGACACATGAAAAACCTAACCGCGAACATGGTAAAGTGGTCTTTAATAAGCACATGCAGAATTGGAACTTAATTCACCTGAAAAAGTAACACAAAAATAGAATAAGGCAAGGGCCTTTCAAAGGGTTTTTCACCTCAACTGCTAGTTTTTGAATATTTGCAAGGGTTTTAGCCAGAGACATGAAAAATGAAATAGAGACCAGGGGAAAGGTGCTATAGCCATGAAATTTTTCAGAGTGCTAACAGTGTAGATAGGATAGAAGATCATAAAAGGAAATTTGATGACAAAATATCCATAAAAAGTTATCATTCTAAAAGTAGAGGAGAATACGAGAAAAATGTGTTGAGTGAAGAGAGAAATGAGGCAAGTCAAAATAAATAAAAAATGATTCATTTTTTACCAAAGTAAATAATTAAATAAATTCATACATTTGTTTAATTAGAGAAGAATTAAGGAATCAAATAGTTAACTTAATTCTATTTGTTGATTATCTTATGTGATGTCACACATAACAATATCTTTTTCCATTTTCTCATCTCATTTTCAAATCTAGGTCATGTTTATCCCTTGGTAGCTTGTAAAATATTTTCTTAGAAATATTTCCTAGCTTTTATATGGTAGCCATTTCCTTAGGTAATGACAACATATGAGGGGTTTTCTCATGCTAAAAAAATCCCTATTTTCAACTAGGTTTCATGCACCTCCTCTCTCCTTACACACTTCAAAATCTCTCCTCATGATATGGAAGGTCCCTCACTCTAAGCTTTTGATAATAAGAGTCTAAAAAATGTCTAAGTACTATAAGATTCTTGGTTTCCTAGTTCAAAATAATATTACTAGACACTTCCCCACTCCCTTTTCATTATTTTTGTATATATACTATGATGTCCTTGGTGGATCCAAATGCTCAATTTTCCTCTACTTTATTTGTATGGGGTGACAATAGTTAAGGAAGCACATTGTTCCTCCATAGATTTCATAGTTGAGAAGTTCCAAGGAAAAGGGAAAAAACCCTTGGCCTAGGATGCTTGTCTTAAAAATGGTACCTTGGCTTATAAGATGAGGTCCATAAAGATTTTCCTAGAAAACATCATCAAAAGGAACCCTTCATTGTCATTTTTTCTAAGGATCTCATGTAAGATTTCTTTGAAGGAGAGAATATCTACATCTCCAATCATTTGACTAGGCCATTTAATTTTCTTTAGCCAAAACAATCAAATCTATACAAATGGATAATATTTGAATGACAATATATGCTTAAAGGTAATGTAGAATTTTATCTTTATGAAAAGGGTTTTTCAATGTACTGTTTGATTACAAATAGGAAATGGATACCATTATATGTGAAAGATGGATTTGGAAGGGAAATATAATCCTTCTCAAACCCTACTATCCAAATTTTAAAGCTCTCACTAAATCATTCTAGGTGAAACCTGTACGAGTCTATCTTCAAAATCTCTTGCTATAATACTGGTTCAATGAATACTTTGAAATAATTGGTGACTCTTTGGAAGATTTTTAGATTATTGATATAGATACTTTAAACATCACCAATGATACAATATTTTATCACATCTTTGGGGATATGGATATCATAAGGGGTCTCCCTATGGACATCACCTTCAAGATTATTGATTAAAATGGAGTAGAACCTATAGATTTAAAATGATTTGCCTTATATTCTAGGATATTCTTTGAAAGTAGAAAAGTGGAAAAAAATTAATTTAGAAAAAATTAATTGAACACTCATCTTACCAGTTAGACATATTTCCTCACCATTATTTTATTGAAGCTCTTACATAATATAAATAAATTACAATATCCCCAAGTAGTGAGGGCTTCTCCCTCATAGGATTCAAAAGTGTTGATGGGTTGTGGTCAATAAATATCACTCTTAGCCCAAATTCCCCTTTGGTTGTCCTTCCTAATGAGGAGACATATTTACATCTTCGATCAACAATACAATTATTTCAGTGGATGTAACTTCCCATATTTCTAAGGATGCAACATCTTATCATCTTATCTTTATTTTTTATGAAGGTGAAACCTCTTCAATTTTAGATTTCTCTATAACATATTTAGCCAGCTTAACAATAGTTGATATTAGCCCTAGTGGAGATGCTCAAAATAGTTATATCACATCAAGAGCTTTTTGGGAGAAAAGATCCCTTAGAAGATTTAAACCTATGTAAGGAGCTTTAACACCATCTAGAATACCACCATTTAATGAGCTTTAAGACCCTTTATTTATTAAGTATAGAACAATATCTACAACATATATGAAAATATTAAGGGAAATCCTACATGAAATCTCATACTTCTTGCATGCTCTATGATTGATTTTCTCATCCTTTCAGACATTCTATTTTCTTGTGGGGCTCTAGGAACAATTTTTTTGTCTATGAATCCCATGTTATGAACAATGACTATAAAACTATTTGTTGCAGTACTGACGTCCATTATTTATCATAACATAGTTAAAATTTTTTCTTGTCTTATTTTCAACTAAAGCTTTCTATTTCTTAAAGACTTCAAATACATCAGAGTTTTGGGGAATGAAATAAGACCAAGTTTTTCTAGCTATATGATAAAAAAGTAACAAAATAATAAGAACCACAAAGAGACAAGATACATAAGTTGTTCTACATACATTTGAGTGTACAAGCTCTAAATTTTAATTCTTTCTTTCCTTCCCAACTGTGAGAAATTAGACACTCTTTGTTTTCCCTAAACATAGTTTTCAAAAACATCTAAATCAACTTGTTTGAAAGATAATAAATTCTTTGAATGAAGATGTTTCATCCCCTTCTCGCTCATGTGTCCAAGCTGATAGCATCCTAGAGTTGTATTTTTTCTTATGGATACTAGGGAAATATAATAATCAATAGTACCTGTGCATAAATATAATGTACCTACCTTTTCCATTTTTTCTATAATCAATTAGCATTTAATAACCTTAAATGAATTACCCATGAATATGGTTGTGCAACCTTCACTTCCCATTTTTCTCGTTGATGTTAAATTTATTCTCAAATAAAAAACATGTCTCATGTCTTTTAGAATCCATTGATTTCCACTTGGTAATTCTTTATCTATGTTTCCATTTCTAACAATTTTAAATTGTTCATCATCAGCTAAATAAACCTATCAAAAATCACATTGAACATAGTCTAGAAAATATTTTCTATGGGGTGTGTTATGAATAGAAGCCCCTAAGTATAACACCAAAGAGTCAGCCCATTTTTCATGAGGGGCTTATTCTTCTCATTGTGGAACATATCAAGCAGAAGGCCATCTCTAGCCCTATAATCTCCTTGCCTAAAGCCTCTAGCTCCACTAAGAAATGCACTAGGGATTTAGCTTGTAAAGGGGAGATTTTTTTTGGTAAAAAAATCAAATTGGATAAGGATACTAGTATGGAGATAGATTCTATTGGTGAAAGTGTTGAGGATTATGCTGCCATAGATAATTCATCCAAGGATGATAGTGAAGCCTCTATGTCGGTGTCTAATACTATCTCAAGGGATAAAGAGAAGAAGGAGGAGGAGGCAACTGATACTATGGTTGTGGGGGACAACCCTATTGTCAAGGATAACAATTAGGAGGAAAACAAAAAGGAAGATGAGGGTGGTCAATCAGTCCCCATCTTGGTTGATTATGACATCTCGAAGGAACATGACATTCCTATCTCCCCAAATTTGGAAGTGATTAGGGAGGTCCATTCAGATAAGTAGAAGGATTCACCTATTGCTGAGAAGGAGAATGTTCTTTCCTCTTCTCAGAACATTCCCTTTGTCAAAACTATTGATTTGTAAGAATAGAATGTGCAACTGCTCAAAGAAGATATGGATGACAAAATTGACCCTCCTTTTGGGGTCCTCTAGATTATGAAGGAGTGATCCATGTACTCATTTCTCTTGCTGAAATGGGTCTTTTAGGAAATTAAGAATCTTAATTTAAAATTCTTCTCTATCTTTGCTAAGGTTGACTCCCTGTAGGAGATTGTGGAGATTGGTTTGAAGGGATTGGATGGCAATAAGGACAATGATAGGGATAAGAAAATACAAGATATGCAAGTCAAAGTTGAGAATCTAGAGAATGTGATGAAGAAGCATATGTAGGATAACCAAATGTTCATGGGTTCGGTCATGGAGTGTTTTATGTCTATCAAAGCAGAGTTGGATGCCGGCTCCCCTAGCAAGAAACATGAGGAGGACAATACGGATGTGGGTGACAAGGGTCTAGGTAAATGCATTCAGTCCGCTAAAAGGAAAAAAATCTAGGAAAGGATCCTCAAGCTCTCTGACTTCAATGCATCCATCAAGAAGATCTCACAGGCAAAGAAGGAAGCAGATGAAACTCGCAAGGATTTTTCTTAGGTTCTTCTGGGTCATGGTGTTGTTCTATTTTTAGGTTTCCTTATTGTGGGTGGTTTTACTAGTTTCTAGTTTTTTTGGCCTTTTTGGTTGGCTTTGGTTCTAGTGGACTGGCTCCCTATCCCATTTCTTTTTAGTATGCTTAATGACGTAATGTTTTGATCTCAACTTGTACAGGGTTTCAGGTCCCCCTTAAAACCTATTTTTTCCTACATTAAAAAACACCAAAGAATCAGTAATATTATCCAAAGAGATGATCAAATCATATTGTAGCACATCACCTACTACATTTGTTTCTCTATTATTTTCTTCTTTTCCATCTCCTTATTTTCCCTTTCAAGACCAACAATGTTTTTCTAGATGTCCTTTCTTTTTACAAAGCCAATACTCTAAATTTACCCTTGTTGGCATAACTGATGCAGTGATAGTAAGTGATTTGTGTTGCTGTCATGATAAAGATTTGATTGCATGATGATTATTTATTGGGTTGTCATTGATTTCAAGTATAGACCTAGTATTCCTGGTATGTTTATAAATATAAGTATGATGATCAAGGTGTTATGATGAGTTTCAGCTATAGAGATCCTTATGAGATACTTGGGGATGTCTCTCAATGTTAAATGTATCACCACTAGTATTGGTGTAGATTGGTAAGAAATTTATGATTGAATGAAGGTTGACAGTGCAACTGCTAGAATAATTAGTGATTGGTGATAGATGATTTGATTGGTTATGTCAGATATATGATGAGTCATATAGTGTGGTCCCAGGAGAATATTTTTGACAATATGGAGAGGCTATGGTTATGAATGCAACTAATTTGAGTGATTGGTATTAAGGATAGGTGATTAATGAGTAGAGGAAGATTTGTTAGTAGGTTAAAGTGTTTTCATTCTTGAGCGATAGTAGATAAATCTTTGATCGGTGATCGGTATTGAAGTTGCAGAATAATCAGTTGATTCAGTCATGATCTAGTGACGTGTCTTCATGATTGGAGGTGATGATCTGGCATCACATTGTTTGATGCTAATGTGTGGTGAAGATTATAGAGGAAGTATGTTTTGGTCAAAATGTGTTTGACCCCTTGACATAAATTTTTTATGTAAAATATTGTATTGGTCAATGCATTCTTGGAAAATGGTTTTGTACATGTTTAATTTTGTTTTGTGGCATGTTGGATTTAAGCGAGGTATTTTAAATTCAAATTTAGGGCTTGATAAAGGAGGTGGAATTAATACTTCAATATATAATGGATGAAGTTGAAATGTAAGTGTGCTCATCATATGTTGGGAAAGTGTAATTGTCAAGTAGAGTTGTAATTAATAAAACATATAGCTAAGTGTATTGAGAAGAGATTACATGCTTCATTATGTCTCATAAAGCACATTTAGTGCTATTCTACATATCATTATTTTTGTTATTCCCTAATAGTTGTAGTAGTCAAAATCCCTTAACCGAGTGAATCCTAGTAGGTCCTTATTGTAAATCCTTTAATAGGGCACCACATAAGCTTGTTTCAAAAGTCCTCTAAGAAGGATACTCTTAATACGGTAAATCTCCTAATAGGGGTAGAGGTAAATCCCTTAACCGGGTAGCACCCAATAATGTTGTTGTAAACTCCTAAATAGATTGAGCTCCTCACAAGGTGTACTTTAAAAGAGTACATCATTTAGTGGGTACTAATTCCCACCATGTTTTTCTTGTAAATTGGGTTTCCATGAGATAAATCTTTGTGCCAAATATTTTATTATATGGATGTGCTGATGGTTATGATTTTTATTTTCTACTGTTAATTTAATCTTGTGAATGTTATTGTAAATTTTAATAAATGAAAAAGTTTCATAATTGGTTGATTCTCTTAAGACTAACAACCCTAGCCCTTTTTGGATTTCCCATGATTACTTGGTCACTTTCCTATTTCCCTCTATCTTACCTTGTTCTCAACAGTCAAAGAATTACCTGATGGCTCAACTGTACTTTATCTCACATTTCCTCATTAAGGATAACACCAAAAATATCATAAAAAATTAAAGTGTTTGAACCAGAGACTGATTTACTTATATCCATGACCAAGCCATTCCAAATTTTAACAAATAAGGATAAAATCAAGATATGCCTAATGTCATCTTTAAAATTTACTTTTATAGAACTTAGCTGACTAGTAAGCATTTTAAACTTATTTAAATGATTACTAACAAACCCACCTTCTTCCATCTTCATATTAAAGAAATACTTCATAAGAAATACCATATTTGAGGCTGAGGGTTTCTCAGATAGTTTGTCTAATGCCTTCTTTAGACCCTCTATTATTGTTTTTTATTTCTAGAAAAAATAGGTTGTAGTGGGACCCAAAACCCCTTACAAAGATTTCAAGAAGGGAATAGATGTTAAGTCCATTGAATTGAAATATGAATGGAAACCAGCCTACTAAACACAAAATTGACACAAAAGATAAAAAAACTAGAAACCAGTAATAGAGAACCCAAAACCTAACTAGCATAGAAACAATGGAGTAGCAAGACTTAGGAAAAATCCAGAAGAGTTCCCTGCACCTGTTTCTTAGCCTTAGACACCTTCTTGATGGCCACATTATAATATGAGAGCTCTAGGATCATGTCTTGGATCTTCTTTTTTCTCAGACTCTGTATGTGTGCGAAGACCAGCATCACCCACATCATCTTTATCATCTTTGAGCTTCACTTTCAGAGACCCATCATCTAGCTCAAACTTGATGGTATTGAATCACTCCTTCGTAGAGACCATAAAAGGGTTATTATCCAGCATATGCTTCTTAAGAGTGTTCTCCAAATTATCAATTATGTCCCATATATCCTTCATGTTTTTCTCATCCTCTTTGTCCTTTTGGACATCCATCCCCATACACCCATTGTTGAGATTCCCCTAAAGAAGATCAACTTTGGTAGAGAGGGAGTGAAATCTAAGATTGAGGATTTTAATTTCCTACACAACTCATTTTATGAGGCAGAACAAATACGTTGACATCACCTGTTCGTGGTTCTTTTTCCCTAAAGGTTAGACTGACATAAGGATTGATAGGGCTAGTGTCACATTCACTCAACACTCCAAATCTAATAGGAAAAAGGGCCAATTGACAAGGATCAAAGAGAGATCCTTCTACACTTTGAGCTCCACATCACTCAAGTGGGTATACCTCATCTACACACTCATACAACTTATTTCACACTATAGGTCTATAGGTAACAGACTATGGAATAGTTCTCAAACCCATATAGGTATCATGTACCTCAAATGAAACCAATATCTCATGCAATAGTGCTACTTGCATGGAGTGAGTATGAAAACTAGAGACCTAACCTAACAACAAGAAAGGGAAAGGGTAGAATTGAATGTAAATGATTTTAGATGGATTGAAGGGATCCCTGAGATACCCTAAGTCTCTAATAGACTAGTGCCTTATCCAATGGGCCACAAAGTCAAATACCCCATTGTAAGAGAAAGCTATGAAACAAGAAAATAATACATTCACCCTAAATCAGATCATACATTAATAAACCACCTGTGCACCCAAATGTGTTATTACTTATTTAAAGAATTTTAACCCTCCCCTTAGAAGAGACCTATAAATAGGAAATACATAACCAACATCCACTGGAAGATAAGCCTGAGGCACCCTTGATACCTTAGCTCATACACAAATGTAAAATAATCTTGAACTCAGTTATCTCTGTGAAGACAACTCTATTGCAGACACTCACTGGAAATGCAAATAGAAAGATTAAACACCCTTGATGTTATAATCAACAAATTCAAGATTCAAATGGAGATAATCTGATAACAGAACAAATATAGAAATCTCATTCATAAGACAAGCTGTTACAACATGTATTCTATTCTTAGATTTTAGAGAGGAAAGAGGGACACCCTGTATGCAAAGAAGAAGAAATATCTACATGAAAAGGACCCTTCACTTGGAACCAATTCTCCTCAAAAATTTCTAGAAAGAATGAAACCCTTATTAAATTGAACAACCTGCAATTTATACCACTGGTTACCTTGGAATCCCAAATAGTAGGATGCAATAAGCAACGGGTAACTAGGGTTAGGGCTTTCACCCACCCAATCAACCACATTAAATCAAAATTTAATCCTTAGGGGAAGAAGAAGAAGCCATCCGGAGAAAGAGATCCCAAATAAATATGCCATCATGAAAAATCATGAAGCCAGTACAAAGCACTAGGGAAGCCACAAAAATCAGTACCAATCACCTCCTGCAAAAGCTTCTTGAGCTCAAAACTACACTCCACCAGGTACAAAACATTACTACAATCAACCCATAGGACCATCAGACTAGACTACAACACCTACCACAACCAAAATCATCAAAATCAGTTGGGAAAACCATTCAATTCTAGTACTTCCTGTCACGAAACCCTTTTGCAAATTTAAATCCTGGTACCAATGGCTAGTCATCAAATTTAAAACATGGCCGTAGATCTCTTCCCCTTCTTGAAAAATCAAGCGGCCCACATTTAATCCCCAACAGTCATGGGCACCTTTGAAAAGTCTTCGGCCACCTCACCAGCAAGCAGCTAATCAAAACCAAACATCTCGGCAATACGGGCACCATGGACCCACCTTTAACTCTACAACCGTGGCATCCAAATAGTTGTCACATGATCACATAGCCAAAAAAAGGGCTATGCAAACATGTGACAAGCCTCCATGTCATCACGATGTCACCGCTCCCCACCAACATGGCACCATTGTCGCATGATCGCATGGCCAAAAGATGGCCCTTGGAAACATGCAACAAGACCGCAAGACTGCCACCGCATCCTCCCAGTCTGATAGCAGGACCATAACACCTCAACCACCAATGGGCCCTAGCAACAGGAGTAAACTGGTTGCATGATCGCATGTCAGAAAACTCTGACATGTGATCATACAATAGCCAACCATAGGATGCCACATAACCACCTCTGGGACCACAACCCTTCTGCCAACAGGCCCCATGCACAAGGAAGGAAACCAGTCAGATGGTCACATGTCAAAAAATTCTGACATGCAATCATGCGACAACCAATTTTTTTAAAGCCCATTGAAGATGCAGACCCACCGACAGATCGCACTTGCACAGTTAAGGAACTGTGGACAAACGGAGTAGAATTGCAAAGTCAAAAACACATAGGGTTTTCGGTGAAAGATCAAAAACATCTAGGGTTTTCATGTAGACCAAAAGGTAGCAGGGAGACTGAAAACACATGGGTTTTTGATACTTTGACATATTCTAAAAACATTTCCTGCAGACCTTGAAACTCGAATAACTCCTTGGGTTTTACAACTTAGGAGATGCGATCTAAACTAGAGCTAGGTGACACAATAAAGAGCACAAGGCTAAGGGCGCACATCATAAAACCTCATAGATTTTCATTGCAAGATAAAATTGTGATCACAAGCATGGCAAGACAACTTAACAAAGCATTAGTAGGGAACATGCCATTTTCAAAGAATTTTTGCTATGATAGGAAAATGGACTAAGAGTGGCTCTGGTTGGGGACATGTATCTCTTGCAGATACAATGAGGACCTCAGATCTCTGGGAAGAAGTAGACCACCCATTGGAAAAACACAGAGACCTCAAAAAACATAGGGAACAGACAGGAAAGGGAAACTATTTATAGATATTTACAAAATTTACAAATTTACAAAGATGGCCCCAAGCCACCAAAAGAAAACTAGTGACCCTCTTGAATCAAAAATTTGGTTTTCATTCGCATACATGACCAACCACCAGAAAATTTCTTGACCATCTTGTAGCTAGCATATGTGAATATTCATGGGCTGAAAAACAAACTTGCACTGATCACCAGCCATGTTGTTCCAGTCATGACTATTGTATTCACACTCATATTCATACTCCAAGAAGTAAGGAACATCATCTACTTCTTCTTGATGACTGGAAACAAAAATTTGATCTAGTAATGCACCAAAAAATGTAGCATATGGAGCATCATGCATTACTATATAGTTACCTAGCTGAGAAGGACTTGAATCCTCTGATTTACCTTCATGTATTGCTTTAGACACTAAGCAACTTGGTTCATCAACAACATCATCGTGAGCTGGATAATGAACCAAGTGAAGCTTTATCTCAAAATTCTAGTGATAGGGGAAGAACCGATCTACATCATCATTTTCAGCAAAAGAAATTATATCCCAACTATTGAAGACTAGGTCCTCAACACTATCACATTCAGTATCATATTTAGCAGAAATAGGAAAGGGGTTTGAACAAGAAATTTTTTCATCACTGTAATCTTGATGATAGGAAAACACACTGTCATGTCCTTCTACTTCTCTTTCTGCAAAGTCGCTACCAGAGGGGGGACCTAATATACATGAATCTTCATGGATACTTTGAACACTGGCCTCATTATCAGTGTCAAAGTGTATATCACAGGGGAGCTGCAAATCAAAGCCCATACAAAGTGCATACCTTTGGAATTCATCAGCCAAGAGTGCTGATATCTTTTCACTGCTCAATGGACTTTGGGCTTCATCTTCTTCTTCATCAACTACATACCTATTACTGCAAATATCATTTTTATCCAAGACAAGAATGGAGACCTCTGGCCTTAAATCATCTTGTGTGAATAAATCAATGCAGGAATCATCATCTGCATCATATTCAATATTTTCCCTTACACACAAAACATCATCAATCCGAGACAAGAAGCAAGAACCCTAATGTTGAAAAGAAGAAAAATCTACAGATAAAATGGAAGTATTGTCATCCTCAGATTCATCTCCAGCACTCTCATTTGCAATGACCTCAATGTTGGCTTCATAGTTCACACTTCCTGTATAATGAGACTCAACATCAGAAACAATGACCTCCTCATGATCACCATAAGGAACCACCAGTCTTCTCAATCTTCTATCCTCCTCTAACTACCATATGTCAATTTTTCTCTTTGCAATCTTCATCTTGAGAGCAGCAACCTCATAAAAATGTTCAATAAATTTTGCTCTCAATTCATCCCAAGAAGGGATTGAACATGAAGGCAAGGACAAGAACCAATTCCTTGCACCATCAAAAAATGTATGCACAAAAAGCTTCATAGCAACATCTTCATGCTCAATATCCATTTCACCAAAAAGATCCATGACGTCATCAACATGCTGGCTTGCAGAAACAGATCCACCAGCTAGGAATTTAGGCAAGCACTCCCCATCCTCAGTAGAAAACTCATTAGGGGCACCTTCTATGCCATCAAAACAAAAGGGCCTATACTCCTCCATGAGGAACTGCCCACTAACTACCATCCCTTTACAATAGTGTTGGACACTTCATAGGGATACATTTTAGATCTTTGAAACATACCTGGGAGTTTTGTAGCAGAAGACTTTATTGACTGGAAGGTAGGGCAGATCTAGAGCTCATCATGCAGCTCCATTAGGTTCTTTGCAATGTAGAGTCACCACCTCCTTGAAGAGGAAAATACAAAACTCCAACCAATACAAAACTCCATAAGTAACCACACTGTTTATCAGAAGGAACACTAATCAAACAAAGAAAATCAGAGCTGCCACTCAACATGCAGTGAGAAGATTTTACAAGTGTATTTTTTATATTAGACTGACATAAGGATTGACAGGGCTAGTGTCACATTCACTCAACACTCCAAATTTGACAAGAAAAAGGACCAACTGATAAGGATCAAAGAGAGATCCTTCTACACGTTGAGCTCCACATCACTCAGGTGGGTATACCTCATCTGCACACTCATACAACTTGTGTCATACTACAGACCTACAGGTAACTGACTGTGGAATGGTTCTCAAACCCATATAGGTATCTTGTACCTCAAATGAAACCAATATCTCATGCAATAGCCCTACTTGCATGGATTGAGTATGAAAACCAAAGACCTAACCTAACAACAAGAAAGGGAAAGGGTGGAACTAAATGTAAATTATTTTAGATGGATTGAAGGGACCCCTAAGATACCCTAAGTCTCTCATAGACCAGTGCCTTAGCTAATGGGCCACAGAGTCAAATACCCTATTACAAGAGAAAGCTATGAAAAAAGAAAATAATACATTCACCCTAAATCAGATCATACATTACTAAACCACCTATGCACCCAAATGTGTTATTACACATTTAAAGGATTTTAACCCTCCCCTTAGAAGAGACCTATAAATAGGTAATACATAACTAGCATCCACTAGAAGACAAGCCTGAGACACCCTTGATACCTTAGCTCATACACACCCAAAAACTAATCTTGAACTCAGTTATCTCTGTGAAGACAACTCTATTATAGACACTCACTGGAAATGCAAATAGAAATATTAAACACCCTTGATGTTATAATCAACAAATTCAAGATTCAAATGGACACAATTTGATAACAGAACAAATATAGAAATCTCATTCATAAGACAAGTTGTTACAACATGTATTCTATTCTCAGAAACCAGAGAGGAAAGAGGGAAACCCTGTATGTAGAGAAGAAGAAATATCTACAGGAAAAGGACCCTTCACTTGGAACCAATTCTCCTCAAAAATTTTTAGAAAGAATGGAACCCTTACAAAATTGAAAAACCTACAATTTATACCATTGGTTACCTTGGAATCCCAAACAGTAGGATGCAACAAGCAACAGGTAACCAGGGTTAGGGATTCACCCACCCAATCAACCACATTAAATCAAAATTTAATCTACAGGGGAAGAACAAGAAGCCACCCGGAGAAAGAGATCCCAAATAGATATACCATCATGATAAATCATGAAGTGAGTACAAAGCACCAGGGAAGCCACAAAAATTAGTACCAATCACCTCCTGCAAAAGCTTCTTGAGCTCAAAATTGCACTCCACCAGGTACAAAACATTACTGCAATCAACCCATAGGACCATCAGACCAGACTACAACACCTACCGCAACCAAAATGATTGAAATTAGCTGGGAAAAACATTCAATTCTGGTACTTCCTGTTGTGAAAACCCTTTTGCAAATTTAAATCCTAGTAGCAACGGCTAGTGAGAAAATTTAAAATGTGGTCATAGATCTCTTCCCCTTCCCAGAAAATCAAGCGGCCCACATTTAATCCACAATAGTCATGGGCCCCTTTGAAAAGTCTTCGGCCACCTCACCAACAAGAAGCCAATCAAAACCAAACATCTCGGCAATACGGGCACCACAAACCCACCTTTAACTCCACAACCACGACATCCAAACAATTAGTGCATGATCACATAGCCAAAAAAAGGGCTATGTGAACATGTGACAAGCCTCCACGTCAGCACCATGTCACCACTCCCCACCAATGTGGCACCCTTGTCACATGATCACATGGCCGAAAGATGGTCCTTGCTAACATGCGACAAGACCGCAAGATTGCCACTACATCCTCACAGTCTAATAGTAGGACCACAACACCTCAACCACCAATGGGCCCTAGCAATAGGAGTCAATCAGTTGCATGATCAGATGTCAAAAAAATCTGACATGCGATCATGCGATAGCCAACCACAGGATGCCACATAACCACCTCCGAGACCATAGCCCTTCTGCCAACGGGCCCCACATGCAAGGAAGGAAACCAGTCGCATGGTCACGTGTCAGAAAATTCTAACATGCGATCATGTGACAACCAATTGTTTTAAAGCCCATTGAAGACCCGAGCCCACCAATAGATTGCACTTGCGCAAATAAGGAACTGTGGGCAAATACAATAGAAATGTAAAGTCAAAAACACACAAGGTTTTCAGTGAAAGATCGAAAACATCTAGGGTTTTCATGCAGACCAAAAGGTAGCAGGGAGACCGAAAACACATGGGTTTTCGACACTTTGACATATTTTGAAAACATTTCCTACAAACCTTGAAACTCAAATAACTCCTTGGGTTTTATGAGTTAGGAGATGTGATCTAAACTGGAGCTAGGTGACACAATAAAGAGCACAAGGCTAAGGGCGCACATCATAAAACCTCATAGATTTTCATCGCAAGATAAAATTATGATCACGGGCATGGCAAGACAACTTAACAAAGCATTAGCAGGGAACATGCCATTTTCAAAGAATTTTTTCTATGATAGGAAAATGGACTAACATCGCCTTTTTCATTTGGAGGACACCGAAAGGGGGATCAATCTTTTCATCCATATCCTCTTTAAGAAGTTGAACATTCCTTTCTTGCATGTCAACCATTTTCACAAAGGGAATTTTCCTAGAGCTAGAAGGGTTATTGCCCTTCTGATTAGATTCCAAAATAGGAATCTCATTATCCTCCTTCATGTCCAACTACACCTCCATAGCCACTTCAAGCTTCAGGGAAATAGGAACATCATGTTCCATGGAGCTTGCATAGTTAACTAGAATGGGAACCTTCTGACCACCCACATCCACATCTTTATCCTTGGCATCAGGTTCATCAACTTTAACCTTGGTTTTATAGGCATTATCCTCTTCCTCATGAGAATCACTAATTGAAGTTGATAGGGACTCTTTGCTTTCCTCATCAGACTGGGTATGGGGGGAACTAACTATAACCACATAACCCTCAACACTCTCACCTTCAGAATCCATTTCCATGCCATCCTTCTTTTCAAATTTTAAGTTTTTACCTGCCAACATGTCCTCTTTACGCTCATCCTCCCTAATACTTTTACCCAAAGACTTGGTAGAACCAGGGTCCCTAGGTGAGGGGATAATAGGGATACTAATAGAAACTTTCTAAATATGTTCCACAATTAAAAAGATAAGACCCTCATGTGGGATGGGATTGCTCGCTTTCATCCTATGATCAATTATACTATGGTGAAGGGACCGCAACAAATTAAATGGGATGAAAACCCTAACCTTATGTTTGAAATGACAAAGAAACACAAAATGATGGGAGTGATAACACTTATACCTACCATCCAAAGTGATATACTCCATAACAACAGTCATAACCTTCACCCAGATCTCCTTGAAAGTGGCCACATCATAAAACCCACCAGAGTCCTTCACCAAGCACTTGGCCTCCACCTTGTCTTTAGGGAAATGTTGAATGGCCTATTGGGAGATCTTCTTGTCTTTATAGAACTTCATTCCCTTAGTGTTTAATCTAGACACCTCTGCAATAAGTTCCTCAGTGACTTTCACAACCATACCCCCGATAGTCATAGTGTGATCCTTCCAGCTCTCAACAAAGCTATCGTGGCAGCTTCTCTGAACCCATGAAAGCACTCCATGTATGTTCTGAGCCCTCCCTTCCTAACCTTGTCCTAGATGTTAGTCTTATTCTTCTATTTTTTACAATTCTTCAACTCCATATGGTTAAGCCCTCCACCCATAAGGGCCCGTTTGGTTCCACTTTTTGAAAGTAGAATTGGAATTTGAGCATGATTTTTTTTTTTGAATTGTTTTAATGTTTTTGAATTTAATAATTTATTTTTATTAATAGAATTGAATTTAAAATAGAATCGTAGACCATTTTAGGCAGCCAAATTTGGTGGTAGACAACCAAGTTACAATCACTGCAATAAAAATTCAACAAAAAAATTTAGAAAATAAATTCGAGAAAAAATTGAAAAAAATAAAAAATCAATTTTTTAAAAAAAAATTGAAAAAAAATTCGACAAAAAAATTTGTCAAAAAAATAAAATAAAAATTCGTCAAAAAATTTGAAAAAAATTTGACAAAAAAATTCATCAAAAAATTTGAAAAAAAATTCATCAAAAAATTCGTAAAAAAATTCGGCAAAAAATTTGAATTTTTTTCGAATATAAATTCGAATAAACAACAAAGTTACAAATCACTGAGACAAATAAAAAATAAATTAAATCCCCTCCACACAAATAAAAAATTAAAAAATTAAGTGTAGACATGAAAAATTTAAAAATTTGCTTTCCCTCCATTCAAATTCCAATTTCAAATCCCAATTCCACCTTTTTAGATGGAAGATGTTAATGCTCATTTTGAACCAAAATGACCATTAACACATTCCTATTCCATTTTCATATTGCACTGCCAAATTGAGGATTTGAGGAAATGGGCAATAACAAATGCCAATTCCAGGCAAATGCTAGAAATGGTCCGCTACCAAATGGGCCAATGCTCTCAAAGAAAAAAATCTCAACAGAAATGGAAAAGACAATACAAAGATAGAACATAATGGTGGAATTCAAATTGAAAACCACACTAATATACCCATGTATACACTTCTTCTTGGGAAAGTTGAGACTTTCTGTATCACTAATAACTGCTTTAATTAACTTTAATATTTTCATCATGTAGCTTCCCGTGATATCCCAAATATTCTCTTTTATTGTGAGTCATATCAAACTCCAACTTAGCCTTCAAATCGATGGTCAAATCATTTCCTCCATGCCAAGTCATGATGTCCTTAGCCCTAATAGCAATGTTGGCCAACCATCCGCAGTACAATTAGCCTCACTGAAGTTATGAGAAATAATAACCCGCTTCAAGGAACTATTATACACTAAGTTTGCACCTTTGTAGCAAGCTCTCTTGGTCTTGATAAATTAGTATAACATGGGAATCATCTCTAGGTTGTGGGACCTTTGCTAACTAAGATGAAACCTCCAGGTTCTAGGCTGGTTCCTCTTGGATAATCACCTTAATTTGCTTCTAGACATGAAAGTAAACTTTTGAAGGGAAAGGGATAGAAGGAATGCTTATAAGGGAAATGACTTGAAAGCAAACTACCTACTGGGTGATGAACCAAAATTAGGGTTTGGATCTCAGTATGTAGGAATGAAATCAATGAAAAGCTTAGGTCTAGTAGGTCACAACTTACTAAATAGGCTTGCATAAATATTTCATAAAAGGGCCTGAGAATAAGGCACAACTTATGACCTGCAAATAGACATTCACTTCTACAACTCGGTGTAGGATTGAGACAAGATTGTTAAGGGGGCTGACGTATACCCACAAGAACATCTAAATTAGATCAAACACAGTAACACACAAAATTGTAGAAAATAAGAGGGATCAGGAACCCTAAAATAATCATTGAAAGAATGCATATATTTTTATCCAATAAGAGATGATCCAAACAAGGAGGCATAGGGACATGAAGGACTATCAAAAAATACCTTTCCAATATTTGAATCATCAATGGGAGAAATACAATTGTATAAGCCAGAGGGCAAAAAAAATGCCACAGATGACCCTTAAGAAAGTATGACTTTCTTCTACAAATTGTCCAACTCCTGAGCTCTAAGGGCTCCAAAACAATATATACATACTCAACTGCATGCAAGGAGTCAAATTTAACCTAACTAGGGTTACAGATCCATAATAATATCAAACCCTAAAGGTACACTGATTACTCATCACAAAAATCTCTGAGAACACCGATCATCAAATTAGATCTTTCTCTTTGCGTGTTGATCCTAGACTGAGTCCACCTGTAGACACAACAACTTCAACCCATCTACCCACCTACAACTCCACTCATCCATGAAGGCTTCAAATTCAATCTTATTTCCTTGGAAGAGGTACTATTGAAAAGGTGGCACCAACTCTTTTCATCACTTCTCGGTGCAGGAACACGGCACAGTACCTTGCAACACTGGCCAACGGTCACCTCCATCACCCTCTTAACCACAACCATCTTGAGAAATTAATTCCTGAGCTAACTGACATTGTGTGTGGCCGAAAGAATGCAAAACCCTAGCAAAACCCTCACAGAGATATTCAAATTTAAATATTAACGGCTAGCAGATATATTTTAAAATGTGATTGTCGATAAATAACCTTCCCAACAGATGAACGGCCCAGATGTGCCCTTTAAAATAGTTAAAAACCCTTCTTGACAAGTCAACCACCACCGCGACAGTTAGCAACCAATAAAAAATGAGCAAATCAACATCTCTTACAAGTCACTAGACCCGCATCCCTGAGAACACCATCAGACGGCTATCGCTATACCGTTGTGATAATGATCAGGCACTTTGGATCCCTGCTATAATGACAGCCATGAGATCTAAAGTTCTTTACCTTCTTTATAAAACCTTGACCCCACGGGTCCACTAACATCAGCCACATTGCACATCAAACAACCAATCAAACTATGCCATTTCAGATACATGTTGTATTTGTCTGACATTAGACCCACTACTTGAGATACCGATCTAACGGTGGGTGAATGATCTCATAGCCCCAGAATATTCTTTACGCTTTTACGCTAGCCACTAGATCCTTTTAGACCAGGACCCCTCTGACAAATGGACCCACTACAAATCTAGTCATCACCATGCGAACCAATCATATTCAAGCATGTCAGCATATAAGGACCCACCGAAGGAAGTTTCGACACCAACCAAGATCGGCAGTTGTCATAAGATCATGAGCCCTGACACAAACCCTTGTGAAGATACATTGGTCATCGATCCTCTACAGATGTCAGAGCCTCTTGACCGCTGAAAGGGCCTGGCCCCACTGACAACCTTCCAAATCAGGTACCATCGACGAATCAGGAGCTACCAAATAAGATGAGGTGGCATTGGTCCCACTGACACATTAAACTCTATAGGTAGGAGAAATTGATGATTGTCGCAAGATCTCAAGGAATCTTTCGACCCTATTAGATCATGGAACAACTATCAGATTGAGAATCTTGACCTGGCCGCTTGAACTAAGACCGCCAACCTAAACAATAACCACTTGCAGGATCGCTGAGTGTTTAGGGGTTAACTACTAGGAATCAGAGACTTGGCAACTGAAGGATTTTTTAAAGGCACGTGCAAATTGGATGACTTAAGTTGCCGAAAAGGTAACATGAAAATGTAATGCAGCCAAAGGGTTTTTTGGATTTTGAATACCAACGGCTAGTTTTCAAACTTTTCGATTGTAGACTAGGGAGATAACAAATTTGCAGAGACCAGAGAACATGCAATAAACTCATGAAAATTTTAGAGATGGTAGACATGGTAAAAATAGAGGCCTAGGTATGGCTTTCAGCCAAATTTGAATGCATATAAAAATTTGGGTAACAAGAACTAATGATTATCTGAGCCTCCTCTATAATTTCCTTAATAGACCATGAAGGCTTAGTCACCCCTTTAATAAAGTTTAAATATTCATAGAATTACCTTCAATCTACATGTTTGGAGACATATCCTCATTTATTATTTTTAAATTTTGAAGGAGACCATAGCCTCCACCATGTGATTGGTTTGGATGCCAATAGGGAGCGCCACAACAACAAGACACTTAGCCATGTCATCCCAAATAATCCCATCACAGCTAGGAGGCCCTAGATTACCCTTTGTTGCACTATCAAAATTAGCTTTGATCTAGCTAGGAGGGGGGAAAGCCAGATGGAATTCTCCCATTGGGAAGACGAATTCACTTTGGTGCCAGAAAAATTAACTCCAGCATAAAAATTCAGCTTAGCTCCATTCATGGTACTATAGTTCTCCTTAATACTTCTATTAATCTTCTCAAATAACACCACTATAGGAAGGGAAGTGTCTCTAAATACTTTGTTAGTACATTCTATCCATAGTTTCTAGATAACATGAGGGGTAATGATGTTCCACAACAAACTTTCCATATGAACCTCAACATTTCTCCATTAAGTGAAAAAATTCTCCATATTGTCTAGGAAAAACAAGCATAACTTCCAGCATTGCAAAATGAGGCACCAGACTTCCCAAGAGTATCGATAGTTTATAGCCAAATGGTAGATCGAATCCTCAAAATTATTACATAGAAAACATCTATTAGGAAAAATCGTGCCTCTCTTTTGGAGATTGTCAATAGCAAAAAATCTTGTTTTGCAAAACTAACCAAAGAGAAAAGGTTAATTTTAGGAATTAACCATTTATCCCAAACCTAGGCCCAAAAGTGGGGAGGATCTGGCTACTTCAACAAAATCTCAGAGGCAAAGGTGATATAAAAGACTCCAGAAGGGAGAATACCCCAAATCAAATCATCCTCCCTAGTAGAGTCCACTTTCCAAACATTCAAATCTAGCATCAGAGGCTTAAGAGAGACATCAATAGTAGAGAGATCAACCCAAGACTAGATTCCCTAGTAATCTCTAACCCACATATCAAATCTCTATAAGAAAATGTTCATAAAAGGCTAGAAAGAAGGGATGGTATTTAGAGGATAATCTTTAAGCCAACAATCTTCCCAGAAATTAATTCTCCTGCCATTACCCAAACTCTAGTTAGCTCCCTTGAAAGTTGTCTCCTTAGCTAGACCCTCTATTATTGTTTCTTTTGTTATATTGAAAGATATTGATCATGCTAGGAATAATTCTATTGTTCATAGTGCTTTCCTATCAAGAACTTCCTATTGTTGATCTGACATAGTCAGTAACTTCTTTTCTTTTCCACCCAACTGTAAGTAAATATCCTTTTAATATAGATAATATAATTCCATTTCCATCTCCCATAGTTAATATTTTTGGCCAATGAATTTATCAACCTTAATATTTCCTTCCTCTACCATTGTTTCCACTCGAATATGAGTTTTCCTACCAAATCGTTGAAATGTACAATCCTCTAATACTAGTTGTTAGGGTTTTGGCATATATGAGTAATAGAAAATGGTAAGATAGTGTTGAAATAAAAGAAGACATAAATACAGTATCACCCATATTTAACATGGTTCAACCAATATGCTCTACATTCTTGAAAGAAACAATCATCCACTTATTTTAATGACCAACAATGACAAAATTACAATCTAGTGATTTTCTTATCACATAATTGCTTATTTGTCAAGCCCTTTTGAGGTATTTTACAAGGTTAGTTAACAAAATAAACTCTAACCCTTAAAAAAATTCATCCGGGGTTGTGCTCCCAAACCTTTTCTTGGGGCCCAACCCGGCCCCAAAACCTTATGAGTATTTATGATGAGTGTATAGTACTTGTATTTAAGCATACCAATACATTTTATTTAAACATAGTATTTTTTAAATTTTTATGTGAGATTCAAGGGGATGCATAATTAAGAATAAAGAAGGAAACATATTAAAAAAAAAAGATTTTTTTTTATAGAGGTTGCTAAAGGAAATAACTAACGTGAAGTCTTAGAAGGGACAACAAATAGTTAGGGGAAAAAACATATTATTATTGGAAGGTTGAGGTATTTCTTGAACTATTTCTTTACATAAACATATAAAGAAGCCATGAAATGATCCCTTGACCACTAATGAGGAGACACATGACTTTTAATTTGGATCAACATCTTACCAAAGGCACGGATCCAAGTGAATTATTTGGCCACATGATTGTTAGTAGACTTAGTGATACACTATTTCACAAGAAGCACAACTAACAATTCACTCTTCCATATTTATTAAATTGGCAAATAATATATTAAAAAGAGATGTTGAACAAGTAGACATAAAAAAACCACTTATATTATCTACCCGTACTTTCCATCCATTCTTAAAGAATTTTCACCATGTAGTCAAAGCTATCAATTTAGTTCAATTCTTAATTATGTGATTTTCTATCTTAAAAAGTTGCAAAAGGATTGACTTGTTAATTTTGGACCTTTTAGCCTAGGGAAAAGATACATTAGCCTATGGATTTGTTTGACATGTATTTTTCAAATAATCATCTATTTTATCATAATTCATGTCCCACTTTTCTAGCTATGGGGCTCAAATTAATAGATCTTTTCATGTGTATTAAAATATTTTTTGTGGATGTGATCTTAAGTAAAATATGACATGTTTCATAACCAAATAATTATCCTCCATTAAAAAATTAATTGGGAAGTTCAAATCCATAAAATTGGTTGGACTGAGTTGTCCAGTAATGATGAGACTAGGAAAGATTAAATCTATACATATTTATCAAAGATTTGAAGTCCCTATTAGTTCTTTGCTTCCACGGTTTATTCCACCATGTATGTTTTGCATCCTACACAAACTATCACTTTAGTTGAGGCATTTTTTTGAGTCACTAAAATGAAAAACAATCAATTTCCTACAGCTTGATTCACTTTTTATTTGTAAATCATACTTTTTGGTTGTTTAGTCATCTATAGGGAAATAAAAGAAGAAATAATGTCACACAATAGTTTCAAATATGGACCAGTCTATTTTCATTAATGTTAAATAATTATATGGGAGATTAATTCTATTATGTAATAGTATGCTACCATTTATATCAATCTATGTTTGTATGCTTGTATGGTCAGGGTTGGATATCAATTTGTGTTGATAAAATGCGCTAATCAAATATGTTGATATGGTATTAATTGTTGGATATCAAATGAGTAATTAACAAATGTAATATTGTAAATCTCATGGTTGGATGTCAAAAAATTATCTGGTTGATATATTAATGAAACATAATAGATCAATTACATGCAGTGTTAATTTTTTTTTTATCTAAATTGTAGAATTGCACTAGGACTATTGAATCTTATAGAAACTTGATCACGCCCATCAAAATGAGAAGATAATTACTTTTCCACAATTGAAAACAAAATTATGATGAAGCATTCAAATTATAAGAGTCACACTTTCATTGTTATTTCTATATAAATTATAATTCCATTACATATATCACTCAACATGTGTCACTAAATCTAAGAAAATCTGCACTAAATGGAAGAGTTCACTTTTGTTTTGTCATCTTTTGGGAATAGGCAGTGATAATATTCACAGAAGGTGTAAAATTTGAAATGCTCATAGTAGAAAAAGAATAAAAAAATTCCTTCAAGGATTCCTTTCTCCCTTGAAATGAGACTTTAAATTGTGCCTTTAATTTCTATATTTAAATGCTATAGTAGGTAATGCCATGCTAGAGCTTTCAATTGAACAAGGAATTAAAAACTGCTCTGATCAAACTGAATGTTTGGGTGCCTAGTCCGAAGAAATACTTGACACAATATCTCCTACGTAGCCTAAATTTGAACATATAAATTCCTATTGATGGCCATTGCTAGCCACAAGAGAAAAACAAATGATTAAGGACTCTGATACCAAATATTAGAGCCAAAAGAGAAAAATAAACATTTGATATATTATTCAATGGATATCCATCATTTTATACAAGAGGTATATGTAGGTTGGTAATTACATTTATATAATTGATATGAACTATTTTATAATTAATAGACGACTACAATATTGATGCTTCAGTGATGTGTATTGCAAGTATGAACCAAATTGTTATATCTCAAGTTTTATTTTCCTAATTTCTATGTGATAATAGGGTTTTCAATATTTGTTTGTTGTTCCAATTCAAATAAATTCAAAAGTGTGAAACAATAGTACTATAATGTTTGTGATTTTTATATTATGTAATTATGTGCTATAAATATGAATCACCCCTCAAAAATGTATAGATGACATGGTAATACAATAATCTAAAAAAAGAGAATATTATAAGTTCTTGCCAAGGGTAAAATTTTATTTGGACTAAATAGAAATAAATTTGAAATCTATAATTAATGCTTTCAATTTTTTTCAATAATATAAATTTAAACATTGAGGAATTTCAAGGTATGTGTGATATTTTTAATAGATACAAGAACTCACTATTTTTTCTTAATAGATACATAGATTTGCACGGTTTCAACTAAAATGTATAAAAATTAAAAAGCACAAAACAAATTTGGTAAGGATTTAATTTCACATGCATGTGATTCAAATATTTTGACCTACTTCCACTTTCTCTTGTCCAATCATGTAATTGCAATCATGACATATTGTCTTTCTAAAAGGCTGTAAGATAACTTTTTGTGTGTTGTTCAACTATTTTAGCTTCTCAAATGTCATGTTTTCTTTACTTTTTATTTATTCATTCTCCATAAAATTGTCTCCCTAGATATTTAAATTAGATTTTAATACATAAAAATGGTTGGTATCTCTTAAACCCCATCTAAAATTCAAAAATACCCGATCAATCCCTTTTAGTAGAAAGATTTAAATCCTTTTTAACCCTAGAATTTTATTCAAATCATAGAGAAGATACATACCAACAAAAAAATGAATTATTAGTATCCAGGGTTAATATGATGGATTTATTCTTAGATTTTTTCTTCTCCATGTCTATTTTTCTTGCCTCGTGTTGTCCTGTGATGTGTTATCCCACCCTACAAGAATGAATTCATTTATTTTGCTTCCCTCGGTTTCTTCTTTCGCTGCCTCTCTTGTTTCTCAAGAAACCTCTATGTCAAAATCACAAACCAAAGCATTTCTAATGTGATTATTTTGATTCACGTGATTATTTTTATTAGTTCCTTCATTTATCATGTGGTTAAGTCTCTTCTTTCTAGTAGTCCTTGACTCTCTACTTTTTTGGTGTTAAGTCTTTATTTCCAATGGTTGTGAATGATAAATGTACTAGCTTTGTTTTTACTCTAGTCGACTAGAAACTAAATGGATTTCTATATGACCCACATCGACCATGTATACCTATGCAAGATCTTATATGTTTGGGGCATCTTTTGTTGATGTGTTTTGACACCACTATATCATTTTTTCTGTTAGGATAGTCACATTCATGAGAAAAGGTGCATGTATAGTCAATATTTGAGTGTATGAATACGAGTAATATGGGAACCATAATTCTATACATATGAAATAAAAGATATATTTCATATTTTAAAGTTATCTATCATGTTTATTATTATAAGATGGCCAATAGATATTTTTGTTGCACTAAGAGTAGGTCAACATAGTTGTTTGTTATAGTTCCTACAAGTAGGGATTCTTATGTAGTTTTTTGTAAGCCAAAATCTAGAGCCAATTAAATTTTTGGAGTGTGGTGGTGGCAATTTAGAAAAAATAATTTTAGAGGCAATTTTTAAATAGCAATATCTCAATCATCTGGACTACTTATTTTGGGAAATTTGTTTTTGTTTTGGGGTATAATTTTATGATATACATAATGGTGTAGGTGGTTTCTAATATCTATTCTAGATTTTTTCTAAAAATTACTAATCTCAGTGTTTGCAACTTCCAAGGCCTTATTCCAGGCTCATATGAAACTCCTTTTTAGGTGCAATTTTTTTTGAAAGTGCATAATTTTTTTTTTTGTGTTTTTCTATATCTAGTATCATATTTAAGTGATTATAATTAGAAATTATACTTTCAGAATATGGTTTAGTTTTGCAATTGTAATTCATAAGCCTTAGCTTGGTCTTTTCAATAGCAATCTAAGTCTATTATAGCCGATTGTGGAGTATAATAATTTTATTGATCTCAATTTGTAATGTGATAAGTGTGTCATTAATGAAATCATGGATTATGAAATAAATCTTCCAGTAATAATTTTAACTAAGGATAATTATGAGTCATGGGAAAAAGGAATCATCACACATTGTAGATGGCTTAATCTCTTGCCTCATCTTTATGGACTCATTCCTGAATGAAAGTCATAGGGGAAGCAATGTGTATGGGGAGAAAAGAATCTTCATATTATAAATTCAATTATTAGTAGCATAAGTTTGTGTCTCTTCCATGAAATCTACCATAAATCTAGAGGTTTTTAGTGTCCATGCATACTTTGGAAAATCATTTGGGAGACTTTTGGCGATCCACATGTTCCTCCATTCCTAGTTGATCCTAATTCATATTTCCTCATTCCACTTGATGATGTAGATAATACTCCCTATGATGATTATACCTTAGATGAGATTGCAGAATTTATAGCAATTCAAAGAAAGGATGATTTTGTGAATACTCATGTATCTCCTACTTCTCCAATTGAGACTACCCAATCATCTCTTGTTGATGATTCCAGTGAGTCATTGCAAGAGATATCTATTTGTCTTCCTAATTTAGAATCCTATTTGCCAGATATTGGTTTATTGTTTTTGGAGTCTCATATTGTAGATTTGGGAGACACATTTGATGGTGTTTGTCTTATATTTGATGATAGTTTCATCATAGTTGGATATACTTATTCACCTTCTTTGGAGATTGACATGCTTGACTCTTCTCCTTCACTTGGTTTGTCACATTTCATAGGTCAACTTAATGATGTGATAGATTCCTTGGGTTAGGAGCTACCTATTCAATCTTCAAAGATGTATATTTGGAGACCTTCTTCATCCTTTCTTTTGGCTATGGATTGGTTTGTGGCATCAACATTACACTTCATTTGGATTCCACTTCGTATTTCTTATCTATAATGGAGATTATTCCTACATTTGTACATGATCTATATCTTCTTCCCAATGAGAGAAATGTTGTTTGTAGTCATCAGACTATACTTTGTCTTCAAACACTCACCATTTTTGTAGGAGATTCTTGATTATGGGAGCGAAATCATGTCTCCTTCTATCCTTCTTATAGGAGACATTTTTTTGTATATACATGTTTTATATATTTCTTGGCACTAGTACATTAGAGACCTTTTTCTAATAGCCAAACTTTAGAATTTAGACAGTATACTGTCGATTAAGCAACACCACCTAGCGTCGTAGTTTTGCAGTTAGAAATATTGATTGTTTTGTTAGATGGCGTAATTATAAAAACCACGGCCATCACAAAAAGAGGGTACCAACAAAGAGAACCTGTTGTTGGACCTATTTGTGGCCATCAAAATTAGGATGCTTATCCATTACAAACAAATACCAATAACGGTGACCCCCACAAAATATTCCAACAGGTAGTCGGCATTTGCAACTTGTTCACCAATGGAAATACTATTAATGCAACAGATATCCATCAAAATTTATGATGAATATCTGTCATTTATGGTTTGTAATTATGACTATGCTGTACATGTGAGAGACATGCATTGGACATTTTATGACGGATATCCATTGTTTATGGTTTTTTTCTGCCAGCGATGCTGCTAATGCAATGTCTGGATGTAAGATGTTTGTGATAGCCAACCATCATTGTTCTAGGGCCGTCATAGTTACGACGATAATCAATATATATATATATATATA
>BSBK01011688.1:0-248202 GCA_027943335.1 Chamaecyparis obtusa | reverse complement strand
TATATATATATATATATATATATATATATATATATTATATATATATATATTGATTTTATTATGGATTTTAATTTTTAGTTTTACTAAACATAGGTTTTGTGCCACATATCAATTTTTATGTTCAGTGCTTAGGGAAAAATAGTAAAATAAGTTAAAAATTTATGAAAATTATCTAGACACTAGGTGTTTATGTTCTCTTCTAACCAAAAAAAAAAGTAAGAAAAATAAATTTCAATATATACATAAGAAGTTAGGGGCCTCTAAATTAACCTATGTCTAAATTATAGTTAATGTCTCTTTAAAACTTAATAATTTATAAAATATTCAAATAAATTTAATGAAGCAAATTGGATACACTATGTATTGGTGTTACAAACCTAAATTAGAAAGAATTGCATTTTTATCCATTTTAGAAAAAATAAATTATGTTGGCCTAACTAAATGTCACTCTTTAAAATGTTATTTTTTATACAAAGTACTTTTCGAAGGAGATGGAAAAATAGATACAAATCAATTCCATATATATATATATATATATATATATATAACCTACACACAAAATGCTAAAAATCACTAGTTGATGTCATCTTCAAATTCTTAATGGTTTTGCAGTAATAGGTGTTTGAATGTGAAGTTTTTTTTAGAAAGTGTTTTTCAGTGTCAGAGTTAGCCAAAAGTGGGACACACTATTGTGGGACCACCTTGTCAATATAAATATCACACCAATCGTTGTGAATAAAATGTTGTTCATACATAGACCAAAAAATATAATTAAATAAAGAACTAAATATAGAACTATCAAATAACTTAAACTAATCAAATGTAAATGATATTCATCAACCTACAATCTCCCCCATATTAAATATTGGGGAAATAATGATCATTATTCTATCATTTTTGATACCTTGTTAAACTTTTCATGTAACAAATAGGAGTCGAACCTAGGAACTCTTATTTGCTTCTAGAGTGTTCTACTATTGGACTATCAACCCACTTGGTGACCAGTCCATCTTTGACTCAAGTGTGAATCATTTTCCAACACCTCCTTGTGCTAGACTACAAGTCCTCAAGTTTACTAGTTTGGTTTGGCTTTGGTAACCTATACTCTGATGCCAAATCAAAGAATTTAAAAATAAAAATAATGATTTCAAATTCTTCATTGATCAAGTTGTGAATATAATGTTGTAAATATAAAGACCAAAAAATGTAGTTGAATAGAAAACTAATATCTAAAACTACCAAATAACTAATAACTAATCATATATACAATATTTATTGGGATTATAGGATCAATTTCAATAAATAGTTTGATATTGTTACAATTCTCTTAAAAAACAATACCAAACGCTTATTCGAGTCCAAAGTTATGGTACATATAATGTCTTGAATTTTAGAAAACAATATCATATTTAATAATGTTTATTATTGTGAGACCAAAACCCATAAATTTGTGATGTGCCACAATGTTATAAGATTTTGTCTCACATATTTTAAAACATTATATCTTGATTTCTATGATATCTCTTTTATAGCACCTAAACTTGGTGTGTAATTGGAAAAACCATGACACACACAACATGAAGTTTTCATCTTAACACTTAATATATAAAATACAATATGCAACATAGCATCTCTTTTACAACACCTAAAAATAATATATCTTTGAAAAAATCATAATATGCGGCATGGTCATACTACAAATTATAAAAAGTTGAATGATATCATTACATGTCTATGAGTTTTAGTTCTTCTATAAGACAATATAATCATGAGAAAAACTAAAATTAAAGTGGCATATCAAGTTTTCAAAGATCCAAACAATCAATATTAACTTTACATCTCATTCTTATTTAAAAACAATAAACCATTATCCTCTTTTTTAAAAAATTTTTAAAGGTCAAAATACAATGTAATCATGAGAAGAACCAAAGGTACAGCAGGATAGTATCTATAACAAACTTGATGTCAAGAAGACAACATAAACATGATACTATTTTTTTTTTTCAAATGGAACAAAATGGGCTTTAAAAAGTAACACAACCCTTCAAAAATATGTACAAATTCAACGTGGAAAAAACCACAAGTGACACCTTTGCATTCCACTAAAAAATATAAAAATAGCCCACACAAGGTTTGCCTTTGACAATGTGTCCTCTCAAAGGGAAAATCAGTCCCTCTATACAAGCAGATGATCTCACACATTGGCAATTTCTTTTAAAGTGAATGACAATAGTCTTCACCTCAATCAATATCAAAATATTTGTCCATTAAGTAATAAATGATAATTTTAATTCAAATTGGACTTGGAGATATTTAACTTTTAATAGTTTTTTTTAATTGATAAATTTATTTTTATAAAATTTAGGTGAACTTTCTAACGTGAATAGTAGTGGTGGTATCGTCTTTAATTATCAATATTAAAGTTCAAATCTTTGTCCATTAAGTAATAACTGATAATTTTAATACAAATTGGACTTGGAGATATTTAACTTTTAATAGTTTTTTTTTAATTGATAAATTTTTTTACAAAATTTAGGTGAACTATCTAAGGTGAATAGTAATGGTGGTATGACACATGTTTCAGTGTCTTTAAAGAGCTATAAATCAGTGAAATTAGAGGACCTCGTCTTTAATTATCAATATTGAAGCTCAAACCTACAAGCACGCTAGATCAGCACGCCACCACCATTCAAACAACAGACTATATGATGAACCCAAAAATTATTATTATTTATACAATAGAAAATTAAATTCATATTAGTACTCTCCTTTCAAACTGTGTTAAAAGTCAGTGAAACAGAAGTCCAATGATAGTATGCTGGGTCCTCAATTGCTGCCAGTAGGTCATAAAATACAGCAAAAGTGGGTGCTAGATACCATTCTACTGGATCGTCAATTGCTAAAAGTGGGGTATCACATGTACATGAAAATAATCCATTCATCTAACTGGAAACCATTAGATCAAGATGAATTAGGTGCCTTGTCATTATCAATAGAACTTCTAAAATTTACTACTGATTCCACATTGTTGCAGTTCAGAAGTCATACAGTATTGTAAGGCATCATTTCAGTTTCAGGCCCACCGATACAAATGTCTAATGTAGCTGGCGGAACAGCCTGTCACTTCAGATTTGGTGCAGTTGGGACCCATTAAAAAGAAGATTGTTTGTCATAATATTCAAGGATGTGCACCTCTCAGAAGAAACTAGATGGAAAGGATGATCAGACATGATGAGATTAATGTTGACAATAACATAGATTTGTGTTCAATGTCAATCAATATTGGATATTATCAGGACCATCTAATTTAGATAGAGGCATTTTAGAGTAGTTGGTATTTTTTTGGTTTTTAATAGAATAAAATAAATAATTTTGATGGTTAAAAGTTATAGTGATTCTATCATGTTAGATTTTTTGATGAATAGTGTTATTTCTATTAAATTAAATATAAAAGTTACATATTTACAAAAAAGGATCCGAGATACAAGATCACCTCGCCAAAGTTCATACGGCACAAGACCCAAATCACAAACTATTCATCAAAAAAACTTATAAAACTCCTTCATCATTTTAGATTTTAAATTTGTTGTTAACAGTTTAATAATAAGCTCCTTATTTTCTTAATCTTATCTTCTTTTTAACCAAATACCCACTAAAATCTCTATAAGCTACATAAAGATCATATTACTAAACCTTACATTCTAAAGTAAGATAATTATATATTAATTCAAATATCTAAGAATGCCATACCCTGAAAGCCTGTATTGGAAGCTAAATTTGAAGATTTATACAAATAACAATGGAATGAGCTTGTCTATACCTTAAACTATTAAGCCCAAAATGTGGAGCAATGCTTCAATTAGAATGAGTTTTATATAATAAGTACGTTTTGGTTTCTCTTGGAAGCGATGCAGGAGAAATCATAAGATAGGCATGGTATTTTCAAGACCTTGCAAACATTATGCAGTTGGGTGTTGCTCAAGCTACATTAACATCATAGTTCGTATGAAAGTTTTCCAGTGTCATAAAAAAACAATGCATAATCACTATACATTTTCTCCGGCTATTAAAAAAGGTTAGGAGTATAAGGGTTTTTAAGGGTTTCTTACTTGTACAATGGGAACGGTTGTCATTAATTATTTACATATTAATATCTTATTAATACAACTGACCTATTTTCTTTTTATTAATGTAAAATTAAATAAGATATATTTATGAAAAGAAATTATTTTTAATATCTTTATAGAGTTTAGAAATGAAAAGCAAGAGATTGGTAATATTTTGGTGTGAAGATTCTAGTAGGATTTTAAGCTTAGTTTGGTCTTTATGTGTTTGGTTCTTTCAATTAGTCCATATAAACAATATTTCATGTAAATTTCTTTTATATTTATTATCATTTTAAAAAAAATTCTATGTTTTTAAATTACTTTTTTCTTCTTCAAGATTTGAATGGCTTCCATCCTTAGAATCTAGCAATTGGTGGTAGATTGATTGATTGATTGCAGCAGCAAGTGAATGGCCCCTCTACCAAAGAGTATGAAAATTGTACAAAAGATGTTTCTTGAGATAAATCTTTGGAAGCCCCACCTAATGTGGATTTAGCCTATATCTGAATTTGATAATGCCTACAAATGGGTAGAAAACTTTACTTTGATTACTTATTTTGTTGGATGTATCCCTTTGAAAGCATGTTTCATGGTGGGTCAACACTTCCTAGGTCCCTCATTGTTATCCAGAACCTTGCAAAAGGATTTTGCTTTCTATATTGTGAAAGAAAACTATAATAGATGTCATTCTCAAGCATGGTCCATGGCATGCTCATAGCTATTTGTTGGTTTTCAATCCCTAGACACAAAACTTTGTTGAATTGACATTTTTAAAACTATAATGCTACCTCTTTAAACAATGTTTTTAACTAAAAGAGGGGTAAAAATTTATTCAACCACAAAAGAGAGACAAACAAAGTGTCTAGAAGAGAGAGCACTAGATAACACTATCACTATCCACTAATTGATCAAACATAAGAGCCATATCAGGAGGCAATTGACCCTTGTTCACTATACTCCAACACTGCATTTGATTTGAGGCCTATGGTAAAAAAAGAAGTTTTTTTTAGCTCATCTTCAAAAATATGTTTGTGTCAAGGTTGATCTTTCAAAAGACCTTAAGGAATCTATGGACATTAAGATCAATCAATTGTGCCAATACCCAAAGAGTCAACTATATTAATCTACCCAATACTTGTTATAGGTATTGTTCCTCTAAACATAAAATTATCGATTATCCCTTAGTAATGCCAAGAGCCAAGCTTGCACCCAAACATACTAGTGACATACTTCCTTGAAAAAATAAAGGTTGACTATAATTGGACACTACAAGAAGAACCAAATCAATGGAATGAAATTCACATCTCCTAATGACGAGACATTGCAAAAGAGTACTAATCCTATGGTTCTAAAACCTTTTACAATGCAAAGGATATTTTTGTCTCTCAACATCCTAGGAATCTGGGCTGACAAGGTGAGCAAACCTCATTTTACCAAAATGATACTTTGTACCAATATTTTATCTTTTGAAACAAATATTTTGGTTGCTTCTCCTTCTCTCCTTAAGAAACTTCAAGGAAATCTCACAAATTGAATCAAGATTAAGAGTAGGGAGTACATTTTGGACAAATAGAGGAATTTTATCCTAACTATAGATAGTTGGGAATTTATAAACCCGCGATGGAAGGTGATGTTTTCCAAAATAGTTTTGAACCTCTTCAAGATCTTGATAATGATGATAGGCATTTGGATTCCTATATTCCATAAACTTTCTCTCATGAAATGTTTGAGTATGTTTGAGGCTTGGTAGACCTCACAAGGAGTATGTTGTTTGAGGTTTGCTTCCTCTCTTTGTCCATATTGAGCAAACTAGATTTATAAATTGTAGGAATATCCTTGATAATATTACTATTTTGTGGAAAGAAATGGAATGGGTTGGAAAATCTCAACAATAATTCACTTTAATCAAAAGAGCTTTTGCAAAATCATGTATGATTATATTCTAGAGATATTATTGACAGTATTATTATTGTGTGGAGAGGAAGAATGGCCTAGACAATCTTAACAATAAGCCATTCTCATAAAAACTGAGCTTGTAAAATAATATTGTCATTTATAATTGTTATGTTATGTAAGCATTAGCTTTTAGTCCCAACTTCTAGTACTCTATTTATATTTATTTTTACCAATGATGTGCTTTCATTACTACTAATGGTCAAATATTATCCTCATTTTGAATCTTTCATTCTACACAAAAGGTATGTTGTCTTGCCCTTGCATTATACATACTTATTTCTATTTTGTTTGGCTATATTGTGTCTCATATTGTGAATTGGAATCTAGTTAAATGCATTAATCTTCCTAATTCCTCCCAACAACGTATTGTTCCAGTCACTTTGCAAATTGTTCATTTCTTGCTCTTTTAGAAGAGAAGTGTGATGTCAAATAAGCTCTTCAATGTCAAGATAAATTTTTTTAATGCAATTGTAGATAATAAAATGTTACAAATTGATATGGATTGATCATGGAGAGATTTTCTTTTTGGCATCCTTTTTGCTTCTCAATTTTTTTGCTCTTCCATGTGGGAATCTATCATTGCCCATGTTGAGATGAAATTGTCTTAGTGGATTATCTAACCACTTTCTCTTGTATCAAAACTCTCATATTGTTCTAATGTTTTAATGGTTGCCAATGGTTGTTATTCTTCTTGTTAGGTTCCCACAAAGGCCTCATATTAAAATATTGAAAAGCTTCTAAGAGATTGTTCATGGGCCTCACTAGAGTAGAGAAAATGTTCTCACATGGTTGCTCAAGAGTTTTCTCATCTCTCTCAAAATTAAAGTGTTCTTGGCCTTGTTGACATTAATCATCAAGGTTAACCTTATGTGCTAGGTGGGTTGTCAAATCCCTAGAGAGTAATCAATTTTGAAAAATTTTCTTTGTCATTGTATTTCTTCAAGTTTTCCTTATGGTGGTAAAGCTTAGATAAATCTAGGCTTTAAACATATTCTATTTACAAATAAACCTAGCTAAATCCAAGGAAAATTTATGCTCAAAAGTATATCAAAGGCTTCAGAAGCCATCAAACTATGGGATTTATCAATTGGGATGGATTTTGTATAATGTCTCATTTTAAATTTTTATTATCTTGGTGGGCATATATCATAATATCCAATCAGGTTTAATTTTTAATTTCTATACAATAATAAATACATTCAAAACCACTCTTTTTCCAATTGGTATCTCTAATAATTAATCAAATTTGCACAATTAAATATATTTTTTAAAGATAGCAATTAGATGTGTTGATAAACAATAAATGTTATTAACTTCATATTTAAATAATGTCTACTAAAAGATCAATCAACTTAGCACAACGGTTATTTCTATGTGAAATCACTCTTGAGAAATTGTGAGATATTATAATATCTAAAATTATAATGATTAGTCATAACATAAGACCTACCTATTGAAGAAGATGATATAGAATTGGACACCTTGAGTTTCCCTTTTGATAAATGATGATCCCCATTCATTGTTTAATACTTAGTGGGAAGGCGATTATGAGAAAATAAATTTGTATATCTACAAAGAATGAACATTGCAATTAAGTTAGAACTTGGCATGCATTGTTTGACTTCAAAACATCAATTGTAATGTTATTTCTAGTAGCAATACTCTAACCTCCTATTGAGGGTTGAATTCATAAAGTTCACACACTTATGAGTTCATATAGGAAATAATAGGAGCCCTAGTTATAGTCATTGGCACAAAACTTGTGCTATGAACATTTTTCGTAGACTATGAATTCTATGATATTATAGGAGGTTGGATGAATTTGAGTTATATTTGGACCCTTAATACTCATGAAATTTGTGAAAAGACATGGCCATTTGAATTTTAGTGGGATGATTTTTAGAATTTTCATACATGGTACGAAGATCATCTTGATCAAGCTTTAATCACATGAACTCTTTTACTCTAATTTCTAGAAGCATTCATATAATTTTGTGTATGTGGAGCATTTGATCCAATATATCCAACATTGAACAAATCTTCTTTTCGAATTTGTATACAAGAAATTTCTTCAAAGGATTTTTTCCCTCACTATCTACCATATTCACTTCTTTTGTCATTAAATGATGTAGTTCCTCTTCTATTTATTTTTATTATGACATCTTGATGGATGTGGCTTCGATGTTATGTTGTGGTGGTGCCTTTGTGCAGTTGGATGAGATGCCTTTGTGATGCCTTGTTTTGTCTTTGGATGTTTTATTGTTTCTTATGTGACTGATGGTGCTTACCTTATGCTTGGATGGATATATGCTTGTATTGTACAATCATGTTGGATCCATGATGTATTGGTGCCTTCTTGATGATATGGATTGTTTTGTTGCATTGACAAGTTGCTTATGTCCTTATTCCTGGTTGTGAGGACCATGGTGGTGTATCTTGTTGCTTACATGATTCATGATCTCAGACATTTTGAGGCCGTGATTGTGAGTTATGTGGATTCATTATATTCTCAATGATCTGGTCCTAAGCTTGATTCTTTCAAGTGATTCGGTGACTATTCTACTATTATGATTTTATGCTAGCATTGTGAGATGTATTTAGTTTAGTTCATTTTTGTATTCATTTCTGAGATTATTGTTGAGGTTATGATGGTATCTAGTTTATATGGCTTATGATGTGATTTGATGGTTTCATTGATGTATGTGCTAGTGGTTATTAGATTATGATTGTTTATCATGTTTTGATGTTATTTGGATTGGAGATCATTATATATGTTATCATGATGATTATTGTTAATTCTCCATGATATTGTGTTTTATCATGTTGCTAGATATGTATGTAGAGTTTTCACTATTATATGCTTGTATTACCATAAAATGATTATTTAATATTTTTAATGCAATGTTTAATTATGTTGTACACTAAGGATTGAATATGGAATGGTTGGTGTTGTAACATTCTAATGCATACAAATTATTATACTGTTAGAGCTTCCTCTTATATTAGACACACTTTGATTATTATATGCATGTGCTTAAGCTATATATATTGTGTGCATCTTTTAGTGAACAAGTACCATACATCATCTCCGCGTGAGTTGAAAGTTTGAGTGTGTCTTTATCCCTTACAGTGGTTATAGAAGATAGTCACATTGGCCATTTTGCATACCAATATCATTCCCAAATTGAACGATATATCTGGTTTGCATTATTGCATTCCAATTGTCATGTAGACAAAAGCTTGGATTTCATGCATTATATTTCAACCAATATTTGCATGTGCATTTAGGCATTTTTTAGTGGTCTTAGTTATATTATATATTAATATATGGTGATTGATATATTTAATTACTGGTTATTTAATCATCGGCAATTGTGCCTTGGGCGTAGTCTATTGTGGGAATTTAATTAATTAATTCCTTGATTTTTTTGGGAGTTTTATTTTGGGTGAAGTGATTTATTTTAGTTGACTTATTTATTTTAGAAAATTATCTTTTTCAACAAGGTCTTTATAATTTAGATGTTGAGTTCTTTTTCTCACCTCTCAATTTGGGTTTTTTTTGTGAATTTACCCCATCCTCATTGGAGAAATTCACTCTTTATCTCATTGGGACTTACCCAAGCGTCCAATCTTTGTGGGTAGAGACTCACTAGAACTAGGGTGGGATTGTTATGGCTTGTTGAGAGATTCATCTGTGTATGCCAAGTGTTGAATTTTATCTCCTCTTTTGGGGTTTTTGCCAATTCTTGAGGTAGGGCATCTCATTTTTAACTCATTTTTCAAATTTATCAGTTATTTATTGTTTGCAATCATATAGTGGGATATTTATCTATGTTTTCCCCACATTTTGTATTGCATTTGATGTCTGATTGGGCTTGTGTGGAATTGTGTTTTCGAAATGAAAAATTATCACCGTTAGGCTATCTATTTTCTCCCATGATGTCAAAATTGATATTTTATTGCATTTTTGGGTTAGTGGGACCCTAAGAACCAATAGGTTTTAATTTCATCACAAGATGTTGAGTTTCATTTTTGAGCATTTTTGTGTATGCCTCATTTTGTGTGAACTCCCATTTGGAATTTTTGTCATGTTGGCATATTTTGTAAGTTGCCTTGGTTGTATCCCATGATTGTAGTTGGATTACGTAGTTGGAATGAATAGACGACATTTTTATTACTTATTACCATGATCAAAAGCTTGAGTTCTAAGTTAATTTTTTGGTTGGTGCGCCTAACTGATTATTGTTGGAAATGGTTATCCTTTTGTGGTTATTTTTCTCTTTTGAGCTTCTTGCTTGATTGTTGGATGTGAGACACATATTGGATTGCATGGGGATGTTAGTATTTTATGTGCATTATTATGTTGAACTACCTCAGGAATTGTGTTCTTAGCAATGAGGCCAATGGAGCATTCTTGTGCACTATCTTATTGCTTAGGTTTATTGGCTTTGTTTATGTTTGCTTGGGTTTTCCTTGGAACTATCGATGCATGTGTTTGAGACTGCACCCTTGAGCATAATTGAACTATTCCTACTTGACAAGACCTTGTGGAACCCATACTCTTGGTCCGTGACCAACAGAGTGCTTCTCATGTCACGATGGAAACTTGATCTTTGAGCCCTTTTATGACCTAGTGTTTCTTTCTTTCTTTCTACCTTTGGTATGGGTATGCTTCATGCTTGATTTGAGCTCGCATATGATTTATGGATGTATGGTGTTTGAAACCAAATCCTTAACATAATAGAGTTATGCTCTTGGTTTGAGATCAATAGAGATTATCATGCTCCAGTATGGTTTTATGACTTTTGAGTCTTTCATTTATTTATGCCCTATTGTATTATTTTTCTTTGTGCCTCATTGTTGTAACGAGATGAGACTTCTTGTTGTTTGAGTAGTGGAGTGGCTCTCTAAGGCAGGCTAGGACACAAAGGGATCCCAAGGTAACCCTTATAGAGTTCTTAATAAAGCGATGACTAAACAAATGAATGAGATTAAAACATAATAATGAGAATTAATGTGACTACCTTGTCATTGTTTGAGGAAGTTGATATAGTACATGTCTTACCTTACTGTTGTTTGAGGATGTTGATATGATATAGTACCTTGCCATCTGCATGTTGATATGGTACAAATAGCCATGTCATCTGTAAATGTTGATATGGCTCAGTAGAGCTTCCTTGATGAGATAAAGATTTCTCAAAGCCACATGGGCCATCATTTGTCATGTGATGACACTCCCACTCTTGAGTCTCTGCACCAAACCATTGTAATTACTAAGTAGTAACCCTAATGTACTATGATTGTGTTGCATTAGAATTGCATGTAGACACCTAAAAATCCTTTAGAAAATAAAGTATTTTTATTTTTTGAAAAATCCCTGATGACATCATCATTTATTAATTAATTAATTTATTTTTATGTCATTAAATCCCTTTTTCTTAATTAAAAATATTTAATTAAGAAATCCCTCCCAAAAATGTTTAAATCTTATTTAAACATTAATCCCCTATTTATTAATTATTTTAATTAATAAATTGACCAAAAATCCCCCAAAAAAATAATTAATTTATTTTTTGACCAAAACTTGGCCAATTTTCTTAAGACCACTAACCTCTTCCAAAATCTTCTAATCCCTTCTTAATTTCGATTAAAAGGCTAATCCCATCTTTTCTAACCCTAATCTCAACTCAAAATATTTAATTAAGATTAAATATTTAATTTTCATATTTATTGAAAATATTTCAATAAATTTTCCCAAACTTAAGCTTTTGGAATGAATAAACTTTTATTCCATAAAACCTAGGAGAATTCTAGACTCTTCTAGAAACTTCTCAACCCAACCTCTTCACCCATCCTAATCCTAAAATCCCCTAATCCTAATCCTAATCCCCTTTCTAATCTTGTCACATTCCATTAGCAAAAGGTTTACCAAAACTTATGCTAACCTCCTCTTAGTCATCCTCCTTAGTCAACAAAGATGGCCACCTCTTGGCCACCTCTTGCAAATGCATTTAAGGATGCATTTAAGCCTTCATTATCTTTCTTACATGCATTCATTATGCATTTAAGACCTTCTTATCCCTTCCTTGCCACCTCTTGGCCTTGGGCACATTTACCAAATTGTGCACATGCCCTCAAACTTTCAACTCAATCCTCCCTTGACACTTGTCAGGACACTTGTCCTTGACTCAACCCTAACCTTAGCCCTAACTCTGACTCATCCTTTTTAACCAAGCCCTTCCCTTTTCCTATAAATACCCTCACTTCCTAAGGCAAATCATCTTTCAACTCTCAAACTCAATAGCAAAGTTATAATGCCATTTTCATTCTAGCATAAGCATAAACTCATCATTTTAGATCATTTTCAAGCTTAAATCACATTTAAATTAGCTTAATCAGATTAACATAGATTCATTTCTTGTTTAATCAATCTTAGTTCATCTTTTAGCTTTGCATATTTGTGTGTTCTTGAGGCCTTTGAGGCAAAATAGGTTCCTCATACCTATTTTGTGTCATTTTGGGTCTTCTTGATCCTCAAATCATCCTATTTGCATGCTCCAAGTACTTGAGTTTGCACACCCACATCCATTTATATCCAAGCATATCAAACGGTGCATGGGCGCATCCGTTTTAGGCTTAAACTGAGGTGGCTTTGATTTTAGTTTGTTTACCATTAAATTTGATTTGATAATATGCTATGACGTTTGTTTGTCTTTGGCCTTCAAAACAGGTTTAGGTGCACGCTCAAATCCTAGTCTACATTCTGGCACGCCCGGTGGGACCCACTTCACGGGTTCTTTGCAAACATTCTGATGAGTTTTAGACCATTTTCAGATTTTTCAAAGCTTATAGGTGGACGTAGCACTTAGATCCATTCTTCTTCTTCTTGTCTATATTCTTCTTCTATTCCGTCTCCTTTCTTCTTCTTCTTCTTCTAGCAAGGAGGTCATGGCCATTTTTTTTCAAAAATAATAATAAAATCCATAAGGAAGCAAAATCATACACACCTTATTTTAGTGCTTAAAATGAACCCCCAAATCATTCTTGAATGCATTAAGGACTAAAATTTGCAAAATTTGTTCTAACAAACAAAACAAAAAAATTAATCAAGGCATTTGCATCCTTGCAACATCAAGGATTTTTAACAATGCATTCATGCAAAGTAGGAATGATCATATCTTTTTGGGCATAAAAAGAACATCAAATCTGCATTCAAACGAGTCAAAACAAAATCTTGAATGAAGCTAAAAGGAAGAACTTAGGTCCTAAAGCGTCATTTTCCATTTGAAAAGCAAACACAATCTTGAATGCCTTAAAGATCAAAACAAAGCTTTTTTAAAAGTTCTTAATCAACACGCACACTCAATCTTGAATGCCCAAGTCAAAAAACTTGCAAACGCTCGATTTACTTTTTGGAGAAAGGAACAAATCAAAATCTAATCATGAGTGTCTTCATTTCAAAGTTCAAACATCACTTAATCAAATTTGGGAAAATGAACAAAATCTGCTTGATGTGCATGTAGGAGTTTTTCAATTCTTGCATAATCCTTGTTAGAGTAAGCAACGTGGAACATTTGAACTTGGACAAGTTCACCTATTCTACTTTTAGCGAGGCCTGTCCAAGGAGAAGCACTTCCTCCTCGGAGAACGACCTCAAACCGGTATCCCCTCCAGCCGGTATACAAATAAGTGAAGTCCAAAAGAATCACTTATATCTCCTAATTGCCGGGCGTTCGTACCAAACACGTGTCTGGGGATGGTAAACATTCCTCTCCCCCAGCATTATTGGCAAGGCTCTTAAGTGAGTCACGGATGATCAGCAAAACCGGGTATGGAGACACCACGGAACTATTAAAAACCTGATAAAATAGAGGCTACCCTATCTACATCCGAAAGTATCGAAATCCTTGTGCAAGGATCGATTCCAAGGGGTTTACCGGGTCGCCTCAAGATTACTCACCATTTGTATTCCCTTCTGGGAGATACCAAGCTGTGGGCAAGCGATTTTGATACTCACCTTCCTTAGGTAGATCTGTTTGAAGTGCTTGATAGTCAAAGAATCCGTGAAAACACTTGTTGAAACATACACTTTCAAAGCTTTGTCAGAGTCAGTTGTCTTTGTTTGTATCCCGCAGGGTTGCTTTGTCCCTTGCGGAGATTGCTTTGACTTTAACTTTTGCCATTGGAAACCTTTGCCTCAAAATCAGAAGCCTCTTTTCCAAAGTGATGCCCAGCAAGAGCAAACATCCTAAAGCGAAGTTGCCCAAATCCCAAGCCTATCAAGAGCGAAAAGTTGCCAAGAAGAACACCAAGACCTATCAATCCATTATCCAAGCAACCCAAGCAGAGGAAAAATTGCAAGCCAGACTTGAGAACATTGCCCATAACGCCCGCATCAAACAGTTCACCTTCCGTTTCTGAGTTAACCATCACTTTGTCAACCTTGAGCCAGAAGATTAGCCAAATCCTTGTTCATGTCTTGTTCCATCTTCAGATCTTGAAATCTTGTCTCAAACAGCCTTGTATCTTAGTTTCATTCTAGCTTTCATCTTTGCATCATTAATCAAAACCTTAGTTGCATTTGCATTCATCCTCCTACCAGCATTTTAGAATCAATCCTTGTCATTTGCACTTGCATCATCCTTCTAGAGCATTGTCCCTTCACCCTTCAAAAACTTTTCCACCAGCATTCCCCCCATCAGCTTTCCATATCTTTCCAGCAGATCCATCATCTTTTGTTCCAAATCTAGAGATCCACCAACACTTAGTGTTCTACCTTTTGAGTTGTTCCTATCCTATATCCAAGATCAGAGACCATCGTCCTCTTTTTTGACAAAACGTGTTGTCACAAAGAAATCAAACCTTGTCCTTGCATAGCCATCATCTCGAGCAAGAGATTGGAGTGCATTGATAAGAAACTTGTTGACCGAAGATCATCAGTCTATCTTAGGTTGACCCCATCATATCTTTGATCCTCCATTTGGGAAAAATAGCAGCTCATTTGTTGACCGCTCAGTAATCTTTCACCAGCTTTCCACCAGCAACCTATCTTTCCTCCACCGTCTTGATCCATATCCGTTCCATCCAGCTTCCATCATCGCCATCTTGATCCCTATCTTTGCATTTGCATCTTAGAAGTCATCATCTTTAGAAGTTCATCAACTTTGCATCCATCAACATCTTTTAGCCAAACATCTTGCATACATTTAGCACTTGCATCTCCATGCCTGTTGAGACCAGATCTCGGAAAAGAAGAAGCATGAATCCTTATCCACCAACAACCTCATCCGATCCCAAACTTTTCACCAACGCCATGATGACCTACAATCCCCACATCCAAGCCAGTAACCCATGTGAAGATCCAAACATCCCTTCATCCCCCTTGGCAAACCAAGCATTTGTAAATCCTCTAGAAAGCCCACCAGCGACCAATGCCCTTGTACCGCAACATCAGCAAAGCACATTTGCCCACTATTTGCCAGAAAGTACCTCCATCCCACCATCTCTCTATCCACGCATCCCCATCAAAACTATCCAAGTTCTAGCACAAGCGTATTCTCTGTTTGTCCAATCATTTCCCGATCCTATCATGCAAACACCCCAAGAGCTTTCCACCATTCCCCTTTTCTTGCAAGGAAGCCTCGCCAGTCCCACAACACAAGCTGCAGCGCCATCCGCTCCATCTCCTACCCCTTTTGCTTCATCATCTGCTATGGCTGCCCAAGCCCAAATCCAAACCCAAAGTCAGCTTCCACCTCTCACACAAGCTTTTACACTGCCGCCATCCGCAAGTCAAGCAACGCCTTTCACCATCAAAGGAGCACCGTCACCCTTCACCCCCCAAGCACCCGTACCTTCTTCTTTGGGGTTAGCACAATCGCTTCCCATTCCAACCTCATCTTTCTCTTGGGTGTTTCCTTCATTTTCCTCCTCACAAGCATCCGGTCAACCACAACCTCAACAAACTCCTTTCTCTCAAACATCATTCGTGTCCCAAGCTCCCGTTGCTCCTACCATTCCATCATCCGCTGCAGTGCACCCTAACACAAGCTCTCAGTGGGGCCTTACACAAGAAGAAATGAAGGCATGGGGGATCCCATCTCAATCCCCTACATCTATGGTTGCAAGTCAACAAACCGCCTTCGCCCAAGTAGCACAGCAGCAACTACCCCAACCACCGCCGGCTTCAAGCTATTCGTCCCAAATCCCAAATACCTTCCAGCAAGTTCCACCACCTCAACAGCCAACTTTCCCTAGCTATCTTACCCCATCACCCTTTGCTTCTAGCTTCCCCACATCTGTTCCACCTCTAAGTAACGCAGGCATGCACCCAGCTTATATCAGCCAAACCCAAAGCCAACCTCAGCAACTACCACCATCATACCCGCAAGCAGCATCATTCCAACAGCCTCCCCCACAGAAACCACATGTCCCCTTTCAGAAAACAACCATCATTCCTCAACAACAGCAAGTCCCTTGCTATCAGCCTCAACAACAAAACCCTATCATCCCCCAGCAACAACAAGTTCCCACCCATCAGTTACAACAGCAAGTTCCAAATGTCCAATATCAGCAAGCAGTCCCACAACAACCGCCAGTTCAACAACAGCAAGCAGCCCAACAACATCAAGCGGTTCCATATCATTTACCACAATATCCCCCTATGCCACACCAGCAATATCCCCAGCAACCATTGCCCCAAAATCAGTTCCAACCCATTTATCCACAGCAAGCGCCATATCCAGTTCCACAACTTCCATCACAAGCAGAAGTCCCAGTTCCCTCGCCACTCAATGCTGAGTGGGAAGCAATGAAAAATGCTCTAAAGGAGCTACAAAGAGGAACAGAGAATAAAACATACAAGTTCAAAGAGGTGTGCTCATATCCCTTCGATCGGTCCATAGCAACTATCCCTTTCCCCAAGCATTTTGAGATGCCCAAGTTCGACAAGTATCGGGGGAAAGGAGATCCAGTAAATCATATCAAAGAGTTCTACATGGCATGCCAAGAAGTGGCTTACAGTGATAACTATCTCCTGCGCCTGTTTCCCAAGAGCTTGGGAGGAACTGCTGTTGAGTGGTTTTACAAAATACCACATGGGACAATAAAAACCTTTGCTGAACTCTCTGAGAAGTTCATCACACACTATGCCCATAATGTGGAGAATGAGTTATCCTTGCTAGACCTATGCAACTCAAAGCAAAAAGATGGAGAAAGCCTTGCAGAATACTTGCAAAGATGGCAGAATCTTACAACCAGGTTATCATATCAGCTGCCAGAGAAGCATCTAACAAAGATCTTCATTGATAACCTGCATCCAAAGCTATCCCATCACATGCGAATGAACTGTCTCCAGACATACCAAGACATCAAGAGCAAAGGCATAGGCATCGAGAAAGCTCTCCTAGACGAAGGCACTATTCGTCACTTCAAGGATGATTCCAAGAACAAACCCAACAATGATAAATCCCGTTACTGGAATCGTAACAGGAATGTTGTTACAGATGGAGCCACTGACACTAAGAATGTACAATTCATTGTGGCTAGTCCTACACCAGCTCAAACATACCAACCGCCACAAGCGCCCATCTATCAGCAACCACCAGCTCCCGCATATCAAGCACCTATTTATCAGCAGCCTCCTCAAGCTCATCAGCCACCTGTGCAACAGTATCAGCAGCAATACCAACAGCAACAGCCAGCACGTCAAGGCAATCCTGTTAACACAGTTAACGTTGCCCCAAGGAAGAACAAGCCCAACAATCAGAACAATCCAAAGAGGACTTTCACACCTTTGGGTGAGCCTCTGGATCAGATCTTTTATCGGCTAGCCAAAGAAAATATGATCACATATCCACCCATCCCACAGAAGGATGACAACGCACCAAAGTCTGATTGGTATAAAGAAAATGAATACTGTGATTACCATCGTGTGAAGGGGCACACAACATTGAAGTGCATGCAGCTTAAGAACTACATCCAGGATCTCATTGATCGCAAGGAGATCCAGGTCGATGCACCAGCTCAAGCTTCACCCAACGCCAGTTTGCAAATATATCAAAATGTGTTCCCTCAACACGATGCCGGGAAGAATCAAGCCAGCGCCAATCAGCCCCAAAATCGTGGCAAAGGCAAGCAAGAAGATCACACAGCGGCCTACATCAACTATGACAAGTATGTCGGATGCATAACTCAAGTTGAGCCCATCCAAGATGAGCCCACCATCAATACCATCCACGTCAGAGGGCCGGATCGACAATGTGCTGCAACTACCCGCAGTGGTAGGATAACTATTGCCGGTGCTCCTCCGAGATCAGCTGCTCCTCCAAGGCCAACGTCTACTGCATCCACAGCACAGTCTAACACCAGGCCAGCATCAAATGCACGCGCAACACAGCATAATGCACCAAGTGCACAATACAATATCATAGAGCATCTTGGGAACATGCCAGCCCAAATATCTATCTTGGATTTGCTCCGCACATCACCCATCCATCAGGAGATCCTGGACAAAGCTCTAAAAGAAGGCCATGTCCCCACGGACATTAACACAACTCAGTTTGAAACTCTTGTGGGACACCTATCAGCAGCATGTGCCTTATCCTTCAAAGAATCTGATATACCAGATGTCACTCCTGACCATACTCTCCCTCTCCGCATTGTCGTCATGGTCAGAGACTTTGCCATCAAACGGGTTTTAATAGATAATGGCTCAGCCCTCAACTTGTGCACATTAAAATTCATCAAGAAGATCGGGTTCACGGAGGCCGACATACAACATGAGATGATCACCATCAAAGCATATGATAACTTGGAGCGTACCTCTGAAGGTACTATCACCTTGCCTATCCAGCTAGGCCCAGCAATGCAAGATACTGTCTGCCACGTTGTTGATCTCGACCTACCATTTAATATTCTTCTCGGCCGCCCATGGATCCATTCCATTAGGGCTGTACCATCTACTTACCATCAGTGCATCAAGTTTCCACATCAAGGCACTGAGGTTACCATCCACGCTGATCCTAACCCCTTCGCATACTGCCGTGCGATGGAAGCATCTTTCCCTCATTCTACTCATTGTCCTAGAACCGATATTGGTACTTCTATTGCTAGTTCATCCCGATCCCATCGCGATCCAGAGACCATCCTCTCTTCCACCTTATCATCCGTCAAGATCAACAACCAGGGTTGTGGCGAATACAGCCTCAGTGATGCATTTGCTGTAGGGGCTCTTCCACGTGATCCACATACTCAAGGGCGCCCAAGTTGTCAAAACAAGCCTGTTGAGGAACATTATAAGCTTAAGCAAATCGGAAACATGACTTTTGAGTTTCATGGTACCATCAACAGCAAAGAAATGGATCCAGATATTAACAAATGGTTATACAAAGATCCCCCATCACGTGACACACAACTTCTTGAGTACTTCAAAGAGAAATATCCAATCCCCTACAAAAATGTCACAGAACACTATAACTATCAAGGTGGTGGTCTAGGACCACAAGAGGACAGAAATTTGTTTCCTATCATACCATCCCAAAATCCAGAACAGCAAGGACTTGGCTTTAATACCTCTCGCCTGCTTGAACAAGAGCCCAATACCACAACTGCAGACACTAACATGACCAACGTGAACTTTTCAAATAGCTGGGATGACCTCGTGGAAATCGAAGACATCCCCGAAGAGAAAGACATCCGATCCTACGATGATATCTTTGCCGACGACACCCTCCTGGGGACTTCTGTTCTCCAACAACTCTCCATTAACCTCATAGATCTTCCCCTCACAAACCCCAACCTCATAGATTGGGACCAACCAAGCATCGCACACATCGACGAGTTCCAAAGCGCACAAGCACTCCTAGAATTCATGGGGGCATCAGGTCCAGCAAGCAATCAGGATCCAACATCAACCTCTGTCTATCAGCTTCACCCAGAAGGATATTTTGGGGAAGAGGCAAGCTTTAGTCACAAAAATGAAATAGCAAAAGAACATCATGAGTCTTTATGTGAAAACCCCCTTGGGGCACATTCTGATTCCAAAATAGTAAAAATAAAGGGCGTATCTTCTAGTGAAAACCTGGCAATTCAGGCGCTAGAAGATGAAGCCTTGCCTCTTCCCCCTATCCAAGATTATAGACCAGAGCAATCTCCAATCAGCATAGAGGAAACTAAGTCAATCAACTTGGGAACAGAAGAATGTCCAAGGATCACCTACATTGCAGTCAACCTAACAGAAGGAGAAGAAATTGCTCTCAGTGCCTTGCTCAAGGAATCCATTATCAACTTTGCATGGTCATACGCCCATATGCCTGGGCTTGATCCAAACCTTGTTGTTCATCACCTATCAGTAGATCCAAACGTCAAGCCAGTGAAGCAGAAGCTAAGGAAAATGCATCCAAAGGTAGCATTGCTCGTCAAAGCAGAGCTTGAGAAGCTCCTCCAAGCTAAGATCATCAGAGCAATAGATTATTCAGAGTGGATCTCTAACATGGTGCCAGTCACAAAGCCTTCTGGCGACATTAGAATCTGTACTGATTTTAGGGACTTGAACAAGGCATGTCCTAAAGATGATTTCCCACTACCTAACATAGACATGATCGTAGACCTTACAGCGGGTCATGAAATGCTATCACTCATGGATGGATTTTCAGGCTACAATCAGATTCATATAGCAGAAGCAGATCAACATAAAACATCATTCACAACCCCATGGGGTACCTTCTGCTACAACATGATGCCATTTGGGCTAAAGAATACAGGGGCCACATATCAGAGAGCAATGACAGCAATCTTCCATGACATGATCCACAAGATCCTTGAGGACTATGTGGATGATATCCTTGCAAAATCCAAAACAAGAGATGAGCACCTCAACATCCTAGAGCATGTATTTGATCGTCTGAATCATTATGGCTTAAAGTTAAATCCTAAGAAATGTGTCTTTGGTGTAACATCTGGCAAGCTTCTAGGCTTCATCGTCTCTAGACGAGGCATAGAGATCGATCCTAAAAAGGTAAAAGCAATAACAGAGATGCCTCCACCAAGAAATCTCAAACAGCTCAGAAGCCTACAGGGCAAGCTTTAATCAGTTCGGCGGTTCATCTCGCAACTAGAAGACAAGTGCCAACCCTTCTCACATCTCTTATGCAAAGACACCAACTTCAAGTGGGATCCCATATGTCAAAGAAGCTTTGATAAGCTCAAGGAGTATCTAGTTAATGCTCCAATCCTAGTACCACCAGTTCCAGGATGCCCACTCATCCTTTACATCTCAACAACAGCTACAGCACTAGGGGCACTCCTAGCACAGCATGATGATGAAAACAGAGAACGAGCTGTCTACTACATCAGTCGCACTCTTGTGGGCTATGAGCTTAACTATTCACCCATGGAGAAAGCATGCCTAGCAGTGGTCTTTGCCACTCAAAAACTTAGACATTACATGCTTAGCCACACAATCAAGCTCATATCAAAGGTGGATCCTCTTAAGTATCTGTTATCAAGGACAACCCTCACAGGCCGTATGGCAAAATGGGTCATGTTACTCAGTGAATTTGACATTCAGTATATAGATCGCAAAGCAATCAAAGGGCAAGTCATTGCCGATCAGCTAGCAGAAGCACCACTGGTGGATGCCTATCCACTAATCATGGAATTCCCCGATGAACACTTATGCATGATTGAAGAGCAGCCCATGTGGAAACTATACTTTGATGGTTCCAACACATCCCATAGCTCTGGCGCAGGAATCCTATTCATCACACCTCAAGGTGACTATATTCCAAAATCATTCAAGTTGGGATTCCCCTATACCAACAACATTGCAGAATATGAGGCACTCATCTTAGGTCTCAAAACAGCTATCCAATGGAACATCACAGAACTACAAGTCTTTGGAGATTCACAGCTCATTATCAAGCAAGTCCTTGATGAGTATCAGACAAAGGATGACAAATTGCTACCCTACAAGCAACTGGTGGATAAACTGAAAGAGCATTTCCTACATCTACAATTCAATCAGATCCCAAGGCTTCAAAACAAAGCAGCAGATGCAATGGCAACCATCGGATCCTTATTGGAAATCCCACGTGACGCAACACAATATGAATTTCTAGTCGAGCAGCTACACTTGCCAGCTTATGAGAACACCGATGCAAACATGGTGTGTGTCTTGGTTGGTCCCCAATCCCCATGGTACCACGACATCCATGCATATCTAAAAAATGGTATCATATCTCCCCATCTCACCAATAACCAACGCCAAAACCTTATTCGCAGAGCTTCCCGCTACACTCTTGTAGCCAACACCCTATATCGTCGCGGGTATCACAATGTCCTATCTAGATGTTTAGATTCAAACGAGGCCATCCTGGCCTTACAAGAAGTTCACGCTGGAATTTGCGGTGCCCACACGAGTGGCATGGTTCTAGCAAAGCAGCTGCTTAGAGTTGGATATTATTGGCCAACAATGGAACATGATGCGTGTGAATTTGTCAAGAAATGTCTCCCATGTCAACAGCATGCCAATTTGATACATGCACCAGCACAGGATCTACAGCCTATTGCACCACCATGGCCTTTCTCATGTTGGGGCCTCGACCTCGTTGGCTTGATCACCCCCCTCTCTTCGGATGGACACAAGTATATCATAACAGCCACAGAGTACTTTACCAAATGGGTTGAAGCGATTCCGCTCACCCTTACTACTGGCATCCAAATATCCAAGTTCATCCTCTACCATATCATTTGCCGCTTCGGCATACCATCTACCATTTTCACAGACCATGGCACACCTTTTGAAAACCAGCATGTGGATGATCTGTGTGCCAGGCTCCACATCCATCACCGTTTCTCTAGTCCATATTTCCCTCAAGGAAACGGCCAAGCTGAGGCAACCAACAAAACTATCTTGAAAATCCTCAAGAAGGTTGTCAATGATTCTGGTCGTGACTGGCACCTCCAAATCAATCCTGCCCTTTGGGCCTACCGCACTTCTTATCGCACTCCCACAGGCACCACCCCATACTCTCTTGTATATGGTGCTAAAGTCGTTCTACCGATCGAGGTTGAGCTCCCATCCTTGCACGTCTCCATGAAGAACTATACAACTGATGAAGACTATCGTGTGGCCCGGCTCACACAGCTAGATTTGCTAGATGAAAAGAGACAGCAAGCTTACGATCACCTGGTGGCATACCAAAATTGACTCAAAAGGAGTTATAACAAAAAGGTCCATCCTAGACAATTCCAGGTCGGTGACATGGTCCTTAAAGAAAATCAGAAGGTCCTAGCAAATAGAGAAAAGAAAGGCAAGTTTGAGCCTACTTGGTTGGGCCCCTATGTTGTCACCGCATCCTTCGGCTCGGGAGCCTATCAGCTATCAACACCAGAAGGTGAGCCCTTGAATGATCCTATCAACATCATCCATCTGAAGAGGTTCTATGCCTGAACCTGATCCTGCATATATCTAAAAATCCAAAAACATTCAAAAAAGCAAAAAAAAGAAAAAAAAAAAAGAAAAAAAGAAAAAAAGAAAAGAGAAAGAGAAAATAATCGTCCAAACGGTGAAAACTTGGCAATTCAAGCGCCTTGGACAAGTATGTTGGTGAAAACCTGGTAAACAGGTGCCAACATAGTAAACTGGGCTATTTATCTATTCAGTTGTCCTTTCAGCTACCGTCCTCTTCCTCCATCCATAACAGATCTCCCAGCAGTTCCATCTCCCCTATCCTCCAAACATTCAGCTTCCATCTTCCTCCAACCCATCTGCAATCCATATCCTATTCCAAAGCTTTGTACCATATCTTGTACCATATCCCTTTCCCTTTCCTGTACAGCGCTTTCCTCCCTGTATTTATCCTTCTTGTCTTCGTCCTAGTGAGAGTCCCGCCGAGTGTGATCTTCCTATCCCCAATCTTGAGCTTCTGTACATATCCCTTGTGCATATCGTTCCTCCTTGTTGTACATAACCTTTGTCCGTCCTACAGCAGCATTTGATCAAATATCTTGTCCCATCCCCAGCCTCAGAAAATTTGTAGTCCCACTCAGGCCTTGTGCTTCAGCAACATCAATTGATGACTTATCCTTGCTCATCCTGATTATTCCTTGAACTTCAACTTTTTTCCAGCGAACAACTACACTTATTCTCTCACCAACCCATGGGTCCTTGAGGATATATCGTTCCTCCTGTCTGACCTAATCTTCCATCTTGGTCCTTGAGGATATATCATTCCTCCTGTCCGACCAATCTTCCCACCATCAATCAAACCTAATCTCTCTCCTTGGCAAAGGATGTCTTTTTGGAGTTATCATTTTGATCTTGGATTTTTTTGTCCTTTGGGTCTTGTTAATCTTTTTGGCTTCTCTTTATCCCACCAGGGTCACCATGATTCTTTATATCACGGTGTGCTGCGTGTGCGGATAATCTAGGGCAAGGTCTTTTGATCTTTCGCTTCTGCCTGTGAGTCAATTGTGTGTTTGTGGTTCCTTCAGCATCGGATCCGCCATGTCGCCTCTGCGCTTCATGTGTGATATTGGGGCAACCCTGTGTGTTTGTTTAGCGTCAGTCCTCGTCAGTCCTCTGCGACGTTGTTGACAGGCCTCGTGATCCCCGTATCTTTGGCAGGTCTCTAACATAGCTATATTAAATCTAGGTTGTGCACTCCCGTTTGCACTTGGAGCTATCTGGTCCCTTGCATTTATCATATAGATTAATCTTGCATCTTTACATATAGCTGCATCTTGCATCTTGCATTTCCATCTCATCTTGCATTCACCCATCTTTGCTCTTGGAAGCTTGGTAATTTATCTCCCCTGCTTCCTCAGTCGTTCCTTCTCTATTTCCTTTCGAGAAAATTCCACAATGTTTACTCCTTGCGTTATTTTCTCGAGGGGGCACAATCCCTTATTCCTCTAAATTCTAGCCTGGGGCATCTTATTTTCTTGTCTTTGAAGCCATGCCACTTGCGGCATCGCATCAAAGAGGGGCAAAATGTAGACACCTAAAAATCCTTTAAAAAATAAAGTATTTTTATTTTCTGAAAAATCCCTGATGACATCATCATTTATTAATTAATTAATTATTTAATTAATTAATTTATTTTTATGTCATTAAATCCCTTTTTCTTAATTAAAAATATTTAATTAAGAAATCCCTCCCAAAAATGTTTAAATCTTATTTAAACATTAATCCCCTATTTATTAATTATTTTAATTAATAAATTGACCAAAAATCCCCCAAAAAAATAATTAATTTATTTTTTGACCAAAACTTGGCCAATTTTCTTAAGACCACTAACCTCTTCCAAAATCTTCTAATCCCTTCTTAATTTCGATTAAAAGGCTAATCCCATCTTTTCTAACCCTAATCTCAACTCAAAATATTTAATTAAGATTAAATATTTAATTTTCATATTTATTGAAAATATTTCAATAAATTTTCCCAAACTTAAGCTTTTGGAATGAATAAACTTTTATTCCATAAAACCTAGGAGAATTCTAGACTCTTCTAGAAACTTCTCAACCTAACCTCTTCACCCATCCTAATCCTAAAATCCCCTAATCCTAATCCTAATCCCCTTTCTAATCTTGTCACATTCCATTAGCAAAAGGTTTACCAAAACTTATGCTAACCTCCTCTTAGTCATCCTCCTTAGTCAACAAAGATGGCCACCTCTTGGCCACCTCTTGCAAATGCATTTAAGGATGCATTTAAGCCTTCATTATCTTTCTTACATGCATTCATTATGCATTTAAGACCTTATCCCTTCCTTGCCACCTCTTGGCCTTGGGCACATTTACCAAATTGTGCACATGCCCTCAAACTTTCAACTCAATCCTCCCTTGACACTTGTCAGGACACTTGTCCTTGACTCAACCCTAACCTTAGCCCTAACTCTGACTCATCCTTTTTAACCAAGCCCTTCCCTTTTCCTATAAATACCCTCACTTCCTAAGGCAAATCATCTTTCAACTCTCAAACTCAATAGCAAAGTTATAATGCCATTTTCATTCTAGCATAAGCATAAACTCATCATTTTAGATCATTTTCAAGCTTAAATCACATTTAAATTAGCTTAATTGGATTAACATAGATTCATTTCTTGTTTAATCAATCTTAGTTCATCTTTTAGCTTTGCATATTTGTGTGTTCTTGAGGCCTTTGAGGCAAAATAGGTTCCTCATACCTATTTTGTGTCATTTTGGGTCTTCTTGATCCTCAAATCATCCTATTTGCATGCTCCAAGTGCTTGAGTTTGCACACCCACATCCATTTATATCCAAGCATATCAAACGGTGCATGGCGCATCCGTTTTAGGCTTAAACTGAGGTGGCTTTGATTTTAGTTTGTTTACCATTAAATTTGATTTGATAATATGCTATGACGTTTGTTTGTCTTTGGCCTTCAAAACAGGTTTAGGTGCACGCTCAAATCCTAGTCTACATTGCATTATGGATATTTGTCTACATGTTGAATGTTCTCCATGTGTTATTGATTATCTGCATTGATTGGCATGAGTGTATACATACATTTCCAAGTTATATGCTTGATTCCTTGTTTGGATCATGTGACTACCTCTGGGAGCACGACGGGGTGGGCCTGAGGATTCCACATGGTTGGGTGGCATGACCAGTCACTATTGGGGAGTGACGTACAGCTGGTGGACTTGATTGAGAGACTCAGTGTGTTTTGGATCACTATTTCTTCCCTTGCTCTCTCTTTACTACTTTATATACTCATGTTGTACTTTCAGTTATTGCATTATATTTATATGATGTTTGTAGATGTAATTAAGTGTAATTGACCTCAATTTAGTGTATTTGGTACTCCCTAGTGTAGAGATGGAATTTATTAGGTCATACATTGGTGTGGACGAAAGAAATTATGTAAATTAGACTCTTGCTGGTAAGAACTATGCATTCATTTGTTGTCCTTATACATATGTTTTCCAATCTTGTGCATATGTTCAAAACTTCTACGCATATGTCAAATATCATGTGCATTTTTTATGACCTGCACATTTGTAACAAAGAGCATTTCTTGAGGATATGTGTAACTATGGATTTTGTATTTGGTTTCCTTAGGTTCTTGGGACCATTCCCATGTATTCACTTCTTATTTCGCATCATGGTTTGTCATAGTTTAACTCTCTTTTCAATTTGGTTTTAAAATGAACCTAGTGTAGTTGGTGTTAGAGGATCAATTCAACCTCCTCTTGTGTTGTTGACCGGCTTGGTTCCTCTAAGTTCATGGCATGTTGTTTGGGCTTTCAAGATGCAACCCTAGAGTGTGTTCATGCCATTTTGGTTGAGTGGTTTGGGAACCCTTAAAAGTACTAGTAAGACTTTCACTTGTGTTGATCATTTGGTGATCATTGTATGTTGCTTTATTTTTTATGCAATGTCATTGTGATTATAAACTTATGTCATTGATGTTATTGTTATTGACAAAAAAAATTTATTTAGTGCATGTTTGACCCTATGTTCCAAGGGTTCCTTGGCGAGGCATTACAAATGAAATAAGTTCTCTTTAATAATATCTACTAGATCTATTACTAAATTCCATAGAAAATAAGATTTACAAGCTAGCAAGATCTAGCTTACCAATTATAACATCCCATTTGAATTTTTAACATCTCAAAGGGAATATTTCATAATATCCAATAAAGTTCAATGTTTAATTTCTATACAATATTTGTACACCAAAAACTATACTTTTTTCCAATTATATCTATTATTAATAGTTGAATTTACACAATTAAATTTCTCTTTTAAAGATAGCAATCAAATTTGTTGATAAACAACAAATGTTATTAGCTTCATATTTTTATAATGCCTACTAAAAGATTAGTCAACTTAGCACAATGAATATTTCTATGTGAAATCACTCTTTAGAAATTATGGTTTTTCATCCTCCAATTTCTATCGTGAGGAGCTCCATCATCATGTTAAATGAACTATAGTTCCAAGCTCCAAAGGAGTAATAATTAGTAAAGAAAAAGGTGTTTTCTTCATATATTGGTTACTTCCCAGTGTTTTTTGTCTCTTATATATCTTTTCCTTCAATACTCACAATTATTCACATGACCCTTGACTTTTGATAATATTAAACTTTAATTATATATTTTACAATTATATTATATTATATATTTTATTTTTTGATATTTTAATTTATAATCACTATAATTCCTTCTCGGATGTTACAATTTTGTAGTCTCTTAAGATCACTTACCAAGATGGACCCTCTAAATTTGCTTAGATTCATGTACTCCTATTTTTTTTCTCAAGATCACAATGGAATTCCATCTTTTCAATCAAAATTTTGTAGTCTCTTAAGATCACTTACCAAGATGGACCTTCTAAATTTGCTTAGATTCATGTACTCCTATTTTTTTTCTCAAGATCACAATGGAAGTCCTTTCAAATAATTGTAGATTTTGTTCCTACAAAAATGTTTTCTCAAATTGTAGTTAGGTTTAATAAACCTTAATAAAAAGATTGGAAATGTTATCCATATACTCCATTTTGTAACTACAAACCTTACAAAGGATATTAATGGCTCTCCCCATATTTGCATATGGTGTAAAACTCAATGGTGTGTGGGCCTTACAATCCACAACTCATGACAATGCAAATTCCAGTTGTTTGAACAACCTTTCTTGAATTGAACCTTGGTCACTTTTCTTAGTGTGTTTTAAATTATTGAGGTCTTCCCATTGGATCTAAATTGATCCATATGAAGGGTTTCCAAGCCACATTGTCATTTATATGGACATCATAAAACTCTTTGGAATTGAATCCACAACACTTATTAAGCCTTCTAGGTCAAAGCCTATTTCTTGGTATGTAACTCTTTTGAGGAATTGGCATAGACTTCATACTGAACCTGCTTAAATATCACATACTTTTGAAGTGAAAATTTTGTTCAACATTTGGAAAGATGATATTTCAAATTTTTTTTAAACCAAAAAGAAAAACCTGTATAGTTAATTCAATAGGCTTTGTGTGGGAGATTTGCTCCCAAAAATGATTTTTTCTCTTGAATAGTTGTCAACCCTCTTCCCATATAGTTTTTCTTTTCCAGCAATGGAAAATATCAACTTACCTTGTTTTTCCTTTAAAAGTCTTGAGCCTTTTTGGAATAAGTTGGAAAGTTTCATGATTTATGATATTGCATGTCTTAATGGATTTTAATGCATCCCTTTCAAACACTTGGGGTAGTGAAGATGAAATGTTTCCAAGTGAATACTATGTAACACATGGAAATTAAAATAAAATAGTAGGCTATTGAATAGGTATATGGGCTTAGAGAATATTTCATTACATCGTTTAAATGATTTTGCATGGGAAATGTATTCTTATTGAATATATGTTTTGTGTAGCCCTTTTTTTTAAAAGGAGTGGTGCTTTTAAATTTGTTTTCAGATTTTGTATGCTTATTGAATACATATCATGTGATATTCTTACAGTCTATTTCACAGTTTTGATTTCTCTTGCATACATATATAACGGTACTAACTATCTAGCTTCCCTCCCAGTTTCAACTTTTGCTTATGAGGGATTGGTTGTTGTTCGGCGTAAAAAACTATTTGGGATGTATTTGCAATTTACATTTTAGATTATAAGTTGCAATTTAGGAAGGGACTTGAGTTTGCAGTTAAAGGGTTTGGTATTATATTTCAATATGCACTATAATTTGGAAGTTGCAATTTGGGAGCAGATTTCAGGTTGCAAGGGATTTCTACAATATATAAATTTTATTTCATTTTACACTTTTGACACATAAACCTAAGCCGCATGCTTGGACATTTTTTGGTTTTGGTAATCTTGACTCATCTTGATAGAATGCAATCCCAATAAATCATTTTGGAATTATTTTTATCCCTAAAATGCCTCTGGCAGCAATTAAAAGTCTTAAATTCTCATTGGTTGCAGGCATATATGCTCCTGTTTGAGATTTTGAGTTGAAAGAATGCGTCTGAAAGAGGCCAGAAGGGACAAAAGAAATAATGTGTTTTAAGTTAATTGTAAGCTTTTGGGAGAAAAAAAGATTAAAGTTGTAGGCAAATCCAAAAATGAAGAAAACAAATAGTAGTGGCATATTGATTGTAAATCGATAGGGAATGGAAGTGAAACAAGATGAATTTGGAGAGCTTGGTGTCATTTTTTGCACACCTTTAATTTCTAGAAATATAATTCTTTGCAAACAATTGTCCCCTCCTAAATACTTGCAAAGATTGTAATTAATCATGCATATTACTGAATTGATTTATTTCATTTCCTCAAATTACTAAATTCATTTTATTTTTGCCATTATTCATGTCCATCTTTCCATTTTTACCACTAAATTGGGGGTATTCTTGCCACTAAATATTCTGCTCAATAAGTATTCTGAGAAAGCTCTTCAACATTTTGAACAAATTCACATTCAACTAATAGATATTTACACAAAATCAAATTATTTATTTGTGTAGATGGAGGAAACAAAGTATGCACAGACATCGCTGCATGTTAAAAGAGCTCCATGATAAAAGGAGTTGCATGATAAAAAGAATAAAGATTTTTATGAGAAGTTGCCTTTCGCTATTTAGGGAGGTTAGCAAGTTGTAATAAAAAAATATAATTCTTCAGTTTTTAATAGTTTATAATAGGAAAATTTATTCTAAAATTAAAAAGTGGGGTGCTTAGTAACTTATTTAAATCAAAATATTTAAAGTAATATTAAATTTTGAAGTAAATTTTTTTAATAAAGTTTAGAATAGAAAAATATCTTCACATTTTAAAAAATAAGTTGTGTGTGTGTGAAACTTAAGTTTTAAAAATTTATAATAAAAAATATTTTATAATTAGATAATATGACTATTAACAAGTAGCAACTAATTTAAGATGAAAATAAATATATATTAATTTTTAAAGATTATTTTCTAAAAAGTTTATAATACAAACATATCGCACAATTTTTAAAAAGTCTATTTAAAAAGAAAATGAAATAATGAAATAAATTTCACTATTTAAAGGATTTAAAATAGAAATATGTCTTAAAGTATTTAATATAAAAATATTTAAAAATAATTTCTAAATTATAATATAAATGTGATTTTTCTATTTATATTTTAGTTGATTAATATTTGCTAGCTAGGATGAAGATTAGATATGGAATCATATTTAGGATTGTATTTAAAACATAAATTTTAATTTATTAAGGGTTAAGGCTCTATTCACTTTGATTTTCAATTATGTAAAGGGTTAAGGTTTATAAGGTATAACATTACAAATAAACAAACTCATAAACATATGTTCTTCCAAAGTGTTGATGAAATATATTAGAAGTTTAGCAACATACAAAATAGTGTTTACATGCTCATAAAAATAAAAATTCAGTTCAAAATTAAGCAAGAAGAAATTTTGTTAAAGTGTAAACATATTATTTATGGTATGATATATGGTTAATTAAGCAGATAGGCTTTGTGTGGGAGCAACACTTTTGGAATGAGTTGAAAACTTTCATGATTTATGATGTTGCATGTCTTTATGATTTCTATTACTTTTACCAATTGTGAGCCAAATCAAATTTCATTCTCTCTATGTGCCTTTTTTTCCTTCAATTCATTGTTCTTTAAAGCCCACATAAATTCTTTGAATTGTCTACACGAATTGGAAACTCTTATTTTGTTTAGTTTATGATTGTACAAAATATTATTTCTCACTATAATTTTTAAAGAAAGTCTCATCCATTTGATGCCTTATTTGAATAAATGCATGAACCCATTACTTTTCAATTGTTTGAAAAGGATCACATGTGACTATGTAATGCCCTACCAGAACCCAGGAGAAAATAACTTAAAACATGTTACTAAGTTTATAGATTTTTTTTTAAAGAGTTTATAAAACAACAATGAATAACAATGCGGAAGCAATATAACATAAGCTAATACATACTCATAAATGTAACTCAATCTTCGATTATAAATTCAAAGGGTTCCATGACGTAGAATTACATGTAAATTAATTAATCTACTAAGTACAATAAATAATATATACAACCTCCACATAATTCAATTGAATAAATAAGTACACCGTCTCATAAATGAAACCTAGATAAAATTGATACCACGAGGTAAACATAATGAACCAACATCTATTGCACAAGTTGTAGGATATGTAATAACAAATCATATACAAAGTACAATACAACATCCTGAAAGATCTCACATTTGATACACTGATACATGATATAAATATAAACATCATAAGATAGATATGAACAAGCCTCCATTGAAGAACAAGAACAAGGTAACAGCAACAAGGATCATCCAACACCATCACGAATGTCAAAATATCAATGGTAAAAGAATCACTACCACCTGACCTCATGGAGCCAAAGGTCCACTCCTATCGTGTTGAGGAGATAACAACATATCCACTCGGATATCAAACACCAAATCAACTACAATAACAAAACTAAGCAAGGGATCTTGAAAGCTCTCTATCTCAAAAGGTATAATAGAACTACGAATGTAGATATAAATAATCTAGAGGCAACCAACACATGTAGGAAACCTAAGATGCATATAGGGAAGTGTCATCACATATGTCTAACCCTTGAGTTTCATCTTAGCAGCCTCTTTGGACCCCGACACTCAAATGATCATATGTGGTGTCAGTAAACCTCTCATACAAACAAGGCTACTAACTAGCTATATCTAAGTCCACTTTGGGTACCAAGCGTCATCTCATCCTCCATCCTAGCTTGTACTAGCACTCAAGGAATGGGTGAGGTACACAGAGATCTTATTAATGTATCTCTCCTAATAAATTTTATTAAGTTATCACTTTATTAAGTCAACTTACAATAAGCAATCCTAGTAGTCACTTGTGGGCCTCGACGCTTATTGCAAGCCACTCCCCATATATACACTTAGATAACCTACCTAGGCTCACAAAACATAAATACATCTCATAAATCATTCTGATAAATTTTTTTTCCAAAAAACCATAAGGAACCTGCACTAGTTCTCAAGACCATAATCTCAAAACACACTCTCAAAGAGTTCACATAAATATGAACTTACAATGAACAATGGTTGGGTAAAAAGATTGAAACCATTATCACATTATAGACACTGTAAAAAGCTATGTCGCGGTAAAAATGTAAAACCCCAAGCCTTTGGTAACAATTCCTAAAATCCAACTTAATGCTACCAGTACCAACAATCAAACACAACAATCAAAACTCCAATAATAAATAGATCAACATTTAAATTCTCATCAAATAATATTTAATTATATATCATTATTTTTATTTTATTTTTTTGGTCAGCAATAGGTAGTATTTTATTTATATATAAAGAGGAATTACATATTTTGACAAGCAACCTGAGTGCTTCAGAAGATCATTACATTTTGTTAACCTTCACGTAAGGCTTGCAGTTACACCCATCTAAAGGGTCATACAAAATTGGCCTTTTAGCCATTTAGAACCAAAAAGTTATAAAGTTATCACAGCAGCATCATCCCATATTTAACACATACATAACAAAGCCCAATTTACATCATTGGGAACACCAAAATTCATATTATGCCAAGGCAGCGGCTTCTGCATATTCATAGCAAAAAAGAGGATGACATTACCAGCAAATTAGTCCTTCTTATTGGCATCACCGCTTCCTCTGCGACGACAAGAGCGCCTTCACCTTGGGAAGTTGGTTGGCACCAGGGCACCCTATTTGGCATTCACAAAATTTGTGATGCCCTACTTCAAATTCTCCCATCTAGCATGTCTCTCCGCCAAATAGCTCTCCTTCATCACTCGTTTAGGTCATCTCAGAAAAGGCACAATGCCGACCTCCACACCCTCCTCCTCATCCGAAAAACATTCACTATAGTCGAATGCCCATCCTGGATGGGCCCATTCGATCAGAGAGTCAACACCCACAACCAACTCTGCCTCAAACAAGTGTTTCATTACCCATTCAACAGTCTTCTCATGTTCCCCTAACTCCAAGCCCCACGCCATTATCATGGCTACTATTTCAACCTACAGCTTCCATTTGTGATTGCCATTTTGAAACAACGACCCCAGCGTCAGCTGAATTGCTTGGATAATCTCCTTCATAGGGCATTTGACCAACAGCTTGAGTCAATGATCATCCACCAGCCCGAAAATGCCCATTTGTTCTCACAGGGTGTGAAATGTAAATGTCGCCTCCATTCAAACCAGCAGTGAAGAAATTCTTCAAAGCCACCACTTAAAAACCAGCTACAGTGAGCGCACACCAAAACATAAACCTTCCACTCCCAATTTAAAGTCCCTTGACATCATTACAGCAACACATTCCCCGCGCCATCCATCATATCATTGCACAATGCAACACCTGTCATTTTTGGAAATAAATGACAAGCATGTGTGCCACCCTTTGAAACAACTTGCATCCAAAAATGATTATGGCAGCCTCGCTCACAAGGTCATAACTTGCTGACCTAAGCCACCCTACCGTCAACCTAACCTTTTCAAATCCAACTATAATCCCATAAGTGGATTGAGAACATTAATATTTATATCCCCAACATTCACTAAATCAACCGCCAATTTAGATAAAATGTCTGCTTCCATATTGCCCTCTCGTTTAATATGGGTTATCTTATAATCATCCAACGATGATAACATCTCCCTAATCAACACAACCTCATTTTCCAAATGCCAAGCCTTAAGAGAAAGGTTGGAGATAGCTTGTGTTACAAGCAGAGAATCACCCTCTAAATGTAGTCTCTTTACACCCTGTTGCCTCACTAGCCTGACCGCCAGAAGAGCCGCTTTACATTCAGCCATATTATTAGTGTCATCCTCACACCTTTTTGATGCAGTCAAGATAGTGATTCCGCTGCTATTCCGAAGAATCACCCCAATTCCACTTATGCCCGGGTTATTCTTAGTCGCCTCGTCAAAATTTGCTTTCACCCATCCAACTTTCAGGGGTTTCCAAGAAATTTTATCCTTCACTAAAGAATTCTTCCTAGTAACTAAAGCCCCCGTCGGGGAAGAGAATCTTATGCCTGGCCATTGTAATTGAATAATTATGTCTTCTCTAGTGAAAGGGATTTTTAAAAACTGTCTTCTTGTGGTAGACACACTTACCACCTCCTCTATAGCATGTTGCAATCTTATTGTAAACCTTTGAATTGCTTCTTCCTCCTCTCTAAAGATCCACCTATTTCATTCTTTCCACAGCTCCCAAATGACCAAGGAGGGAATGATAGACCAAATACCAGATAAGGTTGACTTCCTACCCATCATTGGTCATCCATCAAAAACCTGCCTAATGTTATATGCCCTTGGGCCTTTCCAATTTAGTTTTTGTTGAACAAAATCCCAACAATGCTCCGCAAATTCACATTGGATCAGTAAGTGGTCCACTGATTCCTCCTTACTTTCACAAAGAGCACATCTAGTAGGTCCTTTCAAACCTAGAAATAGAATTTTTAAATATAGAATACTGCTGCATGCAAATTCTAAAAAGATTTTTTTTAATTAATTTTTTTAATTTTATTTTCTAAATATAGAATACCACTACATTCAAATTCTAAAAAGATTTATGTTTTGTTAATTAAATTTTTTTTTAATTTTTTTTTTTAAAAATAGAATAGCACTATGCATGCAAGTGAATATATATTTCCTAAATAACATGTAATTGAATAAATCTTCTTTAAATAACATGCAATTGAATATATCTTACTTAAATAACATGCAACATAATATATCTTCCTTAAATAACATGCAAGTGAATATATCTTTTCTAAATAATATGCAACTAAATATATCTTCATTAAATAACATCCAACTCAATATATCTTTCCTAAATAACATGCAATTGAATATATCTTTTCTAAATAACATGCAACTGAATATATCTTCCTTAAATAATATGCAACTAAATATATCTTTCCTAAGTAACATGTAACTGAATATATCTTCCTTAAGTAACATGCAACTGAAAATAACATACAACTGATTATATCTTCCTTAAGTAACATGCAACTAAATATATCTTTCTTAAATAGCATGCAACTGAATATAGCTTTTCTAAATAACATGCAAGTGAATATATCTTTCTTAAATAACATATAAATAAATATATCTTCCTTAAATAACATAGAAGTGAATATGTCTTTCTTAAATAACATGCAAGTGAATGTCTTTCTTAAATAACAAGCAATTGAATATATCTTTCTCATTTTCTTTTAGTTCTATAAAAAGATTACACTCATATGCATATCAATATATTTACACTCATATGCATAATAATATATATATTTCATTTAATCTTCTCTAAAAGAATATATTCTCAATTAAAGATCTAGGGTTTAACAGCTATTAACATAAATAAGAATTTCTCCTCACACAACAAAACTCAAAAAGTCTTTCAAATCCAAAACCTCAAACAATGGAAACCATGAAACAATCAATCCAAAAACCTTCAATAGTCTGGCAAACATGATGTAAACAATCTTTTCAAAAGAAAAATGCAAAGGGATTTTAAAACCCTACCTTAATCCACTAATATTATGAAACAACGAAGACCAATCTCAACCCAAAAATCCAAGCTTTCAAAAATTCCTTCAATTCCAAATCCAAAGCCAAAACTTGTAATTCTTAAAACTTGTGTGTATAATAATGACCAAAATAATTCTAATATAGAAAACATAGCAATCATAACTTAAACATGCAACTCCTAATCAAAAATAAAACTCAACTGATAAAAATAATAAAATAGTTAACTCTAAATCCTAGAAATAAGAACTCAACTTCGACATTATTTTTATCAACTTTAATTAATTAAAAAAATTATTTATTTAATTTTTCCTTAAGTCATTTTAATCCAATTTGATTTTAAAAGATTAATTTCTTATTTTCATAAAAATATTTTTTTAAGTTGCATGATTTATTATTATTATTATTATTTTAATTAATAAAATATGCAACTCAAATTAAATATCACTTAACTCAAATATAGTAAAGTTGCAGAATTGAACTCCTAATATGAGTTCAACATTGTTTTCATCAAACTTTATGCATTCAAAAGTGCATGATTAATTTTAATTAATAATGATATGCAACTCCAATTAAATATCGTTTAATTTAATTTGTGCATTTAAATATCAATCTTTATTTAATAATAATAAATAAATTCTTCAGTTATTATTTTGACTTTATAATTAAATGATTTATTAAACATAAGTAATTAATTAATTCTCATTAATTAATCAACCTTATATTTAATATTTTAATGTATCATAAGGTATAATTTAATCTCATTTAATTAATCTTAATTAATTCTTTAAAACATTTTAACACCGAGACCGCATCAAACCACCTAACATGCAACCAGACAGAAACTATCTAAATCAAAATACAAAATCAAACTCAAAAGAAGAATTCACGAATGACGTTACCTTGACGAATTTGAAGGGTAGTAAATAAGCTATTTGTCCACTATTTCAGGATAATAAATGGCTTAAGTTGGGATTTGGACATGTATGTTATCTCTCCTCTCTTACCATTGTGATAGGGCACACTTATCAAGTGATACTTGAAATCTTGCATAAAAGACGAGCATGTACATACATGTATAAATATATACAGACAATGGCGGGGATCGGTCAATCATGTGGATTGTTGGAAAAATGGTCAGTGCTCCCCTCGGGATTCGTGACATGGCATAACTGCCTCCTATGTCTTCTATAAGTCTAGTGGTTGTATCGGGCATTAATAGGTCGATCTTTTGGTGCAATGGCAACTACTACTTGTAACAAGTGGTATCAGAGCTTGGTCATAGGTTCGAATCCCCTCGGGTAACGCTGAGGGGGAGATTGTTGGAAAAATGGTCAGTGCTCCCCTCGAGATTTGTGACATGGCTTAACTGTCTCCTATGTCTTCTATAAGTCTAGTAGTTGTATCTGGCATTAATAGGTCGATCTTTTGGTGCAACAGAAACTACTACTTATAACAAGTGGTATCAGAGCTTGGTCACAAGTTCAAATCCCCTCGGGTAACGTTGAGGGGGAGATTGTTGGAAAAATGGTCAGTGCTCCCCTCGGGATTCGTGATATGGCTTAACCGCCTCATATGTCTTTTATAAGTCTAGTGGTTGTATCGGGCATTAACATGTCGATCTTTTGGTGCAACGACGACTACTAATTGTAACATACATGTATAAATATATATAGACAATGGTGGGGATCGGTCAATTGTGTGGATCTCGCAAGCAAATAACTATGACTTCATCCCTCAACCATATCATGCACATCAACCATAAATATAAAACATACACATCAACCCTACACATGCAAGTATGGGATCAGTAAAAACATAAATAATGATAACATCAAATCTATCTAAGGATTTAAGGCACGCATGAAAAGTGGCCTAAAAGAGTTTGACCAATTAAATTGAAAGATAACCTATGGGAGGGGTAATACAAACTATGTACATATAATTCGTGAAAATCTATTTAGATAGGCTAAATATGTCTGAAATGAAGAATTTTGCTTTCCATAGCATAAAATCTACAGTTTTGGATGACTTGTTATTATGTAAAAGTTTCAATGTTTTCTTCAGATTTGTGCTCTAAATGAAGTGGCTGGCAAGTTTGGATCTAATGAAAGCTAGAAAGAAATGAGTATTCTTTGCATTTTTAGACTTCCGTTCACTTTTTGAGGTTTTTGAAGTTTTTTCTTTCTCCTCCTATAAAAGCCAGATGATAAAAACAAAGTATTATTTACTTGTATGGGAAGTGTTTCAAGATTTTCTTCAGATTTGTAATCCCAGCATAAGGGGAATAACAAGACTAGATTTAACCCTCGTTTAGGTGCTCTCACATGTCAAATAATAAATAATCTTGATGATTTTGGGACTGTTTAAGCCATTAAAATGAATAGACAATCTTAATAAATAGATCTTGGAGCTTAATAAATTATTTCAGGTTTTTGTTTTTCAATGTAATCTAGATATTGCAGCAAATCATCTTCATTTTACCGAAAGGTATTGATAACTGTATCGGCTAGGTAGCTCTAAAGAGAATTAGTCTCAATCTTCTTCTTCTTTCAATATAATTGTTTCAAAATTGAATCTATATATAATACCCATTCTTTCCACAAATTATGGCATTCTAACGTAGATATCACGCACATTTATAGACGTGGGGGATTTTCTAAGTTTCATGAAGAACTGGATCAAAAAAAATGAATTGAATTTGAAACCTTATCTTTTGTCAACTTTGTACTAGATTTTTTGTCAGATTGTAATAAATACATAGACTTTCATTTCAATTGTTTGGTAACTCTTTCCTCATGTTTATATGGCATCTTATTGTCTTTCTTTCACATAAATGACTGTTATTTTGTGCTCCATTTATCACATGAATGAATGTTATTTTATGTTGGCAACATTATAATAAACACATATGTCAAGACCCATGGCAGTCATTCCTCCCTCCTATTTATAGCATATCCTCTTATTCAAACTAGAATGTTGTGCACAAAGATGTAAAGGCCCACCCTTCTCTCATATTGTCTGAATTGCATAACGATTAGGAAATTATATATCAAAAAATTATTTGTGTTAAATTTTCCAAAGATTTGATTCTTTAATGCTTTTGAATCAAGGATTGTTTAGTGCATTGTTAAATGACCAAATGGCTATTGCCATACACTTCCCTCTCCACAATTACTTAGTGAGGTACCGGTTACATATTGTTGGTATACACGATTGCTTGAAGTAATGTCCTCTTACACACCCTAAAAACAAATTTTAAGATGCTTAATTTTCATTTATATTAGTATTTCTAGAATTCCTTCTACATACCATTACTGATCTACTTTGGGCATTGTACAAAATATATCACTTTCTTGAAAATCAAAACTCCTATCGGCTCCTCATTGCACATAGAAAAGTGTGCAACTACTAATTATATTAATATAACAAAAATATAAATCTCATTGATAAACATGAAGCTCTAAGAAGCTAAATTCATTACATTAACCCCATTGATCAAACCTAATTATGATAATATTCAAACTGAAAAGCTAATATACCCTATCCTTAACCCATCTTTCTATGCATAGAGCTAATGAAAAACAAAATGGCTCAAAAAATTTACAGTAAATGACCAAAAAATATCACCCCAGAATAGTTAATTGCAAACTAACAGAACGTGTGTACCCCTACAAACTGACCCTGTCACACTACATTGCCACATGTGCGACTTCATTCTCAGTTTTTCTTTCAAGTTGAAGAAACTCCCCCTGCTCCATGTTACCCTCGGGTAGGTGTGTGACACTCTCATTGTCTAGAACAATAGCATTATCTGGAGCAACAGCATAACCCCCAACTTGGTCGATTGCGACATTCAGGTCTGGAAACGGAGGTTGCAGTCGAGCATCCAATTCAGCCACATCTTCAACAACGTCATGGTCCAATATTGCAAGTAGAGCATTCACCTTTTGTTGAACTTGAAAGACCAGATCATCACCATTTTGCCGAAGTGCATGTTTAACATGCTTGAAGTTTTGGGTTTCCAAAGTAAAATCATATCATACACTATCATGAAGGAGTGACCATTAAGGAGAAACTGTCTTGGAAACAACCCCCCCACAAGTGCATGTCCTTTGGACACAAGGCATATTATTGGATACCCTTAATCATCTTATTCCTGGGTAAGAAATGTTAGTGTTAATTTTTCACTCCAATCACCATTAACATGCATCAGTTCGCTCCTTAAATTGGGGATCTCGGAATGGTAGATTTTCTTGTGATTTCTGTAGGTTTATGTTCACTTTGTTTTCTCCACCTCTTCATAAATTACATGCATTTATTGTATAATTTTTGTTTATTTCTATATATATTCATTGTAATTTACACATTTGACATGATGATTAATAGAATTTTATTCTTGGTAACTCTATATTTTTTTCTGTATTTTTCCTAAAGTTTTGTTTCTTCTTTTAGCTAGATCTAATTCACTTTGCAGGATTAGCTGTGAAATTCTACATGGTATCAAAGCCCACGATTGCTAAGAAAAAGGAGCATCAATTTTCTTTGCGGGTAATGCAAACCTGAGTTTTTAGACAGGATGAATTTTTTTCATTAGCTTGGGGTTGTCTCATAATATGTTTTTTGTAATCACGAATTGAGATAAAGTTCCATTTATGGAGGGGTTAATCACGTTTGGTAATTATTTTCATCCTCCTGTTGTCAAGCTAACCTCAAAGAATTATTTGTCTTGGAAAGAAGGGATAGAGAATCATTGCATTGAGAAAGATCTATTGCCCTATTTACTTGTACACATCCATAAGCCAAGTGACTATGAACAAGAAATTGCATGGTTGAATAGTAATGACATGGTCTACGGATTAATATGTATTACTATTTCAGAGGATACTCTACATCACATAGAGCACACTGAGTGTCATTTCATTATTTGGACCATCATCCAACAATTGTATGGAGACATTGATTCTTCATCTAAAACTGATGTTTCCTTGGATAGCTAGGCTTCTATGGATGATACTAAGATTTTTGATACCCCATCTTGTGGGGACACATCCTTCTTGGATGATCAGATTATTGATATCCCATATGCACATGTTGTTTCTTCAGACTTTAGAGTTGCTTCATTGAAAGCTTCTAATGATTCTTTATAACAGGATCATCTATGTCTTCTGGATTCAGTTCATTAGGAACAATTTCTATCAAACATCTCATTTTTGTTTGTAGATTCCCTCATTTTAAATCTAGACGAGAATATTGATTTCATACATCTTCTCTTTGATGAAGGTGATTCTTCTTCAATTGTTGTGAGGGAAACTTCTGACCCTCTTCTCCATTCTCTACATGATCATTCCTCACAGATTGTTATGAGTTTGGATACATTTGCACAACATTTTGAGGAGATCTATTGGCCTTTTAAGGAGATACATGAATCTTTTGATTGTGCTCTACATCAATTTCTAAGAGCTTCTAGATTGTCATATTCAATAGTGTTTGATTTGATTATGACAAGTTGCAGGATCAACAAGAAAGCTATGGAGCAAGTTTCAAAGACATCATACATCTGGAGTTTTATTCCTACGTATTCTTTTCGGGATTGGAAGACTTCATTCATACATCTTTGGTTTTGTTTCTTTCTAAAGGGAAAAATGTTGTTCAAAGGTCATGGACCACCTTCTACATCCAATTTCGAGCATCTACCACTAACCACACATTGCGAAGGGATCTATGTTCTCTTTCATTTCACTTTCTTCGAGATCTTCTTGGGGTGAAAGAAATTGTAGTACAGTAGTTCTCTTGTTTTATTAGAATCTAATTTGAGGGGGGGTTTGTTCCCACTGGGTTTTCCCTTTTTCCTCTCTATTTATTACTTTTTTTCTCCTTAGTTAGTTGTAAGGGGGGTGTCAGTGTTAATTTTTTACTCCAGTCACCGTTAACATGCAAAGCTTTCAGATTCAATCACCATTAACATGCATCAATTTGCTCATTAAGTGGGGATCTGGGAATGATAGATTTTCTTGTGATTTTTCTAGGTTTATGATGGATGCATTCTTTATGTAAGGCTAACAAAAGAGAAGTTCACTTTATTTTCTCCACCTCTTCAGAAATTACATGCATTTATTGCATGATTTTTGTTTCTTTCTATATATATTCATTGTAATTTACACATTTGACATGATGATTAATAGAATTTGATTCTTGGCGGCTCTGTGTTTTTTATGTATTTTTCTTGCAAGTTTTGTTTCTTCTTTCAGCTAGATCTAATTCACTTTGCAAGATTAGCTATGAATTTCTACAAGAAAACTGGCTTAACAACCTTGTGGGCAACAATTTGAAGCAACAAGATTGAACAAATTGTGATGGCAATTATTGATCTTCATTTATCTATGCATACTAAGTCAATTATGTGTTCCAATGTTCTTTAGCAAATCCAATGCAAGACAATAAAGTTGTGTTGGAAGCTGTCGTCCATAGATGTTATGGGACCATTAGGGTAATGCTCCTTGTAGACTTGCCCAAGTCTCCATAATTTCCCCTTCTCACAGGGGCCAATCCCCTCCTCTAGGGTGTTGGCATGGACATAGTCATATTTCCTAGCCTTCTCATGGCTCTCATGGTCATCCTCTGGTTCAACATAGATCTTGGCCATGGTCCTAACACTCTTGTTTGTCCTTTGCTACTTCACAACCATGTAATTGGGGTAATACTGGTAGGTAGAATGAGAAAATTCTTGAATTGGCATCAGCCATTGCTCTAGTCAAGAATGAAAAATATTGAGGATGCTACTAACACAGGCTGGGAATCCCTCTTTGATGGTCAAAGAGCTGCAAATTAGTGGGGCCAATTTGAGGACCATGATATACAACCTAGCATGTTTATTACTCTTGCTACTTTGTTTACTGTTTTTGTAGTTACTCCGCATTTGAAACTGCTTTTGATAATGTTGTCTTAGGGCTTTATCTAGCTTAGACTTGGGGCTTTTTCCGTGAATATGGTGTACAATATTTCTTATATAAAAAAAAATGATAGACTTTACTCATACAAAAAAAAGTAGAAGGCACTTTATTAATTGACACATTAAGACCTGCAAACTAGGATTTTAGAAATCAGTTCAAGGCACATTATAAATTATAGTTACATACAAAGATTTCAAGTTCTCCAGGTTTTCACTTGGATTACATCAAATAGTGCTCAAGGAGTGTTGTGTTTCAACTGATCTCTGTAGATGTGTCAATATGCAACTCATCCAACCTTCAATATAAGGGTCATTCAGGACCAAACAAGTTATGTTCCAGAGTAATCACTGTAGTGTTACTATGTTGCTAAGTTCACATCCATTTTCAAAATATATTTTTACATACTATTAGCAGTGCTTCCTTTCTTTCTGTCGCCGTCTTGAAACTTTACAGTAGAAATTGTATTGGCTTTGCAGAACACGGGTACTTCATAGTTTGCAAACATTGTGATTTCTAATGCATGAGAAGTTCAGATCAAAGGAAGCACCCTGAAATTGACAGTGGATAACTTGTTCAGTATATAAGAATCCAGCTTGCAAGCTGTTTCAGTTGATAACCCAATTATTCTGATGATTAAAATGGTCTTTGCATGATACTTCCTATCAAGCATTCCCCAAGTTGAATTTTACAATAAGTGGAAAAAGATCATAAGAAAAACTACTTGTTTAGAATACTATATCAATCAAATAAGTGGACCAGATCCCCAAAACATCCATTAGCATTTATGCCCAATACCACCCCATGCTCATATGTGACCATTTTCTAGGAAATATATCAGAACTTTTGAATCACATCCTGATCAATACTACCATACTTCGCCGATCAGCCTCAACAATCACCAATGCTATCTAATTTGGAGGGGAACTTATGCTCTTCACATCAACTTCTAGACTTTATGGAAGCCAATATAGTGGAAGCTATGTCAATTGCTCAGCCAACTGGAAATACAAGGGCTTTCTCTCACAGATTATCATTCAGGATATTCTCCAAAGATGGTTTCAGCAATAATTGCTGTAACTGTAACCTGAGATCTGCTGCTACAGATAGAGTCTTCTCACATGGATCTTTCCTTGCGGCAATTACAGCTTGTAAATACCCCTTCCTTGCCTGCTCCATGGCCTCCACCTCTGTTTTGTCTGCCTCAGAGGAAACCATAAATTCTTCATCTTCTATCCCTTCCTGTAATTCAAACTTAAACTCATATATCATAGAAATTTCCAGATAGGGGTAACCCAAATCAAAAAACATGGGTCAAAAAATGATATTTTAAAAGATCCACTGACTTGGAATTTGCTTATCATAGCAAATAAATAATAAAAGATGAATGTGTGTATTGAAATTTTACCTTTTGGTGGCCATTAAGTTGGGAATCATGTGTTAATAAGCTAGGATCAACATCTGGATCTTCAGATGAATGAATCTCTTCTGTTTTATTGACTGGGGACTTCTCTTTAAGAATTTCAAAAAATGAAAAAACAGCAGCAATCTGGCCTTGCAATCCATTTAGATCATCCTGGAGCTTCTGTGCCTTCTGCTTGGATGCCTGTGAATCCTCTTCAGCCTTCCTCAAAAGTGACTTAACATCTGCTAGCTCATTCTGCAGTTTGTGCATTATAAAACAGAGAGGATAACTGTCAAGAGCTTTTACAACTCATGCAAATAGAAAAGCAAATTCATCACACAAATCTTGATTCTTGGGCAGAGATTGTTGCACATTTCATCTCTGTGTCTCGTAACAGATTGCTAAGAGACAATCAACAAAGCTTTAGGATTACACATTAACAAATTGACAGAAAGATACATGATTGTTTCTAGGAAATTGCTCTCAGAATACTTTGTCATCTTGAAAACTGCTCATAGCATTTATAAGAGGTGTTTCCTAGCCAAAGATGGATTTTTATATGCAGATGACAGATGATTGTAAACAATAGTTGTGATTTTTTAATTGCAAAAAAAATAGACAAGGTATATTTGAAAATGATGAATGCTATGATAGTTGAGTTCCTGAAATAACTAATTTGTAAAAGAGCAAATTCCTTCAAAGAAAAACTGAGCCTTATCAAAGAAGAATCATGTTACCTTCTTATGACAGAGTTGAAGATGTGTAGATTTGATCAAGCTATCCTTCTCTTGATTCTGCTGTTGAAGTTCTTCCAGCTTGACTTGCATCATTTCTATCTGAATGGCAGAACTTTCTGAAGACTTCAGAAGCTCCTCCTTTTCTACCAATTTTTTCTGCAACTCCTGAATCTGGCTTTGCAATCGAAGTAGCTCTATGCTGTTTTCACTAATTAGGGGTTCATACTTGTTTCCATTACTTAGATTTTCCCTATCTGGTGCAGATGACCTTGTTAAGTCTGGCTGCACTTCATCAACAAAGTGATCTTCATTCTCCATAATATTATTTTTGCAGTTGTCAACTTCCCCTACCTTTGGTGTTCTTTGCTTTTTGCCACTTCTTGTCGATGGTGTCTTCACCCCTTTCCTCTCCAGCGTCTGCACAAAGAGTTGATATTTTATTTAGACTAAGGACAGTTCAATCTTGTCACTGACTTCAATAACCTTATTTAATCTGGATAAGCAACCATTCTATGTGCATACTCCCCTTATACTATGCTATGCTTAAACAATTAACTTTGAATGCTACTACTAGCTTTCACACTGAAAAGTACTATATAATAAACAGTAAACAGAAAAAGTGAAAAAAAAACGTAAGAACAGGCTGAGGTTTTTATAAGACAATCTACAAGTGGAGTGGGCAAATAATTGCAAGGCTGACTAGGTTTCTGGGTGTTAAAGATTTTGAAAGAGCTAATAGAGAGCTCAAATCTATGAACAAGCTGAGGTTTTTATAGGACTATCTACAAGTGGAGTGAGCAAATAATTTCTAGGCTGAATAGATTTCTGGGTGTTAAAGATTTTTAAAGAGCTCTTAGAGAGCTCAAATCAATTATCGGCTTTAGACAAATTCTCCAGCAGGGGATAAGAACTGGCCAATCAAATATAATACAATCTTGGTGAGCCGGATTATATCTCCATGGACCTGGCATAACGATTTTCCCTACCTGATTGAGTATCAGCTTGAAGAAAATTCTTTACTGTAACTGCCTAAAACCCAAAAGTTCTTGATAATTTTCCAAAATGAATAATAACCAAGATTTTTCTTCTTTTCTTTTTCCTACATGTAAACTTATAATCTTTGGTTTGGCAGGTCATACCTACGTCTGTGTCATGTTACTTTGGATCATAGAGCACATATACATCTAAAAGTAGACTAAAACAAGATAAAGCCAGCAAATTTATTTCATTATGGGATTCTGATAATACAGTATGAGCAAAAAGAATCCAAGAATTCTGATGCATTCTAGTATTTTAGCTGTTCCCCTAGAACAGAGATAATTTCTGAAAAAATTAGAACATAAGATCTACAACCCCATGTCTTCAACATGAACTCTTAGTTGAAAAAAAATCAAACAGTATGAAAACAGAACATCCAAGACAGATGTATGTTGTAATTTTTGTAACAACAAAAACATAGTACAAAAAAAAAAATCTAAATTCAAATAGCAATTCCTCTTAACATTTAGACTTGTTGTCTCCAATTGCCAAAGTGAAATATAAATTCCCCTTATCACATCCACCCTCTCCGAAAATAAACTCACAATATCTGGTACAGCTCTCATAAAATAGCAGAATGCAGAGTTCTACCTTTTGAGAGGACGACACATCCCTGGGGGGTTTTGGGGTAAAAACCAGAGTTCCTTGATGAGCATAAGACTTGTTTGCCCTGCTTTCCTACAAAATTCCAAACAAGAAAAGGGGATTATCAATGCCATTCCATAAATTGGCATAGAGCCACATTTCTGTATCTAACTGGATTACAACTAAAGAAAAAATCCAATATTGTAGGATTCCATTGCAATTTTTCAAAAATATCCATAGTAATTCCGCACATTTCAGTCTACTACTACACCAAAAGGCCAAAAGGTTTTAGGACTTGGAATGTTGGCAGTTTTAGCATGACGTTAAGAAATGGATAGATTACATACCATAAAAGAATCAACTATAGGGATCATCTCAAGTAAGTTCTTGTACAATTCTTTATCTACATGCCCAGGAGCCTGAGATGCTACAGATGGTGAAGAAGGTCCAGAACCCCATCCAGAGGCAGAAGCAGGATAATTACCAAAATCTTGAACACTGCCATATCCTTTGACGTCATTCCATAAGCTCTCTCTAAAGAAGTTTCGATCCATTGACAGAGACTGATTGTTCTCCATTAGTCAATAAATGTTCCTCCTAACTCGGACTTCAAACTAATACAACTCCCTGATTCATAAATTTCAGTTGAACTGCAGTGAACAAAAACGGCGATTTTGTAAGCGCGTTGACAGATCTGCTGACTAAAGAAAACCGACATACCCACTTCGTTTTCTGGCCATATGTACACACCCAAATGATTCAATTTCATAAATTCGGATCCTCGTCACATCTACCATTAGCTTCAATACATTTTTGTACTGTCAATTGACAGACAATGAAAATTGAAGATCTGCGACGATGAACAAATCAATCAAGCAATCGCTTGAAGATCAGAAGCATTATACAGGATCTCTTGCAGTCAAGTTACAGCTTCTCACTCTGGGGATAGAGCATTATACTTCTAATCACATTTCACACCTACTCACAGGATTTGAGTGCAGAAAAGAGCTCATTTCAAGAAACTGCAATAGCGAAAGAATTGATAATTAGTATTTGGGTCGGCAGCATAATAATCCATACAAAACGGGAGGTAAGAGACACTTATGTGGAGTAATGGGCTGTGGATCTTTCTGTCTGGCCGTGTCTAATCCTAGTTTATACGATTGTAATTAGTGCGTAATTATTCACAAATTTCTTCGGTTTTTGTGTTTACAACGGTATATTTTAATAACGGCTCTTGAAATCCCTAATATAGAGGCGCCTTTGTAGCTTAAATTTTAGACGTGTAAACTGTTTGGCTTGAAATTTAGCCATTTACTCTGTTAATCAATTTGCATTAGCTGGAGAGGGCCACATTGGGCCTGTTTTAAGTTTAACAAAAAATTTTTATTGTATTGAGCTTAATATTGAACAGTCAAAGACCAGCGGAATACAGAAATACTCCTCCACAGTCAGTCAACCATTGCAGCTTCCATAGAGAAAAACAACTGATAGCCGGCCAAATGGCAGAGATCTGATTTAATGGTTTATGTGGGAAAAACAATGCTTCTCTAGTGAAGGAATACGAGGATAAATTTTAATTAGTTTATACTAATTGAAATTACTTGATGCAAATAGAGATTTATCTAATTGAGAGAGAAATAAAAATGTAGAATTGATATGGTATTTTTTTATTGGAAAAATGTGTATATTAATTATAATAAATAATAGAATAGAATGTTGGTAGTGGTATGGTGTGATGATAAAGTTGGGGTGGTTGTTTTTGTCATTAAGGTTCAAACTCCAATTGGGTGCTATTATTGAATGTTTAAAATGGGGATGACTTTTAAGTTCTTAAGATTGGGGTATTTTATGGTGTTATAAAAAGGAGCACATCAATTTTGAATTGATTAAGATGTTATGACAAAAATTTAAAATTACAATTGAAATTGGATGAGTTTTAAGTTCTTAAGATGGGGGTATTTTAAAAGTTATGAGGCCTCAAATTAGGTCATACTTGTGAGTTATTCCGCAAACACTTGCTTCTACGTGGTTCTATTAGGGGTGTAAAAGCCCCCTCGAAGCCTCCTTAGATAGATGGAAGGTTGCTCACTACCTTAACAACAATCATGTCCTATGGTCAATGTAACAAGAGTATGAATGTGTTAAACATAGAATGAGGATGAAAATGTGGTTCTATTAAGAGTATAAAAAACACCTCTTGAAGCCTTATGTAAATAGATGGAAGGTTGTTCACTACCTTGACAACAATCACACACTGCAATCAATGTAACAAGATTGAGAATGTACTAAACATAGAATGGTGAGGAAACTAAAATTAATCTAGCACTAATGCATTTGTGATTCAATGTGGATTAGGATACTTTATCCTAACAATTAGTCATTAAATTGATCTAGGATGATGTCCTAAAATATAAAGACAAGACACAATGTGGGAGATTTAAAATTAGAAATTTAATGTGGGAAATTTCAAATTTGGACAAAGTCTAGATTGTGGACATGGCATTGTCTAAGGGACAAAACCACATCGATGACATAGTGTAGAGAGTCGTAGTTGTAAATAATTGAATTGGTTTGCTCTACAATGATAGATTTAGCATATAATAGGACAACTACAAGGATTATGATCAGTTAGTGTACCAAAGAGTCAAATTAGATTGTTAGACCATGCATTACAACATCTACACAACTACCATAAAATGAAAGGGAAAATGTGTGGGGTGTTATATTTTATCCTCTGTAATGTATAACGATAATATAGTCAACTCATACTTCTAAATATAATTTAGATTTATACATATTTTATTATATAATTTTTATTTTATTTTTAAATTTAATATTTTTTTAATAAAATTTATTAAAATAATAAAAGAAATTACTAATTTTATAGTGATTTTTTTGTCATTGTATCAATGAAGTTAAATTATTTCTTAATTTTTTTAGAAATGTTGTTAGCAAGAAATCTAAGGGATGCAAACTGAAGTTTTGTACCCAAAAGATTTTTGGTGTTGTAGTCTTCTTACCTCAAACTCAATCCTATTGAGGCCAACAAGGAATTATATCTAGATCTGAGATTAGTTATAAGTCAAAATAATAACACGGAACACAACATAATAGATTAGAACTCAAAAGTTTGTGTATTCATTGTCGCTAATCACTAACTGCATTCCATGTATCTCCTTTATATTATATTCACTTTATTTGATTCACAATTATATATTATATTCTCCTCATTCTCATACTACTAGTGAATAGATCTCATAACCTATGTATATTTACAACATGGGACATGGCCCTTAGATGGTATCCTTAAAGTACATTCTACATTATGGATATTATATTTTGGAGTCTTTTTATGGTGAGATGTGGCAGCTTCTCCAATTTTGTCTTTGTTTTCCTACCAACATCATCCCCTTTTCAAAACTTTGACGTGTCCTCAAGACAATCTATCTTTGACTTGTCCTCAACTCAAGCTATCGTTGAGAAAAGTATATCCTTGAAGATCTCTTAAAGGGAGATGAAGTTATTATCCCAATTCTTTTTCCTTGTCTGAAGTTGATTGATATGTATTTGTAATTGTACTATCTAATTTTTTGTCTCTAGAAGTGTAGTTGGCATATAAATGGTCTTTAGAATATTTTAAGTCTTCTAGTGATGTGTGCTAACTGCAAGCTGACAACTCTCTCAATTGTTAGAATATTTTATGGGATTTATCTCTTTTCCCTTGGACCTATTGGTATTGATCAACAAGATCTTCGATTTCTACTCTCTCATGTCCATTCATGTCTTTTAGGCATCATAGTTATGTGATGCATGGAGGATTCGGAGCTCTCGAGTTGTCCATATAAGTCTTGATAGGGCCCACAATGGTTGGCCATCCAAATCATATTGGTCCAATTGATTAATGTCTATCAATGTTTTAATTATTGTACTGATGTGAACTTCTAATATAAAGCGGGATGTGGCAAATCATTCCCACTCCTACTCCATATTTGTCTTTTGGAATATTTTCTATGCCTCTTGTTTGAGTGCATCCAAGTTTTTTAGGTTCAAATCACGTAACAACTCATCATCCATTCCCTTCAATTGTTCTAGAGCCACCTAAGAAGGGTCCCCTTTTAGGTAATGATACTTACCTTGTATCTCCTTTATTGCTTCCGCTATCTACTCTGATGTTTTCACATGGTACTTTAGAAACTCATCCTAGGCCATCTAGTTCTAAGTATCCTCCAATTGAAAATTTTGTTGGGGATATATGCTCCCTATGTCTACTTATTTTTTGGCTATTGGTAGCTTGAGAAACTATGATGATGCCACCAGTTATTGTTGGGCAAGAATTTTCTTATTTGTTGCATTATGGATGTTGTAGAAGTAGATGTTGTATCAGTATAGGGAGGTAGAGGAGGTTGCTCTATAATAATTTCTCTATATTTTGCTTCTTATCCACACAATTGATTGTATACTTTTGTAGTGGATGCAGAAGCATCTTGGGTTTCATGGCAATCTTGTATCTCGGTAGTTGTTAGATGTGCTCGGTAACTACTTTGGATTTCTCGGTGGAGTGTTCATGTTTGTTCACCGACGAGCTCAGTTACCGCTTGGTGTGTTGTCTCTGCTCGATGGTGTCTTTCACTGAGTGGCTTTGTTGTGTTATGTTTTTTCTCGATGGTGTGCTTCACCGAGTGGGTTTCGATGTGTTATGTGTTTCTCTGTGGCCTAGTTCACTGATGGGTTTAGTTTTGGATCTTTTGTCTAGGCCGACTTGTGTATTTAATTTTGGTCATGATTTAATGTTGGGATTGCTCACTAGGAAATGTGTGGACCTAAATTTGGTTTGTTAATTTCTCCAATGTTGGATCTGAAGATTATTTGGGCTAACATGTTTGGTAGCCTCGTGTATAAATGTAATGATCTATTCTAGGTTTATAGTCAACTAGAAAGAAGAAGTTAAAGAAAGGAACAAGAAAAGGAATATGAAGTTGGAGATTGTGGATCTCACATGCATGAGGATTGTTTTGTTTTTGTAATTGATTTCTATTTGTATTGGCCACAACTAGGAAGGCCTCACAGCTTGACATGTATAAAGTTAGAATGAATTAATATATGATTTGTGCTCCTTATCTCTTTTTGTGTTATTTCTTTTGTGATGTGATTCTTCAAGGTCGTCTGGTAATTGGGTAAGCCTTTAGCCCCACTTATCTTACCCCTCTTTGCGTCAGGATCACATTCCTCATGATATGGATTGATTGTTGGGATGTGTGAGGACCTAAATCTAGGTTGGTTCTTTCTCCTATGCAAATTTAATGACTTTTTCAAGCCGACATGAAGCATAACATGTTTTTTCATGAGTTTTTTGGAGCCAACTGTTATTTTAGGATTTATAATTTGTAAGGCCGACTTGTGGCCATGTTGTATAAAAGGAGGGTGTGGGTAGCATAGAAAGGTAGTGGGGAAAGTGTGGAATTTAGAAGCTAGTGGTTAAGTATTGGCTTAAAAAACAAGAAGCTTGCTTGATGGCTTGCGAGCTCGAGTGTAGATATATCTTGGAGTTTCTACCAGACTATTGTTGGGATATAGATCTAGGCTAGCTAGGAAGTAGTTGGATCCTGTGAGATCTTGTTGTCTTTTCTGGTGTATTGGACATAACCGAGAAGACCTTACAGCTCGATATATTGCATGAAATTTGAATGTAATTTGATGTTTTTCTAATAATAAAGAGTTGTTATTTGATTACATCTTGTTGTTGCTTTGTGGTTTTTCATTGCGTTGTCTCTTTGCTGCAAGACTGGACATCTCTTCGGTCTTGGTTGTGTCAATATTTATTTCTTTTATCTTTATTTTCTCTTCTTATGTGAGTTTGGTTTGTCCAACATTAGTTTTTCTAGAATTTTCTTTGTACGGAGATCTTTAGTCTATAATTCTGCCACCTTTTACTTTTACGATGATGTAATGTTGGTGCCACTACATTTGGATTGCTAGGTATTTTAGTTTTTCCTCTTCCTAGGCTAGCCTTTCTCTCTAGATCTTGAGGGAAACATTTAATGGGTATGGTAATCTATTCATGAAGTCCTCTAATGGAATCTTGTTGGCTAGCATTTATCAGATCAATTTTTTCTTTGTAATCTAATTTTTACATATAGGCATTGTGAGGACTTCTCTAGTACTTCTACAAAAAGCATTTGCTCAAATAGGACACTACATAATCTATCTTCTTCTAATGGGGGCCCTCTTTTGATGTTGATGTGATCTCTAGTTTGGTAGTGTCCTCTTGTGCAGTGATTTCAATTTATTCCTCTATTTTTTTCATTGGTTCTACCTTTCTTTATGCTTTCTACTTCTTCTTTTGTCTTGTCTCTTCTACAGTCATCTGGAATAAGCTTTTGTTGCCTCTTGTTCTAGAATTGAACCTTTTTTCTCTATTATGGTGGGTAATTTTATTGTAACTAACCAACTTCCTCCGACTTCTACGAGGGAAGCTTATTTTTGTAATATTTTGGACCTCCTTTTGGGTAGTCTTGGTTTTCCCCTTTTCCCCTTATTCCTCCTTAGAGGGTATTCCATCTTGTTAATTTTTTTTCTTACAGTGTTTCATATGGAAAATAGTGATTAATGGTAGACCTCCACTTTCCATATACATTGGAATACCAAACCCCACCCTTAGACCAAATCTAATTAGCACAACCCAAAATGGATAAAGTGTTGGATATTGCTAATGCATTTAATATGTTTAATTACTATATTATCAATGTTGTTGTCATTCGTATTTTGTCACTGATGCCAACATATGTTTCTATGAAGAAAACAGACTGGTTACTACAATGTACGGATGTTGTATGGATGATTCAGAATGTGTGAACACATATTTGTGTACAGGAAGATGTTGTGATCTTATATCTAAGATCGCATGATGTAATATTGCATATTGGCTGAGTTATAGAAGATTTGGTGAAGACTAGCTACTGGACTGTGACAGTGAAAGTTGACAGAGTAAGTCTCTGAGTTTTTGAGTATACCTCACAAGCGATGTGGATCCAGTGTATGTGAGCTTAAGGGATGTCAGATAACACATTGAGGAATATTTTTTGATCTTAGCAAGTCATGGGATGCATGATGGCGTCAGATGTGGAGAATGTTCTAGAGGAAACCTGTCAGGGGCCGACTTCGTAATTGTAGCGTGTATTATGGATTGCGAGCATGGATTACAGATACTGGATCATAATTATTGAATTGTAATTGTTGTATACTTGTTTTAGATACCATGTGTACCTTAGCAAGGGGTTATATGATTATTTGTATGATAGGAAAGCCTAACTAGCTGACCTGATCATTTATTTGTAATAGGGTACATATGCAAGATCTTTTCTTTTGAAAAGACATATAGCATGGATGGAATGTGAAAGAGGATTGTGAAAGCTGCGAGCTTGTATCTCCTGAATGTAGAGTAGAGGATAGTATATACTTCATTGGAACTGATCAAGCAAAGATAGTTTCTATCAGACAATTCACAAGGATTGTGTATAACCCTTATATACACTTGTTTTGCGAACAATGAGTTATAAAGGTGGATATAACCTTCTTTAGGCAATGAGCCTACTCTTTTCTTTGACTCCTAACAGGGTTTGTCCTCTAACAAGGACTATGTACTGTAATGTTTTAATCATCTCTTAATAGGGCTAGATCTTTTAACATGGATACTATACTCTCAGAATACCATTAGTGGGTGTTATTTCCCACTGGGGTTTTACCTTTAACAGGGTTTCCTCGACAACAAATATTGTGTTATTGCGTTGGAATTCATTGTGTTTATTTGATTTGGTATTGTTGCTATTCAAAGTTTAAAGTTTAATAATATATCATACAACTGATTCACCTCCGCCCCCCCCCCCCCCCCCCCCCCCACACCCCTCTCAGTTGTATTGCTGGACTGTTATTCCTAACAATTAGTATTAGAGCTATGGTCCTTAGAGAGAAAGCTTAACATCTTGAGGTGATCTTGGAGATGGCATTTTATAGGAAGGATAGTCCAAAATTTGATCCTGAAAACTTTGACAGTTGGAAGAACAAGATGTGAACCCATTTGCTATGTTTGGGCATTGACTACTGGATGATCACAAAGAATGAGGTAACCATGAAGACTGGGGATGAATTGGATAAAGCTACTGATGATGAAAAGAAGACATTTTCATATAGCATGGTCGCAAGGGAAGAACTGATCAGCGCATTCTCTGAAGGAGAATTTACTAAGGTAAAAGACCTGGATTCGACACACAAAAATTGTATAAGATTAGAAGCATTGTATGAAGGAGATAATTTTACTAAGCAAGAAAAATTACAAAACTAGAAAACAAGGATGGAAAAGCTACAAATGAAAGATGATGAAAATATTGGGGCTTATGTACAAAGAGTCATAGAGATTGTGATTCCAGAATTAGAAATTCCAGAGGCACTTATGAAGAAGAAAAAGTCATTGAAAAGATCCTTAGATCATTAACACCTATTTACAAGACCAAAGTTCGGGCTATAGAATAAATTATACCTCTGACTCCAAACTTTAGCAGAGAAATATTGATTGCAAAGCTAACTACCTTTGAAACTGTAGAGATGGGATATTCTTAACATAAATTTGAAATAACATTTAAGGCATCTACACACAAGAAAACAATATCTGGAATTGCGAGCTCCAGCAATGGTAATTTAAAGGACGAGCTTGGTGAGTATGTTGATGAATGGGAATAGATACAAGAAGAAGAAAGAAAACTAGATGAACATTTTTCCCTGATTGCTAGAAGAGAAAAGAGAGGTAAGAGTAAATTTGAAGGAAAGTTACCTTTGAAATATTTTTCATGCAATAAGATAGGTCACTTTGCATCTAGATCTCCTACAAGAGTTCCTAAGCACAAACCTAAGTTTTTCAAGCCTAAGTATTCAAAAGAAAAGGAATTTTATTATGCTAGTGAAGGTATTTCTAATGATGATGATTGTGATTATGAGGAGATTGGATTTATTGCTATTAAAGATGAAAATCCATTACATGAGGAAAAAGCTTTAGTATCACATGTTGATAAGAAATCTGAATGGGTTATAGACAGTGGTTTCTCACATCATATGACTGGAGACAAAAATAATTTTGTTAAACTAATGAAGTATGATGGTGGTGTTGTAAGATTCGGAGACAATGTTCCTAAACCTATCATAGGAGTAGGATCTATTTCTTTGGATGGAAGGACTAATACTGACAATGTATTTCTTGTTGATGGACTTAAGCATAACTTGTTGAGTGTTGGACAACTGATGGATAAAGGATATCAATTAAAGTTCATTGATGGGAAATGCTTTATCAAAAGTAAGACAGGAAACTTGATTGCAACTAGTACTAAATCTAGAGGTAATGTATTTGAGTTAAATAAATCTGGAGCTTCTTGTTTTGTTGTGAAGATAGATGATAGTTGGTTATGGCACAAAAGGTTTTGTCATGTCAATTTTGATAGCATTGTGAAGGAAAGCTTGACTAATGCAATAAGAGACCTACCAAAAATTGTAAAAGCATCTAACACTATGTGCAGAGAATGTGTTATGGGAAAGTGGACTAGAAGTAGTTATAAAAGTAAATCATATACAGTGAAAGGAAAGTTAGATCTAGTACATGCAAACCTATGTGGACCTATAAGTACAAAATCATACTATGGTGAAAGGTACTTTATACTTTTTGTTGATTGCTTTTCTAGAATGATGTGGATCACTTACTTGAAAGAGAAATCAAAAGCATTTGACAAATTTAAATTATTCAAATAAAAAGTATAGAATGAATCAGGCTTAAAGATAAAATGTTTGAGGTTAGACAGAGGTGGAGAGTTTACTTCAGATCTATTCAATTCATATTGCAAAGAACATGGAATACAAAGGCAGACATCTTCTCCTAGGACTCCACAGCAAAATGGGATAGCAGAGTGAAGAAACAAAACAATATTGGATGCTACCACGACAATGTTGCTAGAAGGAAATGTATCTCATGTACATTGGAAAGAAGTTTTTGGGACAACAGTATATACATTGAACAGAATTCAAATCAGAGAAGGTACAAGACTCCTTATGAATTGTGGTTTAATCATACTCCTATAAAATATTTCAGAATATTTGGTAGTAAATGCTATATCAAAAGAGATGATGAAATAGGGAAATTTGATGCTAGAAGTGATGAAGGAATCTTTCTTGGCTATTATACTAAGAGAAAGGCTTGCAAATGCTTTAACCTGAGATTAAGAAAGATGGTTTAAAGTAACAATGTGAAGATAGATGAAAAGTTTTAAATACAAGAGAGAATGTATGATTGTAATCAGATTACAGAGATCAAGGAGGCTGCTACTACAGAAGAAGAACATATTGAAACTGAATGTGAAAATGAGATTTGTGATGATGACACAACTAAGGCTACTGACATTCCTAAGACTCTGAGGTATGTTAACAAAGATCATCCTAAAAATCAAATTATTGGTAATTCAAGTCAAGGAATAATGACTAGGTCAAATACAAGGGAAGAATTTTTTTTTATTTCTCAAGTTGAACCAAAGATTAATGATGAAGCTTGTAGAGATGAATCCTATATTAAAGCTATGCAGGAAGAATTAGATCAGATAAAGAAAAATAACACTTGGGAATTGGTTCCTTGACCTAAAGACAAAAATGTGATAGGAACTAAGTGGGTTTTCAAAAACAAAATGAATGAAGAAGGAATTGTTGTAAGAAATAAAGCAAGATTGTTATGCAAAGGCTATTCACAACAACAAGAAGGCATATATTTTGAAGAGACATTTGCTCATGTTGCTAGGATAGAATCTGTGAGATTATTTCTAGCTTATGTTGCACATAAGGACTTCAAGGTATATCAAATGCATGTAAAATATGCATTTATGAATGGGGATCTTGAAGAAGAGGTATATATAGAACAACCTCATGGATTTCCTCTATCAGAAGATGAAGACATGGTATGAAAATTGAAGAAGGCACTGTATGGACTAAAGAAAGCACCAAGGGCTTGGTATGAAAGGTTAGACAAGTACTTACTTCGCCTTGGATTCAGAAAAGGTAATGCTAACAGTAACTTGTATTTAAGAACTAGTCAAGATGGAGTTTTGATAATAGAAGTTTTTGTTGATGATATTATTTTTGGAGGCAATGATGAGATGTGTAATAATTTTTCTAAATAAATGGAGAATGAACTTGAGATGTCCATGATAGGTGAAATGAAATTCTTTCTTGGAATGCAAATAAATCAGAGAAAGAATGGCATTTTCATTTCTCAAACTAAGTATCTTAAAGAGATGTTGAAAATGTTTGGAATGGAAGATTGTAAACATGTTGGTACACCCATGGTGACTGGCCATAAACTAACAAATAATGATGAGAACAAGAATGTTTTTCATACCAAGTACAGATCAATGATTGGAGGATTATAATATATGACTCACTCTAGACCGGATATTGCTAATGTTGTTGGAATTGTGGCTAGATATCAAGCAAATCCTAAAGAGACACACATGGCTTCTATAAAAAGGATATTTATATATCTAAAAGGAACAATATAATATGGCTTATGGTATGATAAAAATGATGACTTTGAATTACATGCTTATACTAATACCGATTGGGCAGGGAACATTGATGACAGAAAGAGTACTAGTGGAGGTGCATTTTTCCTTGGGAAAAGGTTGGTTTCATGGTTAAGTAAAAAGCAAGATTGTATAGCTCAATCTACTACTGAATTTGAATATGTTGCTTCTACTATTAATTGCACTCAAATTATCTGGATGAAACAAATGTTGAAAGATATTGGAATAACTTTTGTTGAACTAGTGGTTATCCATTGTGATAACACTAGTACAATAAACATGTCAAAGAATCCTATGATGCATTCTAAAAGTAAGCATATTTCTATTAAGTATCACTTTTTGAGAGATAAGGTTGTAGAGAAAAAAATAAGGTTGGAATACATTATCACAAAAGAGCATATAGTAGACATCTTTACAAAGCCATTGCCAAAATATTCCTTTGAGTATCTCAGAGGTATGCTTTGGGTGAAATCCCCTCCTTGTGAGAATTAAATGATGCAAGAATGCATCATTCCAGAGGTTTTCAAAGCCTTGTCATGTTTTGGACTTGATGTATGGATCTACTCCTCAGGGGGAGTAATCATTGGAAGACTAGAAAATACATTTGGGTGACTCGAGACCTAGTTAATGAAGACTAAACGAAAGATAGTTGATGACATATGGAACCCTTTTCCATTGTTGTCAAAGGGGGAAAGATACTATGAGAAAATCCCTACTATATGGGGAAGAGTTCATTGAGAAAGATGTACTAAGAGAGTATTCTTGGGTTGATGGATTTTCTCATATGTTGCCATCAATGCCAAAGGGGGAGATTGTTGGATATTTCTAATGCATTTAATATGTTTAATCACTACATTATCAATGATGTTTTCATTCTTGTTTTGTCACTGATGCCAACATATGTTTCTATGAAGAAAATAGACTAGTTAATATGATGTATGAATGGCGTACAAATGATTCAAAACATTTGTGTGAACACATATTTGTGTATAGGAAGATATTGTGATCTTATATATAAGATCAGATGATGTAATATTGCATATTGGTTGAGTTATAGAAGATTTTGTGAAGACTGGCTACTAGACTATGATAGTGGAAGTTGACAGAGTAAGTCTCTGAGTTTTTGAGTATATCTCACAAGCGATGTGGATCCAATGTATGTGATCTTAACGGATGTCAGTTAACACACTGAGGAATGTTCATTGATCTTAGAAAGTCATGGGATGCATGATGACATTAGTTGTGGAGAATGTTCTAGAGGAGACCTATCTAGGGCCGACTTCAGAATTGTAGCGTGTATTATGGATTGTGAGCATGGATTACAAATACTACATCATAATTATTGAATTGTAATTGTTGTATACTTATTTTAGATACCATGTGTATCTTAGCAAGGGATTATATGATTATTTTTATAATAGGAAAGTCTAACCAGCCAACCTGATCATTTATTTGTAATAGGGTACATATGTAAGATCTTTTCTTTTGAAAAGACATATAGCATGGATGGAATGTGAAAGAGGATTGTGAAAGCTACGAGCTTGTATCTCTTGGATGTAGAGAAGAGGATAGTATATACTTCATTGAAATTGATCAAGCAAAGATAGTTGCTATTAGACAATTCACAAGGATTTTGTATTTTCCTTATATACACTTGTGTTGCGAACAATGAGTTCTGGAGGTGGATATAACCTTCTTTGGGCAGTGAGCCTACTCTTTTCTTTGACTCCTAACAGGGTTTGTCCTCTAACAAGGACTATGTACTGTAATGCTTTAATCAACTCCTAACGGGGCTAGATCTTTTAATAGGGATATTATACTCTTAATACATCATTAGTGGGTGTTAAATCCCATTGGGGTTTTACCTTTAACATGGTTTCCTTGAGAAAAAATATTGTGTTATTGTGTTGGCATTCATTATGTTCATTTGATTTTGTATTGTTGATATTCAAAGTTTAAATTTTAATAATCTATCATACAACTGATTCACCCCCCCCTCTCTTGGTTGTATTGGTGGACTATTATTCCTAACATAAAGCGGTTCTAATACACAATCTAGATAAAGGGGGAGTTTGATGGGGTGTATATGGTATTCCCTGTACAGACATAAATGTATGTATTTGCAATATAAAGTATGACAAACACTTATGTAATGATAAAGAAGATTATAACCAACAATGTATGATATCATATCTAATGTATCAAAGTAAGTGCTAAAGGAAAATGACAATGATGTACTCACCTTGATTGTTAGAAGAGGGAAAGTGAACTTTAGATCTTCTTTGATTGAAAAAAACTTGTTGGAATCATAAATCATCTGGGATCTGGGACTGTCAGACCTGTAACTTCTAACTATACAATTTTCAAATCCTTAGGAACTTGTCACAAAAGTTGAACTAGTCCCAAAAATTTGACCTAGTCCTAAAAGGATAAAACCTAATGAATTTGTAGAGGATCAAACCCTAGTTCTAAAACCCCAAAAATCTAGATCTGCAACTGCACACCTGTTCCTACAACATGAGAAATGGGGAAACCGTTGTGGAAAGGGGATTTCCTCTGTCAAGCCCTTGGATAGGAATTAAACTTGAAATGAAATAAGTAAAGCATGTAAAACAAGACAAATGTAAGTATTCACCTTGCTTGTCAAACCCTCATGGATGGATATGGATCTGATAAACCCACAAAGATGTATGCTTGAAATGTGTGTTTTATAATCAAGGATGTCTTCACAAATGCAATTAATCTACAGTTTCCAAATCCTTAGATCTTGGATGTATGTATGCTTGATCACTTCAATGGAGGAGAGGAGGAGGAAGGAAGTAGATGATGGATCTTCTTTCTTTCTTGCGAATTACTATACTTGGCCACCATGAAAGAGAGAAACTTACATCAATAAGAGAATATTTCCTTTGAATGGATCTTGGATGGAAGAAAACTTGAAGATCTTAAGTTGGAAGCCTTGTCTTCATATCTTGAATTGAAAAGAGCACTCAAAATCACCAATAATTGCTTGCACATAGACTTGATTTCATAAATATGAATTTCTTTCTTGTAGAATGGATGCTTCAAAAGTATGGATGTAAAAATGAGAATCTTGAATGTCCTTTTATACTAATTTAGGGATCCAAAATTTATAGGCTAACAACAACCAATAGAGGGAAAATAAATAACCTCACATTGGGCCCAAAGTCCAATAAAAAATAACCCCCAAGGACTAGGAAGATTTGACAATGGTCTTCAAGATGCAGGAAATGTGGACAGAATAGAGGAGAAAGGAAAGGTGAAAGTGGGAAATCAAGCATGAACACATCTAGATCTAGGAAATCACTAAAGTGGGGCCCAAAAAGGTCCTAAAGGCATCCAAAAATGAGTGCTAACTTTTTAGGATGGTACATTTATCCCCCATTTTAGCGAGAGTATAATAAAAACTCAAGCTCATGATAAAGTAGGTCAAATGTATAAGATGGTCTTATCAAGGTCAAGGAGATAAGGAAACATCAAGCCCCCAAGTGACTTAAACCCTCATAAAATCCAAAACTGAGAGAGAGAGAGACAGATTACCTTAGCCCAGTAATATTATGTGTCTTACTATGAACCACACAAAGAAGGAACTGCAAAAGATGGCATTGAAAGTTCTAGCAAGTTTGTGTGCCATTCTAGTCAATCCATCAAGGATTTGTCCTTAAGGAAAGTGTATCCATAATGGATCCGGCAAAGGAACAACTTGTCCTAAGAGATGGTAAGCTTTATTAGGGGTCAACAAAGTAAAATACGAATATGTCCTTAAGGAAAGTGTATCAAATAAGGGATCCAAAAGAGTAATTTTTCCTAAGGGAAGGTAAGCTTCCTTGGGGATTAAAAAGAAAAAGGAGGATTTTTCCTTAAGGAAAGTGTATCCATTAAGGGATCTAAAAGAGTGATTTTTCCTGAGGGAAGTTAAGCTTCCTCAGGGATCAAAAAGAAAAGGAGGATTTGTCCTTAAGGAAAGTGTATCCATTAAGGTATCCAAATGTAAAGCAGCATTGAATCAATGTGTGTGTCCAAAATGTGAGTGGAGTGTATGCCCCCATGTTAAAGTGATTGCAAGCACCATAACAAGAGAAATTTCTTTAATGGTTCATATATGCATCCACTAGAGATGTTTCCATTGTGAAATGCCCCCAAGAAAAGAAAAATCAAGAGAAATGAGCACATGACAAAAGAGAGCACAAAAGGGACCTACCAACTTTGAGGTTAATGTGATCATATGATAATATGTGAAATATTATGTCGAAATGAAATGTCATCATCCCCCAAAGAAAGTAGAACTACAACATAATGGAAGAAAAGAGAGTAAGTATTATTAAGAAGAGTCTTTTTGGATCGGCATCACAAAGACCAAAAAGAATTAGTGTCTATTGTTTTGCATCATCCCAAGAAGACAACAGAAAGGTACATTTATGAATAGTGGCACAGGTACAACACAACATGTAATGACATAAAGAAGAAGAGAGATACAAATAGAAGAATGTTTATGAAATTGTGATTCCTTTATCACCTTGCACCAATGGATAAATAAGGGTCATTTAAATAAATCTAAATAAAACATGTAACAAGTAGCACATCACGGGGGAAGCATATTCCAACATGAAAACACAAAATCCACTGCACAAGAGGAGTTAATCAAGAACATTGCCTACCCCCTATCTCGGTCAATGGTGTTTAGGGAAGGTGAGAAACTTGTAAGAGGAGAAACATCAAGCACAATAGATGGAACAATAGCCAGATCCAATCAAGGACCATATTGTGAAGATAGGTCATTTTGTTCATTACTAGGAGTGATAGATAATTGTTGTGGAAGATTAACTAGTAAATCATGATCAATATCAATAATCGCATAGTCATCAGAATCACTAGCATGAAAATCATTTTTAGCATCATGAACATCATCATCAAGAGTATCTTCATCATCAATATTATTTGTAATACAATCAAAGATACAAATAGCTTTGTCATGCTTGTTCATTTTTAGTTTTTTTAAATTCACTTCCTCCATAAGCTCAAGCATGGGTTGGTCAAAGGGAAGCAAAGTATGAGGAGGTGTATGAGGTGAAGAAATGTTTTGAGAAGCACATTGATGGGCTCTAGCATGACACTTTAAATGATGATCATGAGCATGATAGTTACGTTTGGTCTTGCTAGAAATTTGGCTTTGGATAGGATCAATCAACATCAGGTCCCTTTCTTCTTTATGAGGAAGAACAAAAGGAGGCACACTAGGTTGAGAGATGGGTTGAGAAGTATGTAGATAAGAAATAGGAAGAGGAGGTATAAATGGTGTAGGAAGAAGTCTGCATCCAGAATCATCATTAGGTTTTCTAAGTTCACAAACATTTTTGGTCTTGTAGGCTTGGTATGGTTGAAAGATATAATTAAGAAGGGTTTGAGTTGGGTGAGGAATGGAAGGCCAAAAGAAATCAAGGTCAACTAAATCTCTAGGCATGGAAGGCTGATAAAGAATATGATTGACAGTTGTCATCTCTCCATTATGAGGAAATTTAATACTTTTATGAATGGGAGAAGACACAAATTTCATATAAATAAGCCAAGGAAGACCAAGTTTAAATTGAAATTGATCAGAAGTCAGAGTGACATTGAAATTAGTGTCTAAGGTTTTACCTTCAACTTCCACAAGAAATGAAATGGAACCACGAGACCAACAAACCACCAACTTCAACAGGAAATGAAATGGAACCATGGGATCAACAAGGTTACCACAGGAAGGAATGCGATTAACCCTAGCAACAATGTAGAGAGGACCATCAAGTGCTTTAATTGTCTCAGCAGGATCAAAGGTTATGCAAGATTTAGGAGGAGGATGAGGTTAAGGTTTAGGTTGAACTTTAGGTTAGACATGTTCAACTTGGTTAATAACATGATTGGATTCATCAACTTTATCATCATAGTCAATGCACTGGGCAAAAGGTTGATCAATAGTATTGGTTGAATGAGATGGCAAACAATTAGTGTAGATTTCCAAATTTTGATTAGGAAGTGCAATTGATTTATTTCCTTGATCATTAGCACTACAATAGATATAGCCTTGGAATCAATAAGGTCTTAAACAACACTTTCAGTATCATGACCAAGTTGACGATGGTATTGATAGAAAGCTTTGGGATCAAAGTATTTGGAGTTAGGTTTGGATGGGTCAATTGGTTTGATAGGAGAAAGTGTTAACATGTTAGCATTCATTAACTTCATCACAAAATTATGCAAAGATTTAGAAAGTTAAGTATAAGTACAAAAAGGTCTAAAAATAGAGGACAAAGGAGCCACACCTTTATATGTTGATGCCACTTGTTCATCAAATGTGTTGGTTGAATTGTTGATTTTGATGTAGTTATTTGATTTCTAAATTTTTTTGAAATTGGATGTGGCATCACTCTTATCATGAGAATAGGATCCACTATAGTGATGCTCTCAAATTGACTCACTTGTAGTTGATAATGATGAAGCACTGCACATAATTGTGAAAAGGACAAGAACTCAGAAAGAAGAATCTTTTCTCTAATGTCTTTTTGTAAATTAGCAATAAAATGTGTTGTATATCAACATCAAGCATAAGATAATAAATTTGAGCATGCAAATGCTTAAATCTACCAATGAAATCACTAATTTTTCTTTAACACCTTGTTTACAATGCATTAAATTGGTCAAATTAATTTTAGGACCAATGTTGTTTCGAAATTTTTGAATGAAAGCATTAGAAAGCTTGTGGAAAGAATCGATGCAATAAGGAGGTAAGGAACAATATCATCGCAAGGCTTTGTCTCAAAAGGTTCTAGTAAAAAAATTTGTCATGAACCTATGGTCATGATCGAAGTCACTACACAAGGTTTGGAAAGTTTTGACATGAGTCATAGGATCACCCTTACAATTATAAGTTTCAAGATGAGGAATCTCAATACTTTGTGAAATAATAGCTCGGATAATATCCATAGACAAAGGGCTAGAAATGTCACAAGTAGGAATGTTGAACTTTGATTGAGTCATAGAAGCATTTTGTTTTTGCAAAGAAGACATAGTTTGAGCCGAGCTATTGAGGGTAGAATCAATAGAAGAAATGGGAGGAGAAATATGAGACATGTTAGGAGTGTTGTGGGAAATAGAAGGAATTTTTTTATATGAAAAAAGGAACACTATGATAGATAGACATAAATGAAGGCAATGAAACACATGGAACATGATGAGACAATTTATTGTCTCTATTTTGTTATAATCTTTATACTCTGTTGAAACTCTTTATGCTCTGATGAAACATTTCCAATACATTTATGAACCTATACCTATGTGAACTTGTGATAAGTATAGCTAAGAACCACAAAGATTATGGGTAGTTAGAATGACATGTTTTGTTGAATATTATATATAAATTGTAGTACTTCATATAGCTACTTTAATCTGTGTTCTAATGTTTGGGTAGGAATTGAAATGTTGACTTGTATACATACCGAATGCTACTAACTTGCTAGGAAAATAAGGAGCAGCTTGAGAGTGGATCGACCACATTGAAGAAGAAGTGTTGGAGTTCCAACCATGATGGAGAAAGCCAACACAATTCTGAGCATCATGCCGCTATTGAAAAGGAGCCATCATTCCAGAGAATATAGGAAACAACTTTGCTATATTTCCTCAGTGCTTGTTATTATGTTATCCGCACTTTATTGTAATATGTTGTGGTTGTTATATTTCCTCCTTCTATGGCGAGATTTAGTCAGACTTTACTATCATGTTTTCAATAAGTGTCAACCCTCTATATAAAGGGACTTGATTGGTTTAGTTAGGTAATGAGAAAATATATTCAAATGTTGTGTTCGGCGTAACAGAGTTACTCTTTTCTATTCTTCATGTATTGTTCAATTACTATGTAATCAGTTTATGAGAATATAATGAAAGAGTGATTTTGAAGTATCTTCTATGTTAGTAGTTAGCAGAAACCAACCAAGGGGGCCCACTTGGGAGGTGGAGTAGATTAGGATAGAGTATAATTGCTTTCTGCATTTTCTGTGCTTTCAAGTAGAAGTTATTGTTTTATTCCTACAGTATTACTACTGTGAATGTTTGTGCAGCACTTGCAGAGATAGGCATAGTGAATGCTTTGAGTTGTTAAACAAGCTTAGGATAAGATAACAAGCTTTCTGCAGTAATTTCATTAAGTAGTTAAGTGTGCTTACTTTCTTGCAATAATAGCATAGGTTTCTTTCATGCATTTTATCTTCCTACAGCATAGGTAGTATGACTCTTAGAGGAACTTAGTGCACAAATTGTGCTATCTCATTTCAAGTCTACGTCCCTAGGTTGACAATATAAATGCATTTCATGATGGGAAAATTAATCCTTAGTATGAATACATTATTCCTAAGAGAGACAATGGCATGATTATCATTAGCTATTGTGAGACTGTTCATTTTTGGCATCGTTGCCGGGGATGGTGTCAAACTGAGAACCTTAATAAGTCGTTTATTTTTAAAGATTAGTTTTTTGTTCTTAGTCAATAGAGAGTAGTTGTGAGCTTGCTTCACAATTTCATCAACTCACTTGCATGCATCGAAGAAGGTGAGATGTTCATGGCATATTTCTCCCAAAAGAATCTATTAAACTAAAAGAAGAATTTGAAGAACTTTTGTTACCATTCTTGATGCAAGTCCTAAGTTTGTTGCATCATCTTCAACAAAAGGAGATCCTCTTGATCCATTTGACCTTTGCCCTTTTGCAGAGATATTAGCTAGTTTCCTCAATAATTCCAATCCAGGACCACCTATTGACTAGAACCTTTTGGTTAATAATACTTCCTAGCCACAATTTCATTATCCATCACCTCCAGTAATGGCAGCTCCTACCTTTCCATTTCCTATTCCAAGTCTTATCAATAATCCTACTCTCAAGAACATACCTGCTTTAGCACTTCCAAAGATCTATGGCCTTATTACAGAGGACCCTGACACCTTTTTGTTCAATTTTGACATTTTGTGTCAAAGTTTTGACTATAACTCTGATAGTCATAAACTTAAGTTATTTCCAGCAACATTGAAGGAGTTAGCTCTCAGATGGTTCATGAGCTTAGGAGAAAATGTAGTAACTAATTGGGCCAGAATGAGAGATTTATTTCTTAAAAAGTATAAGGAATACTGCAAAGGAGGTGATTTAAAAGGAGATTACATATTTTGAATGTCACAAAAGGAAGATGAGACCTTGGAGGACTACATATCACACTTATTATACAATATGCAGAAGAATCCTCAACATGCAGTGTAGGAGGATTCACAAAAGCTAATCTTTCTAAGAGGAATGAATGATAAATGCCTGGAAGCATTGGACCTTATGGATGGAGGAGATATATCTCATTCTTCCTGGGATGATCTCAAGAAGATTTATTTGAATTATTCCAGAGCAGCAATAAAGAAAGGCAGGGGATTCTATCCAACACTCACAAAAGGAAGTGGCTCTGGCATTTCCAAGATAGAAATCTCAAACCTGCTATCAGACTTCAAGAAAGACATCATTAATGATGTTGCTACGCACCTAAACATGATGACTGCCAAGAAGAAGCATGCAGACATGGAGGCACGGCTCATTGAATACTATCCCCATTGCCGCAAGCAAAAGAAGGATTATCATTGTAAGCTGGTCGTGAACCTAGAGAATCAACACCTTCCAACTAAGTACTTAAAGATAGAAGGAGAAGACAAGCAAGTGTTCTTTGTTTCTCAACATTGGCCATGGGCCATGAGCCAAGGTATGCCTCAAGACCCACTACAAATTTCAAATCCTTATAATAGTCAGTGGCAAAAATGGAATGTTCAAATCCCTCCTCAGTATAGTCAACCTACCTAGAATAAAGCTTGGCCCAATAATAAAGAATCAATGGTTTAATCCAAAACAACCCCAGTGGCCACAACCTCCAAACCAATGGAAATCGCCACAAGGAAATTGGCAGCCCACTAACCAGTGGAGAGGACCTCAACAATAGCCTAATCAAAATCTTGGATATCCATCTTTGCCACCTCCAATCAATACACTTGCAATTATGCCACCACCTACAAATATAGGTCCTCAAAAGAAAACACAGCTACTTGCTCAGCCACAACTAAATCCCAATAGTCAACAACAACAGTAGCAAATGTTTGCTACTGATGCTCAGTAGTACCCTACCTATGCACTCAACATAGTTGATATACACCTAAGATCGAGTACTACCTTTCCTGCACCTGAACCACCTCTTATTACCAAAGTGCGAGACCTTCCTATAGCATCAACACCAATTCTAGAGAATTCTTTGCCAAATACAGTTGCCCCAGCTAATGTATCCAATTCAACTAATGTTCAGACATTAGTCAAACCTCCCTTTCCTCAGAGGCTCAGCCTAGAAAAACCTATACCAAAAGAGGAATAGTCATTTGATATCCTTGACCAACTAAAGAACATGCATGTCCAGATTCCTCTTTTTCAAGCCATTAAAGATGTTCTTATCTATGGAAAAGCAATCAAGGAATCTTGTCTCAAAAATTCTAGATGAAATAAAATGGGTCCCAAAACAGTTCATGTTATAGGACAACTAGCTGATATCATGTTGGGAAAACTTGTAATTCCAAAATATTATGATCCAGGGAGTCCAGTTGTTAATATCATCATTAATGGTCAATCTATCAAAAATGCTCTCATAGACTTAGGTGTTGCCATTAATGTATTGACTAAGGATACTATGAATAAACTGAGCATAGAAAGATTGCGAGCTACTCTAACAATCTTGCAACTAGCAGATAGTTCCACTGTCACCCCTGATGGAATGATAGAAGACATAATAGTTACCCTAGATTCCTAGGAATATCCTGTTGATTTCATGATTCCATTACCAAAGATCAATCTTTTTGGTTACCATGTTATTTTGGGACATCTGTGGTTAGCAATAGCTAATGCAAACATTAGTTTTAGATCAAGGAACATGACAATTTCAGATGGGCAAGCAACTAAGAAACTAGCATTATATCCTCCAGCTCAACCCCAACCAGATTTAAGCACCCCTATATGGCCAGATTTAGGAGATGGGGAAGAAGAGTTAAACTCTATGGTTTAGCTCATGATGTTACATAGGCAATCCTTTCTAAATTTGCAAGAGGAAGATGCAATAATTTAGAGCATTCTTAATAATAATTGTGTTGTGGTCAAAGATATATCTGAGAGCTCTATGTTGGAGTTAACTACATATGAGGACCATGTTGAGCATAGTGTTTTGCCTTCAGAACCCAATATTATCCATCAATTACTACCTTGTGAAGTATTTACAAGTCATTTTCCTAAAGTATCCATGCTTGACCTTACAACTAATGTTAAGCTTTCCAAGGGTGACAACCTCCATGTAAATAATAAGTTGTCTTCATAGCAATTGGAGCAATTAACTAAGCTCTTACAAACACATGAAAAATCCTTTGCATGGGACTACAGAGATATGAAGGGACTAAGCCCCACACTCTATACTCATGGGATTTATATCAATGAAGGAAGTCTACCACTCCGCTAGCCTCAGAGGAGGATTAACCCAGCATTAAGAGAGATAGTCAAAACAAAGTTACAAAAGTTGCTAGATGTTGGCTTTGTATATCCTATATCTGATAGTAAATGGGTATCACCTCTGGTCATAGTGCCCAAAAAGGGGGGTAAATGGAGAATCTGTGTAGATTACAGGGAATTAAATAGAGCTACCAAGAAAGATCATTTCCCATTACCTTTCATTGATCAAGTACTTGATACTTTAGCTGGTAAAAAGTATTTTTCCTTTCTTGATGGATATAGTGGATACAATCATATTAGTATTTCTCTAGAGGACCAGGAAAAGACTATGTTCACATGTCCATGGGGGACTTATGCATATTCTTTCCCGCCATTTGGGTTGTGTAATGCTCCAACAACATTCCAGAGATTTGTAATTAGTATTTTTGCTGACATTTCACATGATTGCATGGAGATATACATGGATGACTTTACAGCATTTGGGGTGACCTTTGAGGAAGCTCTGTAGAATCTCAAAAAGGTGTTGATCAGATGCAAGTAACACAGTCTCTCCCTCAAAAGTGAGAAATGTTTTATGTTGATGTAGGAAGGAGTTGTACTTGGACATTTCATTTCGACAGTGGGAATCCAAGTAGACCCAGCCAAAATTGAGGTAATTCTCACGTTACCCACACCTACTAAGAAAAAAGATGTAATATCTTTCTTAGAACATGCTGGCTACTATAGGCGCTTTATTCAGTCAAATAGCTAGTCCTCTATACACACTGCTTACCAAAGAGGTTGATTTTATATGGATATCAACTTGTGATGAGTCCTTCATGCAGCTCAAGTCACTTCTAACAACTGTACCAATCCTTAAAGGACCTGATTGGTCTATCCCATTTCACATACATATAGATGCATCAGATTATGCAATAGGTTTTGTTCAAGGACAAAAGCCTAGTAACCTTGAGAATGCAATTTACTGTATTAGTAAGAGCCTACATGGACCAAAATTAAATTACACAGTAACTGAAAAAGAATTACTGGCTGTAATTTATGCATTAAAATTTTTTTGCTAGTATGTAACAGGTTATCCCATCTTTATTCACACTGTTCACTCAGCAATTAAATATCTAATGAAAAAACCTACTATCACAGGTAGGTTAGTAAGATGGCTTCTTCTTTTGCAGGAATTTGATATAACCATCATTGACAAGCCAAGGAAGGCAAATGTAGTGACTGACTATTTGTCCAAATTTCAAAATGTTGATACAGACACTACTCTGGTTGAAGACACATTCCCTAATGAACACCTGTTCCATATTGCAGTAAAAAATCTATGGTATGCTGACATAGCTAATTACCTTGCAGCTAGTAAAATACCCCCACATTTCTCTCCAAAGGATAGAAGAATGCTTGTAGAGAAAAGTTTACAATTCTCATGGATTGATAACAACTTATTTTATACTGATCCAGACCAAATCATGAGAAGGTGCGTGAGAGAAGATGAAACATATGATATACTCCATGCTTTTCATAATGAGCCATGTGGAGGCCACTTTACAGCAAAGAGAATAGCTTTGAAAATCTTAACAACAGGTTACTACTGGCCAACACTTCACAAGGATGTGGCCAACTATACAAGAAAATGTGATAAATGCCAGAGGATGGGTCGCCCAACCAAATCAGATGAGATGCCCCTCAACCCATAAGTGGTGGTAACATGGACTTCATAGGACCAATAGATCCTCCTTCAAATGGGAAATCTTACATCCTAGTATGCATGGATTATCTGACCAAATGGGTGGAAGTGAAATCCATGCAGCATGCCAGAGATCAAAAGGTAGCAAAATTCTTGTATGAGGATATTTTCACCCATTATGGAGTGCCAAGAGAACTTGTAACTAACCAAGGAGCACAGTTCACTTCAAATATGATTAATGAGCTAATGAAGGAATATAGTATCAGGCATCAGAATCCCAGCCCTTACCATCCACAGGAAAATGGAGAGGTAGAGGTCACAAATAGAAAAATTGAGGCTATCTTGACAAAAGCAGTTCAGTTGCACCAACAATATTGGAGCAGCTGACTCATTGAAGCAGTCTGGGCCTGTCACACAACCTAGAAGACAACCACAAGATTCACCCCATTTGAGTTAGTATATGGGAAGATGGAAATGTTACCAATAGAATTCAAACATAAGACATTGTGTACAGCTCTAGAACTAAATATCAATCTTCCTGCAGCACAAATAGAACACCTTCTCCACCTTAATTCCTTAGATGAAATGCGCAAATCTACATTAGAGCACACAGAGTTGATCCAGAACCAATGAAAGAGGTGGCACAATTCCCATATTAAGAGCAAGAAGTTTCAAGTGGGTGATTGGGCTTTATTATATGATTCTAGATTTAAGGAGATTCTAGGAAAGTTATAGACCAAATGGCTAGGACCCTATGAAATTGAGTACATCTTTGACAATGAAGTAGTCCAATTGACCACACTAGATCTAATAAAATCCAAACTACTCATCAAAGAACACCAATTGTGCCTATATCACAAGCCCCAAACCAAGGAGGACTTCTTGCAGCAATTCAGCATGCACACTTCAGCAGCATCACAGGTAACACTTCCTGCAACAGAAGGTGAAAACCTTCTTCCTGCAACTTCAAAATAACATGCCTTCAAGAATCGACCATAATAAAACTTTATTTTATATGAAGTAAATTTCTCCATTCACTTTTCTTTATTCTTCTCTCCAACCCATTTCATTTCTCTCTCTTCCATCCACTCACAATCCATGTCATCCACCTTTTCTATTTTCAATGTTTTCAATAAATGCCACATCAGCTGATGCATGCGGCTGCCACAATTGCTTCACTCTCACCACCTTTTCTTCGCATGTACAGTAATCAACATATAGGTACAACTTCTTCAATCTTTACTCACTTTTAGCACATAGATCTCAATAATTATATATAGTACTATAATAAATATATAATTGAGGCGTTACGCTAGTTCCCCATCCCATGTTGAATGTGCCAAGTGAGGACATTTGTAAATATTTTGTAGGGGGCAGGGGAAGTGTAATAAGTTCCAAATGTCATTACTAAGCCATCCTTGTCACTTCAAGCTATACTTGGGCCTTGTTTTATAAATTTCCTTTATTCCCACACATTTGTCATACTGCAAATTCTAATTTTTTGAAGTTGATATGACTGAAAAAAATTATAATTAAATTGCGTGGTAACTCGTATTTAAGGTTATAATGTCCTCTTTTAAAATGTCAGTATTATTGTTCATGCTAAAATAACATAGGAATTAAAAAGGGAAAATTGGTGTTTTCAAGAAATGCATTTAAATTTCAAGAAGGAAAGAAGGTATTTGCAAAGCACGAGAGAGTGAAAGATTAACAGAGAAATTGGTGAGTAGAAAATTGGAGGTTGGATATTGAAAACAAATGGGTGGACAACTATAGGCATGAGCCAGTGTACAATGGCATTTTACTTGCAGATGTCGAAGCAATCTGGAGATTTAATGTGATTGGTTGGGGTATTTTCTTCAATTATGAGATTTTAATGAGGAAGTAGCAGCTAAATTTATGAGTAACTTTGAGGAGGGGCAGGAAATCGTATGGGGTTTAACAATTGTCACCACCAAATTAGAAAGAATAGCAGAGGTCATTGGGTTGCCAATCATTGGGGAGCATTACCCCAATGAGCATGATGCTAGGTCATCTCGAGTTCAGTTCTCCCATCCAACTGATCCTCCTCTGGAAATAACCAAGTAGGGATGAAAAAGACTGTCTCTTCCTCCATTGTTTAATGAATTGGTGATGCATATTATCAGGTACTTAACTTGCAAAGGGATATTTTCAAATTTGCATGTCCATCATTTTAAACTACTTAGTTGCATAAGGCATAATCTCCAAGTTAATGTCCCTAATTTTCTGTACAATATGTTGAGCATTAGTGCTAAGGAGACTCAAAAGGGGAATGCAAATTTTGCTACCCACCATGCCCTAATAAAATTGCTAGTCTAAAAATACCTTAGGGATGTCTCTCCCCTAGCATGGATAGAATTTGTTCAACATAAAACACTGCAACCCTAGGTTAACCCCACTGAGAAACCCCTAGGAAATGATGCAGAATCATCTGAGCCCACTATAGAAATAGTTACAAAAGAAAAAGAGCCAAATTTATTCCAAGAAAATAGGTCTCCTAAGCCCACTCTAGAAAGCAATGTTCCTACTTCTTCCACAAGGGAAGGAAAACAAAAAATTGGAGAAGAATCCCCTAACCTTGAAAATGAAATTCAAAACCTTGCAATTTAAAGAAATAAAAGAAAAAGGTCAAATCCTGCAACATATATTCCTGCAGCATCTGCTCCTGTAGCATAAAGGCCAAAAAGAACCCACCAAAAGAAAACTGCAGTGGTTGTGGAAACAACAGTGCGAAGAAGTCCTCGGATGTGAGGACAAGTGTCTCCAAATTCTCCTAGAAACCCAAATGTTCCAATATCAAAACCTACTCTAGAATCTTCTATTGAGTACATTTCTGATAATTCCCCCAAGTAGACAGAAGTGTCTTTGTCTCCCAAAAATATGCAAGAATCTAAAAATTTGCAAGAACATTGTGATGATCTGGGTGTATCTGAGCAAAGCCCTACTGTGGCATAACAAAGCATTGATGAGGATGTCCATATGACTCCTCCCCAGTACCTTGTTTATTCCAATATGTCTATTGCACCCTACAAATCAACATGGTTTACTGTGTATTTTCAGCAAGTTTCCAAAGAAAAGAGAAAGAAAGCCCAACTGCAAGAATTTGGCTCACCAATAATACAATCTATACTCTTTAATTTATATAATCAGTTTGTTTTTCAGAAAACTTGGTGGAAACAAGAAAGAAACATAATGCAAAAAGAGATAGATGACAAGGAAGAGGAAATTGAATTTCTTAAGGAACAGGTAAAGAAATAGAAACAACAAATGGACCAAGCTCTTAAATTAGTTGATCAGGTCATAGCTTGTAGACCATCTCCCAGAGTGTATGCCATTTGTTTGAAAGAATAATTCCTCTTGTTTCATCTCGTGATGACTATGAAGGATATAGATTATGAATTTAAATCAGCCCTGGAATTCTATGGATTATACCAGACTCTCTCTCCATGGCAACAAAATTTACTATGTGAGCTCTATCTACATAACTTTGTCATTCCACATGAAATAGAATGGAACCCTTTGCTCTACATACGTGATATCCATTTGAGAGCTCTAATGTCATGGATGCACAATGAGGGAAATTATGATAGGCAACTAAATAATTACAGAGACCTAGAGAAGTCTTAACCCTTACCCTTAAGGGCTGAATCACACAAACCTAATGTCCTCTTACAAGATTGGCTCAACCTAACCTATGGAAAGCAGAAACCTAAAATTAGTAAAAAGGTATTTGCACTAAGAGATAGAGTTTACAAAGAATATCAGGGGTTTCCCTACTTTTCATTTCAAAGATCTAGAGCCGGTGGAATAGGTTACCAGAGGCCTTCAAGAAAATAGAGCCACATAGCCCAATCAACTTTGAAGTAGTTGCAAACAGAGAAACTAAATTTATATAGTTGGGGCGTCAGACTAGAAGATAGTTGTGGATTCCTTTATCTTTCGAACCACCTACACTCTTATGGCCTCTCTATGATATCAATGCCACCAGATTGGACCATTTATAGGAGGAGCATCAGGCAGATTACTTGGTGAGAACAAGAGGATTCTATTACACTTTTAAGAGTGGGAAGAAGGGGAAGACAATTGTTAGTGATTTCAAATTTACAACCAGAAAATGTAATGCTTGAGGACAAGCATTATGTTTAGTAGGGGGCAGATGATGAGACAATTTATTGTCTCTATTTTGTTATAATATTTATACTTTGTTGAAACTCTTTATGCTCTGATGAAACATTTCCAATACATTTATGAACCTATACCTATGTGAACTTGTTGACTTGGTGGTTAGCACCTCCTCGGAGATTCGTGACATCGCTTAACCACCTCCCATGGATCGGGTTAAATCTGGCATTTGTATCAGGCATTGACAGTTTGAGCTTTTGGTGCAACGGCAAATGATTCCAACAATTGGTATTAGAGCCTTGGGTCACGGGTTCGAGTCTCCCTTCAGTTGGTGCTAAAGGCTCAGTCGGTGCTGAGGGGGAGATTGTTGACTTGGTGGTCAGCACCTCCTTGGAGATTCATGACATGGCTTAACTGCCTCCCATGGATCAGGTTAAATCTGGCATTTGTATCGGGCATTGACAGTTCGAGATTTTGGTGCAATGGCAAATGATTCCAACAAAGTACAGCTAAGAACCACAAAGATTATGGGTACTTAGAATGGCATGTTTTGTTGAATATTATATATAAATTGTAGTACGTCATATAGCTACATTAATCTGTGTTCTAATATTTGGGTAGGAATTGAAATGTTGACTTGTATACATACTGAATGCTACTAACTTGCCAAGAAAACAAGGAGTAGCTTGAGAGTGGATTGACCACATTGAAGAAGAAGCGTTGGAGTTCCATCCATGATGGAGAAAGCCAACACAATTCTGAGGATCATGTTGTTGTTGAAAATGAGCCATCATTCCAGAGAATATAGGAAAAAGCTTTGCTATATTTTCTTAGTGCTTGTTATTATGTTATCTGCACTTTATTGTAATATGTCATGGTTGTTATATTTCCTCCTTCTATGGAAAGATTTAGTCAAAATTTACTATCATGTTTTCAATAAGTGTCAACCCTCTATATAAAGGGATTTTATTGGTTTAGTTAGGTAATGAGAAAATATATTCAAATTTTTTGTTCGGCGTAATAGGGTTACTCTTTTTTATTATTCATGTATTATTCAATTACTATGTAATCAGTTTATAAGAATATAATGAAAGAGTGATTTTGAAGTATCTTCTATGTTAGTAGTTAGTAGAAGCCAACCAAGGGGGCCCACTTGGGAGGTGGAGTAGATTAGGATAGAGTAGAATTGCTTTCTGCATTTTCTATGCTTTCAAGTAGAAGTTATTGTTTTACTCCTGCAGCATTACTACTGTGAATGTACCTACAGCACTTGCAGAGATAGACATAGTGAACACTTTGAGTTGTAAAACAAGCTTAGGATAAGTTTACAAGCTTTCTACAGTAATTTCATTAAGTAGTTAAGTGTGCTTACTTTCCTACAGCAATAGCATAGGTTTCTTTCATGCATTTTATCTTCCTACAGCATAGGTAGTATGACTCTTAGAGGAACTTAGTGCACAAACTGTGTTGTCCCATTTCAAGTCTATGTCCCTGGGTTGACAATCTAAATGCATTTCATGATGGGAAAAGTAATCCTTAGTATGAATACATTATTCCTAAGAGAGATAATGGCATGATTATCATTACCTATTGTGAGACTGCTCAGAACACTTGATAGAATAGAAGGAAGAATAAGATTAGGGAGACTCACATGTGTAAGATTTGAAGTTTGAATTGAATTTTTTATGATAAGTGGAGCAAAAGTAGACACACCAGGAATGGAAGTAGAGATAGGCAAAGAGGTCTCAACAATTATAGTAGGTGGAATGATACCTAAATCTTGGGCACAATCCTTAAGAGGCTTGGCATTGGTATGAAAAAGATGAGAGATAGTACACAAAAGGTCAAGACCATGTTCATCATGATGAATAAGCTTTATTATGCCTTGCACAAAAGAAAGGGCTTCAGGATTGTGATTCTCTTGAGCTAGTTGTTGTTCAAAATTTTCAAAGTCATGGGAAATATTTTGGACTTGGATAGGAGTAACTATTAATGATTCATCTTCATCATGAGAAGAATGAGAAGATTTTATCTCCATGACATGATTGATATCATTAGAGTGCATGTTCATCTCATCCATATTCCTAGGAAAGGAGGGTTTGGGATCAAAGGAACACATGAGTATGTGGATTCTTTTGACTGGAATGTTATAGGTGGGACTCAAAGTGATAAATCTCATACAAGGGAATGAAAGGAGAGAGATAAAATGCAATTTTAAAGAAATATGCAATCCAAGGAAATTTAACTATCAAACTTAAGCATGTAATTATGAAATATGAGACTAAATGCATACAATGTAGCAAAGATGTAATGTAACAAGTGAATAACACAATGCATACAAAGTAGATCTAGATATAAAATGTAATTCAAAGGAGATATAGAAATGTAAAGATGCACAAGATATCACAAAAAGATCTAAATAACAAATCAAAAAGCATGCAAGCGATAGGCTCACCAAAATGTGATATGGAAAATGGTGATCAATGGTAGACCTCCACTTTCCATATACATTGGAATACCAAACCCCACCCTTAGACCAAATCTGATTAGCACAACCCAAAATGGATAAAGGGGTGCTAATGCATGATCTAGATAAAGGGGGAGTTTGATGGGGTGTATATGGTATTCCCTGTATGAACATAAATGTATGTATATGCAATATAAAGTATAAAAAATACTTATGCAATGATAAATAAGATAATAGCCAGTAATGCATGATATCATATCTAATGTATCAAAGAAAGTGCTAAAGAAAAAGGAGAATGTACTCACCTTGATTTCTAGAAGAGGGCAAGTAAACTTCAAATCTGCATTTGGCTGACAAAAACTTGTCAGAATCAGAAACCGTCCAGGATCTGGGACTGTTAGACCTATAACTTATGACCATGCAATTTTTAGATCCTCAAGAACATGTCACAAAAGTCAATCTAGTCCAGAAAAGCTATCCTAGTCCTAGAAGGATTAAACCTAATGAAATTTGTAGAGGATCAAGCCCTATTTCTGAAATCCCAAAAATTTAGATTTGCAATTGCACACATGTTCCTGCACACACATGAAAAATGGGGAAAGTATTGTGGAAAGGGGTTTTCCTTCCTCAAGCCCCTAGATAGGAGTTATCCTTGAAAGGAAATAAGTAAAGCATGTAAAACAAGATAAATGTAATTATTCACCTTGCTTGTTAAACCCTCATGGATGGATACAGATCCGATAAACCCACAAAGATGTGTGCTTGAAATGTGTATTGTAGAATCAAGGATATCTTCACAAATGAAATTTATCTTCACTTTCCAAATCCTTAGATCTTGGATGTATGTATGCTTGATCACTTTAATAAAGGAGAGGAGGAGGAAGGAAGTAGATGATGGATCTTCTTGCTTGCTTATGAATTCCTCTACTTAGCTGCCATAGAAGAGAGAAACTTGCATCAATAAGAGAATATTTCCTTTGAATGGATCTTGAATGAAAGAAAACTTGAAGATCTTGAGTTGGAAGCCTTGTCTTCAAATCTTGAATCCAAAAGAGCACCTGAAATCACCAATAATTTCTTGCACATAGACTTGATTGCATAAAGATGGATTGCTTGCACATAGAATGGATTCTTCAAAAGTATGGATGTCAAAATGAGAAGATTGAATGTCCTTTTATAGTCAATTAGGGACCCATAATTTACAGGTTGACAAAAAACAAGAGAAGGAAAAGAAATAACCCCACATTAGGCTCGGAACCCAATGAAAAATAACCCCCAAGGACTAGGCAGACTTGACTTGGCCTAGTCTAGGACTAGGTTGAATTTGACCTAGTCCCAAAGAGGCACATTTGATAATGGTCTTCAGGATGTAGGAAATATGGAGAGAATAGAGGAGAAAGGAAAGGTGAAAGTGGTAAATCAAGCATGGACACATCCAAATCTAGGAAAACACTAAAATGGGGCCTAAAAAGGTCCTAAAGGCACCCAATAATGGGTGCTAACTTTTTAGGATGGTACACAATATTTATTTTTCTCTTGCTAGTGATTCCATGAATTCACTATCCATCCATGAGGTCCAAGGCTTTAGTGCATCCATTATCATGACATATTTATCCACCTAAAATATTATGATATTCAAGTATTTATGGACTATATAATTTGATATTTTCCACCAATATTGCATTTTCTTTTGGAAGGATTTGATGTATCCAAAAAAATACTTGGATGTATGCATTAGGGGATGAGAAATTCTTGATGTCGCATACTTTTCCAACATAACAGAGTAACTTATGTATTAAATAAAACAATAAGACTGATTAATAAGGTGCAATACAAGATTTGGTACCTTGTTTGTCTCATCTAGGATGCATTATTCAATAGCTTCATTCTCAAAACTTCATTCCTTCAATTACCATATGATGCGTTATATGAACAATGACCAAAGTAGTAGAACCCTCCTAGTTTAAAAAGTGAATCTTGTACATATCATATAGTATTATTGGGTTTGTAATATTGCTTTAATATTCAAACTTTTCCCATCAAAAGTTGCTTCAATCAACTTTTGGAGTTTGACATTTTCTATGTCTTTCTTCAATGGAAGTGTCCCTCAAGCCGACAATCCAATTATGGTTTAGATGGCCTCCTTTGTAATGTGTTATATTTTGTCAAGGTAGAGGTATTCATCATGTAGATGACTCGGTGTCAACCAGACCCACTCCTTTTACTTGTGAAATTTGGGAAGTCCTTCCATACATCAAGATTCATTGTTCTGATCTAGACGTGCTTTGGTCAATGCATGTTAGTAATTTTCTATAATAAATCTTGGTACAACTCTGAAAATATAGTTTGGCCAGTCTCTTCTTTGTGTGAGTGAATGTACTTCCTCATGACTTATGTATAGATTACTTTGGCTAGACCCTTGAGAATACACCCTTCATATTTTTAGCCATCTCGTTATAAGGAAATTATTTTTTACTAGTTGAGGTTTCTCTATGATTATGAGCTTGTATTTGAGTTGGGGCACGATAGCTATGGATTTTCTCAAATATTTACATTTGTGGGAATATGATAGTCATGAAAGTACGAACAAGATGAAAGTAAGTGAGTATGAGGGTGGGGATGTGAAGCTTTTATATATTTGTAAAAGTGGAGGATATTTATTACCATAGTTGTTTCCAATATTTTCCCATTATTTTTTACCTATTGCTTTTCTAATGGTAACTTTTACAGCTTTTATATAATACATTGTAATACAACTATTTTACATGTGGATGAGCTTATGTCTGGATGATACTTATCATATTTTCTCCCAATGTCATGTCAAATTTGTTTAGGTTTTGTAACCAGTGTCAAGGTTTCATTACTTAGGTTACTTGGCCTCCTCTCAAACAACTTCCTTGTACTTTAATGTAGATAGAATTTCCCCTTTCTTATTATGAGATCCCTTTTAGCCATTGTATATCTTATGTGGAATTGCCAAGGTCTTGAATGTCTATGTTTTATAATTTTATATTTGTATTTAACTTGCAATTTAAATATTTTAGACATTTATATATTTATTTTTGTTTTAAGGTATGTTGTTCTAGTTTTAGTTTTGTTGTGTATCAAGAATTCTCTCCAAAATCCATAAACTCTATGGGATTCTAACTTTGGTTAAATTTCCATCTAGGGCTCAAGGACCTCATCATTGTCAATGCTGCAAATATTTCTATCTAATTCAAGTTCCACTTCACTATTTTGATTTTATTCTACCTCTATATCTGTAAGTTTAAATATGAAATAGAGATTTCTCACATCATCTCCTTTATTGTCTTGTGCCACTTCTACATATGATCAATCATTTGGTTCTCCTAATGGGATATGAACAAATTTCTTATTATCTACCTTGTAATCTCCTCCTAATAGTCTACAATACCATTGGAATTTACAAGCCACCTTAGTCTTAATAGGGCTCTAAATGTGTTAAAGGGTTATTTCATTTCAATAAACATAAAATCAACAAGTTGTTTAATTCTATTTATGTTTACAAGTCCAAATTATTCCATGCTCTCACGATCTCCATTCTAGAACCATCAATTAAACTTATATTCATTGGTGTTTTAACTATTTTAGGATTTTTTTATTTCTCCCAGGTGATTGATGGGATTATTTTCAAGTATGCTCCTAAGTCAACCGTATCATATTTTACTTTGTGTTTCTTTAGATATATGTTTGTTAATAGTTTAAGATCACTAACCTTAATATATCACATATTAAATTAATTACTCATTCAACGCGTTATCAAATTAATAATTTGAGTAATAATTTTTTGTAGACTGATAAATAACAATATAATTTAGAATTTTAGTGCCTAATCTAGGCAAAAGTACACACACACACACACATAATATATATATATATAGAAACCTTGGTGCAACCTGATACATCTGCATACACATCTAATATATGATAATGTAATGATCTATTATCTAAATATGGAAGAGGGATGTATTAATACATTTTTGGGGGAAATTCATCTATTTTAATGAACAAGGATTTGGTCAAAACATTTCAAAATTATGAATTTTCTTGAAAGGGGATCATCATTCTCTATTTACCCATATTCAACCTCCCTTCCCAAAAACATAACTTAAACATACAACTTAATGTAATCAATCACACAAATGTTAATGTTTCTATTTTATCCATTCTTTCATCATGTTTATGCATCATTTCCTATGATGTGATCATAGTTTAATTTGTAATATGACAATATATTTCACTACATGGTTATTTATAAATATGTAATATAATGATATATTTCACTATATGGCTGCAATATAATGTTTATATTTCACTATATGTTGTTTATGAATATGCAAGATCATGTTTGTAATGCAGATTTTATTTCAAGTAAAAGAATGATAATATATTTAAGAATGTATGGCACATGTGTGTGTAATACATTATTAAAGAAAACATGTAAATTTGGTAATAATGTTAGTTAAAAAAATATATCATGTATTTATACAATATAAAAAGGGGATCACATAAAAGGATTGTTTTCTCCAATTCATAAGGCACATTGGAATTCAAAACCACCTCAAGACAAATATTATTAGCATTACTTTCTAAGAAAGATGCCAATGCAATATTTGTGCTTGAAGGGTTTTTATCCCTTTGTTGCTTAAAATTGAGAAGGAAAGGAATTATATTGATATACAAGAGACTAAATAAGAAGACATTTGATCTAATCCAACTAAAAAGAAGATATAAAAGAGAATAAGGATAAATTTTGAATGCACCTAGAAATGAAATAGGAGAATTTGATTTTTCAGATCTGAATTCTAGATTGTCGGAATCTTGGAAAGACTTGTAACTATAGATTTGGGACCTAAAATTATAACCTGACTCTCTCCTAAATTTGAGCTGAAAATGTAGGGGACAAAGTGAGAAAATGATTTTTACCATGGGATAGAATGTCAATGGCATTCTATAGTGATGATTTTAGCTAAAAAAAATTGTTTTTCTTTGTTCAATCGCAATCTTCCCAGATCTTTGTCAACAACTTTGTAACATATTTCTGCACACAAAAAAATAGGGAAGAAGGTTGTTGGTGTAGGAGCACCCAGCTTGGAAGGACAATTGGTTGTCCTATTTTTTTGTGTAAAGTCCCTCCTAAAGGGCAATGTAGCTAAATAAGGTCATGTGACTATGAGTGGTGTGGTGAGAGTCTTGTTGTGAGTCTAATTTCTAGCTTGGAGTCAGTCAGTCTTCATGACAGTCCTGTAACTAATGTTGACAGCAAGTGTGAAATGTTGTTCAACATGTTGGTTTAGGATATCTAGGGTCTTAGTACTCTAGGAAGTCCATTTTAGGATTGAGAAGACTTGGATGGTGTTAGAACACCTAGGAAGTTGACAAAATTGACAAATTGTAAAAGTTGTCAAAATGTTGTCGAACAACATTTACAACTTTGAAAAGTTGCTAAGTCAAAAAAACCTAGTTATGAGGGTTTCGGTCTCCATGAGGTTTGGAAATGCCTAAGAGGCCTAAACTCATGATGGAAGGATATATAAGGTGGAAAACCCTAATTTTAGAGGGAGGGCATTCATTGTGTACAGACAGACAGACTGTAACAAGAAGTTTTACTAGTGAATAGAGAAAGAACTTGAGGGATAGTGTTGTTAATGTGTTCAAATGGATTGAATCTTCTTTGAAAGATTTTGTAATCTAATGTGTGACATGTTATAGTGTGATTCAAGTTTTGGTTTTGTGTATTAGATAGTTTTACTTTGTATTTTGTTTAATCTTTCGCTTTGTATAGTTCACTGTCTAGTTTTGACAGTGTGGGCAAAATGTAAGCCTAGCTCCATTTCCCACCGTAGCCATTGTATGGACTTTTAGGGATGGAGAATATGGTTTTCAAGCTTCAATATGCCTCAAGTCTAGGCTCTGAAGGTGCTTGCAAGTATTTTTAAGGTCTTTCTCTAGGTGAGCTAAATGTGAAAGCCCGACTAGGAAGACATAGTGTTAGTGTTAATATATTGTATGAGGAGTTGTGTTAAGAGCCAAGAAGGCCTTGGATGTAATTTTTGATGACCTGAAGGTACCCTATAAAGAGGAGGATTGCCTAAAATATTAGTAAGCCAAGTTTTGAGACCAAAGACCAAAGACATGCCTAGAATCTAGAAGAAGGCCCTAATTTGGAAATAGGGTGTACGGACGGTGTCAGAACCTTAGACCTAGAAAATATGAAAGGTCTCAAGGTGTGTATGTTAGAACTACCAAATAATATCAGGGGATTCTTTGGGAAGAAATAGCAGAGAAAGGAGATTCCTAGTTTTTAGGAGGCCTAATTGGTCTAAAAGGCTACAAGGCCTAAAACTTGGAAAATCAACGAGCGATAGGAGAATGGTGGAACTTGGCAACCAGAGACCCCTAGAAGGAGTCAAAAATGGATTTTTAGTTAGCCCTTAGCCTCCTACAATCAAAACTATAGGTTAGGGCTTGAGAGCTTCTCAAATGGAAAAGTACCCTTAAGGACAAGGAGTGGATATATGTTAAGATAGGAAGAACTCTTGGAAGTAGGAGAGTATTGAATCTTTCCTAGAGGTTGGAGGGTGGATTGAGGAAACCCTAGGAGGTCCCAAGTGAGACCTAGGTAGAGTTAAGACAACTCAAGAGGATTTTGAGTTTCTCCCTATCAGAGTGGTATTAGAGCGTAGGAAAACATTTGGGAAAGTGGTGTTGCAGACTATAGATGTTGCAGCCCACCGAATCAAGTGAAGAGACAATTGCACCCAGCAAGATGGTGACTAATTCCAAATTGGCTAAAAAGGTTGAGGAGCAGGAGGAAGATAACCGACTGCTAAGAGAAATATTGGCTCAATTAGAGAAGCTCTTGGGTGAAGTCCAAGACAAGATAGATAAGGTGAAGGACAAGGTAGATCAGAAAGAAGAGTAGGAAGCTAAGGAGAAGGAGATAGACTTGGAGGAAGAAGGTCCCACTCCTGACCCTGTTATAGTAGAGGAACCCTTCTTGAAGGCACTCAAGGCCTTAAGTGGGAAGGCATTGGAAGGAGTACCATTTTTTAGTGGACAAATGGACCTTGATTTGGTCATGGATTGGATTGACAATATTGAAAATCACTTTGAGTGTGATGGTATAACATAAGCCCAAAAAGTTAAAGTGGCTAAGTCTAGGTTGAGGGGGTCAGCACTCACTTGGTGGAAGTATGTACAGACTTAGAGAGAGAAAGAGGACAAGAACCCTATTGTCACTTGGAAGGGCATGCTGTTGAAGTTAAAACAAACCTATCTGCTAGATGACTATGAAGTTCAACTTCATAGAAGAAGACAAAACCTCAGACAAAAGGACTTAGATGCCCAAGCCTATACAGAAGAATTCCAAAAATTGTGCCTAAGGTCAAAAATAGTAGAGGATGAAAGAATAAGGTTGGATAGCTATCAAAATGGACTCAAGTGGTCTATCCAAGAGGATATGAGCCTTGCAACCTTTAAGAGTGTGAGACAATGTTACCAAATGGCATTGAAAATAGAGGAGAAAAGTAGGAAGAAACATGATCAGTCATCTAAAGGCAGAGGTAGAGGGAAAGAGAATAGAGGCCATAGAGGCAGCTTTGCAGGTAGGGGTAGTGAATTCAAAGCTCAAGGGGAGTCCAAACTGACAGAGATTGTCAATGAAACTAGTGGAAGAGGAAGTATGAATAGAGGCAAGGGATTCCAAGGTGGAGGAAGAGGCAGATTTGGGGGTTCAGGCAGAGCCTCACACTTTGCAACCATGAAGTGTTTCCATTGTAATCAACTAGGTCACCTAGTATATAGATGTCCTGAGAAGGCTTCTAGCTCACATGGTGAGAAAAGAGTCAACTATATAGCCCAAGAAGAAACTAGTAGTGTCAAATCTCCTTAAATCAATCTTGATTCAGAAAGTGGAGAGAATCTTATGATTAGAAGGATTCTTATCAAGGAACCTGTCAAGGAGGAAGCTAAACAAAGGAGGGAACTTATTAGGGTGAAGTGTAAGATACATGGAAAGGTTTGCAAGGTGATTATAGACTCAGGGTCTACATATAATATCATCTCAGAGGAGGTAGTCAACAAACTTGGATTGACCAAAATTCCTCATACAAACCCTTATAAGGTCACATGGTTAAATAAAGGGCAGCATGTTCTTGTAAATGAGCAGGCATGGGTTGATTTTTTAGTAGGGAAATATGTGGATAAAGTTCTATGTGACATACTCCCAATGGATGCATGCCACCTACTCTTAGGTAGGCCATGGCAATTTGATAGGAAAACAATACATGATGGAGAGAAGAATTCTTATTCCTTCAAGAAAGATGGGGTCACCTATAGGATCCAGTCACTCATGGATGATGAGGGGTCTACTTCAGGACCTAATATCTTATTTCAAGGAGGTAAGGAATAAATCAAAGGTATGAAGGATAGAGAAGTGATGCATTTTGTTGTCATGGTGAAACATAGTGATGAGAAGAAGGTAGAACCTATACCATTGCCTAAGGAAGTGTAGGAACTCTTGAAAGAGTTTAAAGGCATAGTGAGTGATGGGTCACCTTCCATGTTACCACCTCCTAGAGCTATAAGTCATCAAATTGACTTCATACCAAGGGCATCTCTACCAAATAAATCATCTTACAAGATGAGTCCTGATCAAAACAAAGAGATAGCTAGACAAGTGCAAGAACTTTTGGACCAAGGACTAATCAGGAAGAGCATTAGCCCATGTGCAATGCCTGTAGTCCTAGCATCAAAGAAGGGGGGTAAATGGAGGCTTTGTAAAAATTCAAGAGCAATAAATAGGATCACTATAAGGTATAGATTTCCCATTCCGAGGATTGAAGATCTTATGGACTGTTTGGGAGGAGCAAGGTACTACACCAAGTTGGATTTGAAGAGTGGGTACCATCAAATAAGGATTAAGGAGGGAGATGAATGGAAGATTACATTCAAGACCATAGAGGGGCTCTATGAATGGTTGGTCATGCCCTTTGGGCTTAGCAATGCTCCAAGTACCTTCATGAGGTTAATGAATGAGGTGTTGAAAGATTACATAGGTAGATTTGTGGTAGTGTATCTGGATGACATACTATTTTTTAGCAAAACCAAAGAGGAACACCTCCAACATTTGCAGATTGTGATGAAGAGACTACATGAGGAAAATTTGTCCATTAATTTGGAAAAGTGTGAATTTATGAAGCAAGAGATGATCTTTCTTGGTTTTGTGGTGTCACAACGAACCTTGAAGATGGATCCTAGCAAGGTGGAAGCAATACTCAAATGGCCTACACCAAAAAGCAGCACTGAGGTAAGGAGTTTCTATGGACTTGCCCAATTCTATAGGAAGTTCATTAAAGGTTTTAGTGAAATATGTGCACCATTCTTAGATACCATTAAAGGTGGAGTGAAAACTAAGTTCAAATGGACTCCAGAGGCTAGTAAAGGTTTTGAATTATTGAAAAAGAGAGTGGCTACACAACCTATATTGGTTTTGCCTAATTTTGATAAGTTGATCACCTTAGAGTGTGATGCAAGTGGCATAGTAGTTGGGGTAGTGTTGAATCAAGAGAATAGACGAGTGGCATTTTATAGTGAGAAGTTGAATAAGGCTAAGAAGAGGTATTCTTCTTATGACCTAGAGTTGTATGCTCTAGTGCAATCTTTGAGGAAATGGAGGCACTATTTGCTGCCTAAAGAATTTTTGGTATATACTGACAACAAGGCTTTAAGTTTCATCAATTCATAGGAGAAGCTGAGCAATAGACATCTCAAATGGATGGAATATCTGCAGGCCTATACATTCACTATAAGGCATAAGAAGGGACAAATGAACAAGGTGGTTGATGCCTTGAGTAGGAGACTTTTGACAGTCCAAGAAGTGCAGCTCCAAAGCATAGGTATTAAGAGTTTTAAAGAGCTCTATGAAGATGATGAAGACTTTGTAGAAGCGTACAAGGTTTGTAAAGAATTTAAGAATCATTTCCATAGTCAATTTGTAGATTATACAATTCAAAATGACTTGTTGTTTAGAGGTGGACAATTATGTGTGTCTAAAGGATCTATCAGAGAAAATTTGATACAAGAGAAGCACAATGGGAGTTTGAGTGGGCATTTTGGCCTAAACAAAACACTAGAACTTGTGAAAAGGTTCTATTATTGGCCTAGGATTTAGAAGGACATCAGGAGGTATGTGGAACAATGTTTGGTTTGCCAAAAAGCCAAAGGTACTTAATCTAATGTAGGTTTATACCAACATTTACCCATTCCTAGCAGGCCTTAGGAATGCATTAGCATGGATTTCATAGTGGGGTTATCAAGAACCAAGACTAGTTTAGATAGTATATTTGTGGTTGTAGATAGGTTTAGCAAGATGAGCCACTTCATTTCTTGCAAAACCACTCATGATGCCAGTCATATTGCACATTTTTTCTTCAAAGAGGTTGTGAGGATTCATGGTTTGCCACTAAGTATAGTCTCTGACAGGGATGTCAAGTTTATGGGGCATTTTTGGAAGACCCTGTGGAAGAGGTTAGGTACTAACCTATCATTTGGATTAGCCTACCATCCCCAAATTGATGGTCAGATTGAAGTTATCAATAGAGTGTTGGGTAACCTCCTTAGGTGCTTGACAAAGGAATATGGAGTGATGTGGGATCAGTTATTGCCATAGGAAGAATATGCCTATAATAACAGTGTGAATAGGACAACAGGGAAAAGCCCTTTTGAGGTTGTCTATGGTCTACATCCTAGAGGTTTGTGTGAGCTGAGGCACCTCTCAAATGAAGAAGGAAGGAGTGCATATGCAGAAGGTTTCACCCAATCAATGAAGGAGGTTCATGATCAAGTGAAGAAGAAGCTCCAAGAGGCTACACAAAAGTTGAAAGCCAAGGTTGATGAGGGTAGGAAAGACCATTTTTTTGTAGGAGACCTTGTAATGGTCCACCTTACCAAGTCTAGATTGCAAAAGGGTATTCCCACTAAACTTCAAATGAGAAGAATAGGACCCTCCAAAGTACTTGCAAAATATGGGCAAAATACCTATAAACTGGACTTGCCCTCAGATTTGGCAATGTCCCCTATGTTCAATGTGCATGACTTAGTGTTATATAGAGGACCTAAACTTGTACCTGCCATATCTCAATCAAACAGTGAGGAAATTCATAGAGATGTTCAGATTGGTCCTACACCTACACCGATAGCAGAGAAGATCCTAGCTTCTAGAGTCAAGAAGAAGACCAGGCATGGCACATACATGGAGCATTTGATTCAGTGGAAAGGACAGTTTGAAGTTGAAGCTACTTGGGTAGTTGATAATGCCTTCAAAAGGCTAGGAGTTGATCCTACACTCCTGTCACCAGAGGTGACTTGATTTCTTTTTGTCGGCAGCATGGTGCAGGAGCACCCTTGGAAAGATAGTTGGTTTTCCTATTTTTTTGTGTAAAGTCCCTCCTAAATGGAAGTGTAGCTAAATAAGGTCATGTGACTATGAGTGGTGTGGTGAGAGTCTCGTTGTGAGTCTAATTTCTAGCTTGGAGTCAGTCAGTCTTCATGACAGTCCTGTAACTAATGTTGACAGCAAGTGTGAAATGTTGTTCAACATGTTGGTTTAGTATATCTAGGTTCTTAGTACTCTATGAAGTCCATTTTAGGATTGATAAGACTTGGATGGTGTTAGAACACCTAGGAAGTTGACAAAATTGACAAATTATAAAAGTTGTCAAAATGTTGTCGAACAACATTTGCAACTTTGAAAAGTTGCTAAGTCAAAAAAACTAGTTATGAGGGTTTCCATGAGGTTTGGAAATGCCTTAGAGGCCTAAACTTGTTATGGAAGGATATATAAGGTGGAAAACCCTAATTTTAGAGGGAGGGCATTCATTGTGTACAGACAGACAGACTGTAACAAGAAGTTTTACTAGTGAATAGAGAAAGAACTTGAGGGACAATGTTGTTAATGTGTTCAAATGGATTGAATCTTCTTTGAAAACTTTTGTAATCTGATGTGCTACATGTTATAGTGTGATTCAAGTTTTGGTTTTGTGTATTAGATAGTTTTACTTTGTATTTTGTTTAATCTTTTTCTTTGTACAGTTCACTGTCTAGTTTTGACAGTGTGGGAAAAATGTAAGCCTAGCTCCATTTCCCACTGTAGCCATTGTAGGGCCTTTTGGGTATGGAGACTAGGGTTTTCAAGCTTCAATATGCCTTAGGTCTGGGCTCTGAAGGTGCTTGCAAGTATTTTTAAGGTCTTTCCCTAAGTGAGCTAAATGTGAAAGCCCGGCTAGGAAGACCTAGTGTTAGTGTTAATATATTGCAGGAGGAGTTGTGTCAAGAGCCAAGAAGGCTTTGGATGTAATTTTTGATGACCTGTAGGTACCCTATAAAGAGGAGGAGTGCCCAAGATATTAGTAAGCCAAGTTTTGAGACCAAAGACCAAAGACAGGCCTAGAATCTAGAAGAAGGCCCTAATTTGGAAACAGGGTGTACAGATGGTGTCAAGACCTTAGACCTAGAAAATATGAAAGGTCTCAAGGTGTATGTTAGAATTGCCAAATAATATTAGGGGGTTCTTTGGGAAGAAATAGCAGAGAAAGGAGATTCCTAGTTTTTAGGAGGCCTAATTGGTCTAAAAGGCTACAAGGCCTAAAACTTGGAAAATCAATGAGCGATAGGAGAATGGTGGAACTTGGAAACTAGAGACCCCTAGAAGGAGTCAAAAATGGATTTTTAGTTACCCCTTAGCCTCCTGCAATCAAAACTATAGGTTAGGGCTTGAGAGCTTCTCAAATGGAAAAGTACTCTTAAGGACAAGGAGTGGATATATGTTAAGATAGGAAGAACTCTTGGAAGTAGGAGAGTATTGAATCTTTCCTAGAGGTTGGAGGGTGGATTGAGGAAACCCTAGGAGGTCCCAAGTGAGACCTAGGTAGAGTTAAGACAACTCGAGGATTTGGAGTTTTTCCCTATCAGTTGTCTAAAGGGGTTGGCCTTAATCAAACTCCTATTTTGGAATCAACTTTGAAAATAAAAGGAAATTGCATAAGGCCCCGTTTGTTTGTGGAATTGGAATTTGGCCCAAAACCTGATTATCTCATAATAAGGTTTTGATATTCTGATTTTGTATATTCGGAATATGTTTTGGACCGTTTGGTTGACTCGGAAGATGGATGAGACAATCCATCTTCTGCGTTTGGTTGCCATTTTCAAAATTGGAATTGGAAGATAGAAATTCCTCTTTATGTGTTTGGTTTGCAATTTCAAATTGGAATTGGAAGATAGAAATTCATCTTTTCTGTTTGGTTCTACATTTTAAATTGGAATTAGAATTTAATTTTTAATTTGATATTTTATTATTTTAGTCCATTTTTTATGTATAGTTTTTTTATATTAATTTATATTTTTATGTACTAAATCATAAATAAAATTTAATATATTTTTTCCAATTCTGTGAATAGAAAACTTAAATAATTTTATACATTTATTATTTTGGTCCATTCTTTATGTATAGTTTTTTTATATTAATTTATATTTTTATGTAGTAAATCATAAACAAAATTTAATATATTTTTTTCAATATCATAACAACAAAAATAAACAATATTATACATTAACAAAAACAATAAACTTAACTTTAACAAAATTTAATATATTTTTTTCAATACATTAACAAAAAAAATAAATAATATTATACATTAACAAAAACAATATTGAACAGTAAACTTAGCTTTTTTTAATAATTTTATACATTATCATAAACAATATTATAACAAAAAAAAAAATTATAACATTGCTCATATCACATCAAAATATAAATAAGTCATCTAGTCCACATATATATCTATCTCCAAAAAATGATCAAACTAAGTAGTACGATGATCAAACTAAATAGTATGATTGTTGCACAAAGAAGATTCCGTAAAAACAAGATTTCGGCTTTAGATGTAGCCTCCGCTTTTGCCATAGTTTTCTCGAGTCTTTTGCAATTCTTGCACTCGTCATCTACAACAGGTCTGTGTGTAGAACGTACTGATGATGTAGACAATGACGGGGTGTCATTGACCCATCGAAAGTAACCACATCCACCTCCATCCTACAATACAAATCTAAGTTAGTCTCGCTATAATGACTAATATTTATTATTTGTAAATATTTAAATATTGTGCAATTAACAACCTTATAGAAGTTTTTACAACCCCAAAATTTACGGCCTGGATTGTCCTCTGTCTGTGACTTCTTCAACACACAATGCAATCCATCACCGCAGTCACACATAGGAGCATTCCTCGTAGCCATCAGCACTATATCAAGCAAAAATTTGTTCATTCATACTAATTTTGTTCGCTATAACAACATGACTATATTTTATGAGTACAAATTGAAAAAGTTATACAAAAAATATAATGACACAACTATAGCATCAGATATAACAATATCCATGAACTGGTTGGTGGTGTGAAAACACACCGTTAAATAAGAAAACGCAAGTAGATGCACGGTCTATGCCCTTATGCCCCACATTCAATGATCAATCCTGCATCTACAAAGTAAACATGATACAAAAACTAAAACTTGTTCATTTTTAAATGGAATACACCAAGGAGTACCATCAAAAATTTTGACCGTTTACAAACATGAACAATAAACAATCATCAGATAGCTCATTTTTTTATCAGCATATGTGAATATTTTTTGCATCGATGTTTGAAATACCTTCTTGATTCGATTGTGTAGATAGTTTTGGATCACACTCTGTGATTCATCATCGGGATTGCAATAGATAGTTTGAGACCAAAATGATTGCAATAGACCAAAATGATGGAATTTTTTTTCAGTCATTTTTATCTCTTCCATCCCGATGAAGGATCATAGAGTGTGACCATAAAATATCTACAAAATCAAATCCAGAAGCTATTTCAAACATATTTAATGCCAGCATATGTGTAGTCTCACTTTATCATACGTGTAGTCTCAAAACTATCCATTTCTATTTCTGTACCTATCACGTGTTTTTTTAAAATGAATGAAAAATGAAAAGAAATTGAAGATGAAATAGAGCATTAAACAAAGTAGAATTATTAAACTTAATTTCATAATGCAACAATAATAACAAGATGGTTAATACATACAAAATCATGAACAATACAGTCGTCTACCAAAACACATTTATAAAATCATGTCTGAAGAACTAGAAATGGATAGTTAAGAGACTACACCTTAACAATACATTAAATGAAGCATTCATCATGTGGTACTCCTTCATGTATTCCACTTAAAAAAAGCAACAACACTAACAAATGCAAGCTAATATGTCATAAAGCACTCTAAATTCAAAAGACGAGAGAAACAAGGCTTCTTAAAACTAGAGAGAAAAACAAAAAAATGGAGAGAAAGACAAACACTATATAAAATGAAGTATAAAATGACAAGCACACTCTGTGAAAGCCAACATAATCACTAGCAACACAAAATAATGGAGAGGAAGACGAGCACTATATAAAATGAAGTATAAAATGACAAGCACACTCTGTGAAAGCCAACATAATCACTAGCAACACAAAATAATGGAGAGGAAGACAAGCACTATATAAAATGAAGTATAAAATGACAAGCACACTCTGTGAAAGCCAACATAATCACTAGCAACACAAAATAATCTTGGCATGGATCCAAGAAATTAACACAATAAAAATACCGGCGGGTACTTACCAGTGGCTCCAACATAAATATCCAATGCCTCCATTTCTCATAAAACTATATTTTGTAATGGAGATGAACAACAATATCATATTTAGTATCATATTCAGCTTATGATACTGAATATGATACTGAATATTCAGTATCATATTCAGCAATCATATTCATGAACAACAGTATCATATTCAGCTTATGATACTAAATATGATACTGCTTATGATACCGAATATGATACTGAATATTCAGTATCATATTTAGCAATCATATTCATGAACAACAGTATCATATTCAGTATCATATTCAGTATCAGGACATACCATCATATTCCATGCTTATCCATTTGCATTTCACAATTACGCTCAATTTTTAATTTTCAATATGACATGAAATCTGAATTTATGTGTATGCCAACTTTAATTCAATTTTTGCTGAACATGATAGTGAATATGATAGTGTTGTCCATGATCATGATTGTTGAATATGATACTATTGTTCATGAATATGATTGCTGAATATGATACTGTTGTTCATGAATATGATACTGAATATTCAGTATCATAAGCAGTATCATATTTAGTATCAGGACATACCATCATATTCCATGCTTATCCATTTGCATTTCATAATTAAGCTCAATTTTCAATTTTCAATTTTCAATATGACATGAAATCTGAATATATGTATCATATTCAGCAATCATATTCATGAACAATAGTATCATATTTAGTATCATATTCATGAGCAACAGTATCATATTCAGCAATCATGATCATGGACAGCACTATCATATTCACTATCATGTTCAGCAAAAATTGAATTAAAGTTGGCATACACATATATTCAGATTTCATGTCATATTCAAAATTGAAAATTGAGCATAATTATGAAATGCAAATGGATAAGCATGGAATATGATGGTATGTCCTGATACTGAATATGATACTGCTTATGATACTGAATATTCAATATCATAAGCAGTATCATATTTAGTATCAGGACAGACCATCATATTCCATGCTTATCCATTTGCATTTCATATTTACGCTCAATTTTCAATTTTCAATATGACATGAAATCTGAATATATGTATCATATTCAGCAATCATATTCATGAACAATAGTATCATATTTAGTATCATATTCATGAGCAACAGTATCATATTCAGCAATCATGATCATGGACAGCACTATCATATTCACTATCATGTTCAGCAAAAATTGAATTAAAGTTGGCATACACATATATTCAGATTTCATGTCATATTCAAAATTGAAAATTGAGCATAATTATGAAATGCAAATGGATAAGCATGGAATATGATGGTATGTCCTGATACTGAATATGATACTGCTTATGATACTAAATATGATACTGAATATTCAGTATCATAAGCAGAATCATATTCAGTATCAGGACAAATGCAAATGGATAAGCATGGAATATGATGGTATGTCCTGATACTGAATATGATACTGCTTATGATACTGAATATGATACTGAATATTCAATATCATAAGCAGTATCATATTCAGTATTCAGTATCATAAGCAGTATCATATTCAGTATGTCCTGATACTGAATATGATACTGCTTATGATACTGAATATTCAGTATCATATTCAGTATCATAAGCAGTATCATATTCAGTATCATATTCAGTATCAGGACATACCATCATATTCCATGCTTATCCATTTGCATTTCATAATTACGCTCAATTTTCAATTTTCAATATGACATGAAATCTATATATATGTATCATATTCAGTATCATATTCAGCAATCATATTCATGAACAACAGTATCATATTCAGTAATCATGATCATGGACAACACTATCATATTCACTATCATGTTCAACAAAAATTGAATTAAAGTTGGCATACACATATATTCAGATTTCATGTCATATTGAAAATTGAAAATTGAGCGTAATTATGAAATGCAAATGGATAAGCATGGAATATGATGGTATGTCCTGATACTGAATATGATACTGAATATGATACTGAATATTCAGTATCATATTCGGCAATCATATTCATGAATAGCAGTATCATATTCAACAATCATATTCATGAACAATAGTATCATATTCAACAATCATATTCGTGAACAACAGTATCATATTCATCAATTGCATTTAAATTAAAATATTCAAATAATCATTTTGTGACAATATGAGCATATAATAGTAAAAAATCTAAATATATATCTATCCACATGATAAAGTACAAATCCACTAAAAATCAGTAACAACATGATAAAAAAATCAATGTTCTTGAACACAAAATACACTAGATATCATCATAAAGTATCATGCCACATCACAACAAGATCATCATGTATATATGATCAAAATGGTAATCACAAGTATGATCAAAATGGTAATCACAAGCATTGTAAATGTAGTTATGGAATGATTGAAAATGTAATTATGAAATGCAAATGGATAAGCATGGAATATGATGGTATGTCATGATACTAAATATGATACTGAATATGATACTGCTTATGATACTGAATATTCAGTATCATATTCAGCAATCATATTCATGAACAATAGTATCATATTCAGTATCATATTAAGCAATCATATTCATGAACAACAGTATTATATTCAGCTTATGATACTGAATATTCAGTATCATATTCAGCAATCATATTCATGAATAGCAGTATCATATTCAGTATCATATTTAGCAATCATATTCATGAACAACACTATCATATTCAGTATCATATTCAGCAATCATGATCATGGACAGCACTATCATATTCACTATCATGTTCAGCAAAAATTGAATTAAAGTTGGCATACACATATATTCAGATTTCATGTCATATTCAAAATGAACAGCAATATCATGTCAGTTTTTTAGCCTTTTATAGGCTTCCAACTCATTTAAAATCACAAAACAATGTCCTTTAAATTAACTATAAACCACCATATGTGGCTACAATCCAGTCGCTTCTCTCCTCTTCCATCATCAATAAGAACCATTTGGCTCTTTCACGTTGACCCAAGAAGGTTTCGTATACCTTGAGGAATACACCTCTACTCAATCCGGGCATGGATTTGAGAGCGTTATAGGCATCCGTCAAAGCATTCTCATGACTAGATTCATCAATTTTAACAAGGTGAATATTGTTCATGCCCTCTTTTATTTTTTTCATTGTTTCAGACATGGAATCCAACGAAGCAGCCAGACTTGCCTTCTTCCTCTTTCCCACCTTTCTGCTTGATGAACTAGGAGTCCCTCTAGTACTTGTTGTTGCAGTGGACTGAGTGGAATTATAACGCTCGTCATCCCAATCAACACCACTATCAAGATGTACAGCGTCCTCTTCATCATTCACATCGAATGGCTCTTCCAAAGGGTTCCCTTCTTCAAACTCAAGGGCCGTGGTAGCTGCATTTCCTTCAGCCATGTCATTATCGACAATTACACCCAATTCAGTGAAGTACTGAAAGGGCTGCTTTTTATACATTCTTGCATTTTTGAACTCTCTTCGCTGCATGTTGGCATAAATAAATGGATTAGGTTTTTTGTCTTTCATTATTAACTTAAAAAGAAGACAATATTATTTCCATCAAAATAGTAGAGAGATTACCCTACCTTAAGAAGCTCATCCCACACGCTGTCCTCAGCATCCATGGACTGAGTAGCCTCGTTCCAAGCTAAACCGCTTGTATTCTGAAGCTCCTTCATGACTCTATATGCAAGCTTCCAAGTTTTCAACTTGTTTTTGAAGTTGTCCTTGGATAGATTGAGGTTCAAATCAGCATTGAACCGCCTCTCAATTGCGGTCCAGGCTTCTTTTTTGAAGCCTCCATCACATTTTCTTCCTAGTTGTACTTGCTCAAGGAGCAAGTCTATAAGCTTTCATTCCATGTCCTTTGACCACATAATCTTCTTTGACAAAGAAGATATTTGGCTCGTGTTAGCATCTCATTCATGTTCATCAATGATTCTGTGTAAGCCATGCTGTGTATACAAATTGTTGTTAATCAAAGTAGCTTCATACATCAGTTTACTCAAATAAAACACATTGACCATTACAAGTCCAATACTTGCAGATAAAAATACAAGAAAAAAGAAACCATCATGTATATCAAAGTAGCTTCATACATCAGTTTACTCAAATAAAACACATTGACCATTACAAGTCCAATACTTGCAGATAAAAAGACAAGAAAAAGGAAACCAATACAACTATTGTCGGGATCTATACTCTTCCCACATTCTACTTGCTATATCATTTCGGAACTGTGCCCATCAGTCTCTATCATTCTGAGACAACCCATATGTCTCTAGCACTGGTACATCTACCCCATCACGATCATCTTCCTCTTCAATGTCAATTTCTGGTGGAATGCCGTCCTCTACCGTAATGTAGTTGTGTAGTATGCAACATGCTAATACAATATGGGCTTGTGTCATGATAGGATAAGACGTGGCATGCCTCAAGATTGGAAAACGCTGCTTGAGAATACCAAATGTACGCTCTATTGAGTTTCTAAGAGAGGAGTGTCGATGGTTGAACAACTCTTCTTTTGAGTTTATTGGATTTTCTCTTGAAAACTCTTTTAGGTGGTAGCGTGTACACTGATAAGGAGCAAGAAATCCAGGTGCATTGGGATATCCAGCATCCACTAGAAAATATTTTCCTACATAAATAAAGTATATTATTAATATGTGAAACGTGAAAATATTTTCCTACATAAATAAAGTATATTATTAATATGTGAAACGTGAAAATATTTTCCTACATAAATAAAGCATATTATTAAACTATGATTTGGCTTACCGGGGGGAACAACAAGAGGATCTGCTCTTGACAGAGCTGAAGCTAGAACACGACTATCTGCGGCAGACCCTTCCCAACCAGCAAGGCAGTACTGAAACTTATTATCGAAGGAACACACACCCATAACATTTTGCGACAGGTTGCCTTTTCTATCATGATATTTACCCTGCATGTCGACATCAACGGTGACTAGTATATGGGTTCCATCAATAGCTCCAACACAATCCTATATGATATGATACAATCATCAATTGCAATGTCAACCACTCGTCAATGATAAAAATCTGTACAAGAAAAATGTAACAACACAACAATTACCTTGAAGAATGGATCAAAGCGTTCGTTCCCACTAATTTCAGGAGGAGTGTTTGGACTAGGTGGTAGAAAGCAATCCTTGTGGAGTCCTAAGATAGCCCTCAACACATTGTGGAAGTATCGGTTGATTGTCTCTCCTGAGTGGCCAAAGTTGTGGGCAATCTTGCAGTTCCTCAAATTGTGGCCAACGGTGTGGAGGAACATCACAAGTTGTTCTTCTAATGTCAAGTGTATCGTATCTTTCAAGGATCCATTCAGCCTTAGGATAGTAGCTAGATGAAAGAAGGCTCCCCTACTCATGCGAATCTGATCACGACAATCCACGTCATTGGAATGAATAACCATTCTATAGAAATTATTTCCTTTCCTTTTTCGTTGACCCCTATTTGCATTAGATTCTAGGGCCACCATTGTTGTGGCTACGACAACACAAGAAATCAGAGCTGTGAGAAGCTGAGAATATGTGGTCCCCACAACTACCCATTCTAGAATGTCAATATTCTTAATAGGATCCATCAATGGCCTAAAAACATAGGTACATATATAAACAATTAGATAGATAAATAGTTACATAGATACATAGATACATACCTACATACATAGATATATAGGGTTAGATAGTTCATATATATAAACAATTAGATAGATAAATACATACATAGATACATAGAAACATACCCACATACATAGAAAAGCCTCATTATTTTCTTAAGATATCATAGCAAGATCAAGAGATATACCAAAACTTGAATCAAAATGACATTATCGACCCTGACAACCAACTAATATGATAAGGAATATGATATTGCTGTTCATGAATATGATACTGAATATGATAATGCTGTTCATGAATATGATATTGAATATGATACTGTTGTTCATGAATATGATACTGAATATGAACATGCTTATGATACTGAATATGATACTATTGTTCATGAATATGATACTGAATATGAACATGCTTATGATACTGAATATGATATTGAATATGATACTGTTGTATGATACTGCTGTTCATGAATATGATACTGTTGTTCATAGAAACTAACTAGACATTATAGAACCTAACAACCAACTAATATGATAATGAATATGATACTGTAGTTCGTGAATATGATACTGCTTATGATACTGAATATGATATTGTTGTATGATACTGAATATGATACTATTGTATGATACTAGATATGATACTGTTGTTCATGAATATGATTGTTGAATATTATCATCTCAAAACCTGAATATGGGCCGAAAATGAGAATATCGATCTTCCAGCCGAAGAGGTGGAATATGTTTTCATAACCCGATTTTGGCCGATTATAAGCCCAATTTGATTCTTGGTCGGGGCCGCAATCTTCCCAATGCACGGATTGTGGATACAATTTTCGGTGGACGCGTGGATACGAAAATGAAATGTGGATACGATAAAATGAAATGCGGATATGATAGTTGTCAGGTTTTCTGCAGGGTGCAAAAACCCCGACAACTGTGTAGTTTTTTGAGTCAAACTCATTGACCCATGATTCATGAGTACTGGTTCAACATGAACCCATCTCCCATGAGAATGAATGAATCTAGGTGATGCTCACAGAGGTGAAGCACTGGGACCTACTGGGAAGTCCCGGTGCTTCACCTCTATGAGCATCACCACTACTCATGAATCATGGGTCAATGAGTTTGACTCAAAAGACTACACAGTTGAGTGGGTGTTCAAACTTAGAGAGAGTGGGTTCACTGGAATCACTATTTTCGAATTCGAGGATGCAGAGACATTCCAAGGACGGTGTACATAATGAAAGAAGAGTTTTTAAGGGACGCCATAACTTTGACAGATTTGGGCCTGCACTAAAATACAAGTGCATGAATTTAATCCAAAGTTTAATCATTGATCCTCATGCTTGGCCTTTCAGAGAAGCTTTGGATCTTAATGAATGGGATGCTCCAAGATATAAACATATCATCAAAGACCCAATGGATCTCTCTACCATAAGATCACGACTACAAAATAATCTTTACTCACATCCCATGGAATTTGCTCATGCTATAGATTTGACTTTTGACAATGCAATGAGGTACAATCCTGCAACTAGTGTTTATCATGAGATGGCAAAGAACCTACTTCAAAATTTCTATTCTCAGTGGAAACCCATTGGAATAGAAATTGCTAAAACAATAAATTAGACCACACTTTCTGGGCATAAGGGTTTCAGCAATGTGATGAAGCCAAAAGCCCTAAAATTTGTATGTGAAAAACCCAATTCAGACATGAATCAGAAAGCAAATTATAAGCTTAAAAAACCCAATTTGGACATTAATGAGAAGACAGAGTATAAGCTCAGAAAGCCCAATTCAAACTTGAATGAGAAAACAGAGTATAAGCAAAGAAAGCCCAATTCAGACATGAATAAGAAAATAGACGATGGGCAGAAATGGCATAGTTCAGAGCAGTCAGAAGATCAAGAACTTGCCTTCTTCCTCTTTCCCACAGTTCTAGTGGAAAGTTGTCTGGTAAAAGGAAAATTGCAGAGCAAGTCAAACGTCCAAAATGGGAGAACTGTGAGCATTCTTCTTCATCTTGAGTAGAGGTATTTCCTGTTGTAAATGTGGCTGATACATTCATTGACCATTGGGATAGCTCAGAGACAGATTTTCAAGGTATTCAATTTTTGTTTAATATTTTTTTAAATATATTTGGATAATTCAAATGGGGTAGTGAGGTAAGTAATCTTGTAAAATTCTATGATTGAATGTATTTGAGTTGGAGTAGTAATAGGATGGGGGACCTTAAAAAAGGTCTAATGCTCACCTCATGAAGATGCAGTGATGTTAAATGTACACGAGAGATGAGTTCTTAGAAATCTTTACCCATGAAATATTACCAATAAATTTGACTCAAGAATTACACTGTTGAATCTTAATAACAATATCATAATTTGACTTCTTGTAAAAAAAAAATTTCCTACTTATCAATTTCAATCATTTTGAAAATTCAAATAATCAAGATAAAAAATTAAAAACTTTCATTTTCATGATAGTGAGTGGAAATTAGTGTTAAAATAATGAGCAAGGCTAATACAAGTGTTTATTGATGTTTGGTTTATTGAGTGAGTGGGTGTCATTCCACCTGAAAACTAATTGCAAGTGAACCTGAAGAACTGTGAGTTTGCATGTCAATTGTTCATGAGTTTAAGATTTGTAGTTGGATTTAAAGAGTTGAAGATAGCCCTATAAGTATTCATGCCATTTAGACCTAGCCAACACCTAATTTGGCCAAGATGCATAGTTTTGTATGAGCAGCTTAGTTCACTGCTAATTTGTCAAGAATTAGAGCACCGTTAAATATGTTTTCTAAAGGAAAAAATCAGTTAAAGAGATTTGACACCCATGAGATTTGCCTGGGATTGTGTGCGGGGAAGAACACTGGTGTGTATTCCATGATGTTTCCTTCTTTTGTTCAGGTAAAGGTAGTTTGCATGTCATAGTTGTAGATACCAAGAAGACCTTAATTATGGAAGACTGTAAGGGGATCGATTTTCATTTGTCTTACATATTGTATATACTTATTCGGCACATATTGGCTACATCCATCTGGAATCTTCCCATCTCAGTATCCAGAATTTTTGTTGTATGAATAAATTCTTTCTTTTAATTAAGTGTAACAGGATGTTCCAAAGGAGGCTGAGAGAGATGAGGAACTTAATAACATCTGTAAAATGTCTCATTCTCTAATGACTTGCAGTTTTCAACAGGACCAACATTTTATGAGCGTCCTCTATTAGCATTGCACTACTACCTCTTGAAGTGGTTTCTTTTTTATACTCATCTTAGGATCCAGTTCTTTTTTTTCCTAAATTACACCATTAAAACATTCAACAGAATTTACTACTGTTTTCTTTAAAAAAATGGTTATCAAAAGACTACCTTCTTGCCCCATTCAATCTTTTTAAACGTATTAATTGCTATATTAGCTTCAGGCTGGCCTTTTGGCATCAAGTTGGCTTCGTGATAAGTCCACCTGGCAGTGGTCAGTGCTAAATCTAAAGTTTGGGCACTTGCTTTGTGATGGGCTAGTGCTATGGAATGGTGGACAAGTAAGGAATAAACAGCGATAATAAATCACAAAAATATGTTAGAACCACCCCTTAGTTACGACTAATGTTTTTTTATTAACCACCAACTTAATCAACCAAGCATCTTCTAACAAATTTAGAAGTGTTGACTTCAAAACATTCCCAAGTATGGCCGTGAGGATAGCCACTAGCCACAGTAATGTGGGCCACTAGCCACAGTAATGTTTGGAGATCCCATGTTCTAACAATATTACAAATTTATAGGCTATTGCTCTTTAGTAATTTTAGCTTCAACAATTTTTATGTGGTGTTTGCAGTTATAACAGAACATACTAGTGAAGATAACCTATTTATCTTATATAGGTTATCTTCACTAGTACGTTCTATTATAACTGCAAACACCAGAGTTTATCTTCACAGAGTTTCAGACAGAGTTTCACAAAATGAAAGACTCACCAAAAGATTGAAGATGCTGGTGAAAAAGCCCGAACTGCGGCCAATATTCTGCCATATAGGCGCAGGAAGAGGTTTTAAATGGGTCGACATTGAAAACCTTGGAATTTGTACTATATTAACAGAGTTACCCTATAATAGCTAAAAGGGCATTTTTATAGCTAAACCCAAAAACATTTTATTTGTAACACGGACAATGTACTTCCTATTTCAATCATTTTTATGATTTCCTCAACGATGATGAAACAATGGCGACCAATCCTAAAACCCACAAAAACTATACAGCATACTGCATAAAAACCCACAAAAACTAGACAGCATACAACATACTAAATATGATACTGCATAAAAACCCGCAATAAGGAAAACCCACAAAAATAGAGTTTCAGACACAGTTTCAGACAAACCTGGAAACCCTTCAGCTCGTCAAACCTTGAATCCGTGGCCTTTTGTTTTCAACAGTCACAATGCAGGGGAGAATAAGAACATTCAGCCGAATGATATCACAACAATATTGTTTCCACCTGCAGAAAACCCTTCAACATCGTTTGCACCCTGCAGAAAACCTGACAACTATCGTATCCGCATTTCATTTTATCGTATCCGTGTTTCATTCTACCATTCACAAACAAGCATACCTTGAATAACAAAAACATAGCGTACCAGACAAACCTGCAAACAACCCACCTTCACAACGTCATCGTCGAACCAGCAAGCAAAATCGTCGTCGACCCACGAAACCAGCGAGCAAGGAAAATCACCGTCGACCCACGAAACCAGCAAAACATATCGTATCCGTAAAACAAATATCGTATCCCCAAAAAATATTTCGTATCCACAAAACAGATATCCTCAGGAAGATGGCGGACCCGACCGGATGTCAAATTGAGTTTATAAAATGCCAAAACTAGGTTATCAAAACAAATTCCACCTCTTCGGCTGGAAGATGGATATTCTCATTTTCGACCCATAATAAGGTTTCGAGATGATAACCCGATTATGACTTTTAGGGTTTCAAACAATGGATATGGGTCATAATCGGATTATCATCCTCATATTCCTGTCATCTTCCGATAAACAAATGGGCCCTAAGGGAAGATGGAATAGAAGCTAGATTTGAATTGTAAATCACCTTATACCTTGATTATGCAATACCTCTTTGGATGTGATCACAAATGCTAATGAAATAGCTTGATCCAAAAGAAAATTATGAAATAAATGCCTTAAATGATGAATATTATAGTTTTCCACAATGCTTGATGAAGAATGAGAAGAATACTTTGAAGGATTGAAGACTTGAATGCTCAATTGTAAAAGAGATCTTAAATTCCCATTGTTCGATTGATCATGAATGCTTGAAAAGTTGATAGTGAATGCTTTAAATTGATAATGGATACCAAAATAAGGAGAGATAGGGTGTTTATATACTCAATCCATCATTTCAAGGGTTAAAACTCAAGTAGGCCAATCATGGGACTAGATCTCCCGCTAATACCCTGGCATGGGGCACCGGGCAAAATTTGGGCCCCAATTCTAAGGGACAGAATGTCAATGACATTCTATACCTAGGAGAATGAGCCAATTTTTGGACAAGGTGTCAATGAAATAAGATAGGTGCATGATTTCTAGGTACAACTTAATCCAAGGTTGGAATAGGTCACGAAGGCCAAAAATAGGGCTATAGGGCCTAGGTGATGGAGTGAATTATTTTATTGGAGGAAAAATAGAGGAGCTCACACTTAGAAATAAGGGCTAACCTCAAGTTTTGAAGAAATTGAATCAATATAGGACTTGTAATATTAATTTGAAGGTCCAATAAGCATTTGGAGAACGCAAAATCAATGTGGGAACCCATACATACTAAAATGGGGCTAAAATGAGCACCTAATTAAGGGTGCTTACTTTTTAGGATGGTACAATATTTAATTGTAGTTGAAAATACTTGGTATGAAGTTGTCTATTTTTAACATGTTTAATACTTCTAGTTTTCTATTTTTATTGAACTATAATAATAGCTTCATTCTCCCTTTTCATAATTACAAATTTCAATTTTAGTCTAATTAACATTTATAATTTCAAATTTACAATAAAATGTAAAGGGGATTCAATTATAGTTTTGTTCTATCTAATCCCTTATGTTTTCTAATTTTACAATGAATATGTAAAGAATTATATTTCAGTTTGTCTACTATTTCAAAATCGATCTAACATATGTATCTTGCAATTAGATTGTACAACTCAAATGAACATGTATAAATACATGCTAACATATATATGTTGAAAGCATACATATAGATACATATATTTATATACATATACACATGTACATGTACATATACATATACATATATATACATACACATATACATATATACACACACATACATATATATTTATATAGAGATCTAAAGATATATACATACATACATACATCAATATGTATGTATGTATATGTATGTGTAGATGTGTGTGTATATGTATGTGTATGTGTGTGTATGCATATGTGTATGTGTATTTAAATAAGTACTATATGAAGGCATAGTTCATAATATTCAACTTTATAAAAAATAGTTACATCAAGCATGAGATGAAAACTGTTCCATCTATAAGTGCATAAATATGCTCAAGCTATTGAGTAGAAAAGAGGTCCTATAAGCACTAAAAAAATATAATAAACTGGTACATCTTACAATTCTCCTTACATTCATTAGAGACGTCAAACTTTATGGCTTCCTTTTAAGAAGCTTGGAAAACAACAAGACAAAGCATCATTGGCCATAACATCCCCCAAAAGAGACTTCGTCTAATTTGAATCCCACATTCTTTCTAGGGGACCTTAGCTCACTCCAAGATTGGCTATGTGATTGGTTGCCTGATTGGCCTCCCTATAAATGTGTGAAATAGATACATTGTCCAATTCTAACATGTTCCTTATTTGTTTGCTCTTGCATATAGTATTTATCCATATAAGTGAATTCCCTTCTATATTAATGTCTCAAATACCTTTATAACAGAGAGCCATAAACATCTTGCCATAGATTCAAACTTAGCTTTGTTGTTAGTTACAATCCCACATTTTTGGATAGGGCCCAAATACATTTTCCCTCTTCATCTCTTATTATATAGTTTACACTAGCCATCCTTGGGTTGCCTTTAGCAGCCTCGCCAAAGTTCAATTTGTATCTATTGTGAGTAGCGATCATCTAATGAGTCTACTTTCTAGTCTTTCCTTTATGAGAGATGAGACAAGAGGGAGTATGAAGCCTATCCCATTTTCCTCGTACCTCATTGTCTCAACTTGTGAAGAATGAGCTCTTCTTTGTTTGCTCACTAGAATTAGCAACTTCACAAATTCCTCCCTCAATTATTTTAATTACCCCACCAACCGAGAGGCTCTCCTCAAGAAAAAATTACCTATTATAATTTTTTCCAAACACAAGTATTGATGGGGCAATAATCCATATATCACTCCTTGTGCCCTTTTCTCTACACGGCTAGTTATGTAGAAAGCTAAGTAGATTTTCCTATCTCGCACATGAGCAACCAATGAAAGATAATGATCAATACCAACACGAGATAGAAAATAAACAAGAAAACAATATACGGTCAGTCAATTCTCCATCATTTAAGCACAAGTAGATAATCGAGCCTAGGGTACCAATAGTGCAAAGTCTACCACTAGTGAAGATGCACCTGTGCAAAGCTATTCATAAAAAGGTGTTAAATTTAAGAAGCACTGTAAATTTGTGCTAACAAAGGTGACTGGTCCAATCTAAGACCAAGCGATGAATATCCTGAATTGCATATCCTAACTTAGAAGAGTAGTTGCGTGAACTAGAACCACACCATATGATGTCGTCCTCCACCTCTGAGAGAATAATATTGAAGAATATTATTGAGAATTACTTTAGATAATTCTAGTACATTGAAGCCATCAAATGATTTTCACATAAAGGAATCATCAATCAAGCAAGACTGTCGGTTAACATTGTTAGCCACATAACCCCTATACACGACTGTTATATCTATGATCCACTCTATTTCATCAAAAAGGTTTACCAAAGCTTCTTCTCCATTCCAAGATTCAATCCGAAACTAGGATTGTCTCTCATTCCCAATCTGCCATGTGATGTGACTGGTGATGAGCTATGATCTCTCCCACATAAATTTTGAAATTGCAGATCCACCGAATGAGTTTTCTATTATCAAGATTCTTGAGGGTTCAGTATAATCTAAATATTTATTTTGTATGATTTGGCACCATAATTTCTTTGGTTCACTTAGACTTTCCACATCAATTTCGCTCCAGAGTCATATTTTGTTTGGCCATTTTCCTTAGCCTTGAACTCCAGAGTCTTTCAGCTAACAAGAAACATCCTAGCCAACCAAAGGAATCCTCTTATCCTCCTTTGAACCATCCCACATGAATTTTTCATTATACTCTCCATGTTGTTTGTAGCCTTGCTTGTCATTTTAAAATATGGCATCACGTAGATCGGGATAGCAACCAAGACGACTTTAATCATCATAATTCTACTAGATAATGTAATTCATTTATTCTTCCAAGCACTAATCTCTTATTTGTGTAACTATTTATTGTCTTCCCAATATACAGTTTTACTACCTCCATTAATCATAGTAGCAACTATGTGTTTTGTTGCAAGAGAGGAATTGGAGGAACCCAACCTTTTGGCAATCCTCCTTAGAGAAGCTTTCTTTGTATTGAAAAAGTAGACTTCTAATTTTTCTTTGTTAATATCTAACCTAAAGAGGAAGAGTATTTTCAAGTCTCTTCTTTATAACCTCTGACTCCCTCATTGTGGCTTCTTTGAAGAGGATTGTATCATTAGCCAACTGGGAGTAGGAGATGAAAATATCATCAACCACTTGTATGCCTTTCTACTATTTGGCTTCCCTCAATATTTTAAAAAGTCTTCTCATAGCTTTCGTCATTATAACAAATAGAAAGGGCAAAATGGGATCACCTTGATGCAATTTTTTGGTTGCATCAAAAAAACTACATAGTGAATAATTAATGAGAACTAAAAAGTGAGGGGAAGTAAGGCATTCTCTTACAATATTAATCCAAGACATGTCAAGGTTGAATTTCCTCATCATAGCCATCACAAAGTCCCATTTGACACGACGATAAGCTTTACTAATATCAAGTTTGATTACCATACCTTTCTTTCTTTCCTTATTGATGGTGTGAATGGCCTCATTATTACTGATGATGTCAATAATTTCTCTTTCTAGTGTGAAACCCATTTGCACCTCTAAAATAACATCTCCCAAGTCTAATTCCAACCTATTGGAAAACACTTTTATCACAATTTTTTATATTGTATTGCATAAAGATATAGGTATGTAGTCTCATTATAGTCTATAAACTTCCTACAATCATTATTCTTCTTGAATCAATGTAATGACAATATTATTCAATTCTTTAACAAAAATTTTCTTCTTCCAAACATAATCTACAATCTTCAACACCTCAACCTCGATGAGCTCCCAACAATTTTGCTAAAATCTAGCCAAGAAACCATTAGGACTAGGATTTTTCTTCGGGTACAACTAGGAATTAGTACATTTGAGTCCTTCCAATGAAAGTGTCACACGTAGCATTTTATTATCTACATTATTGATGCAATTGAGTACAAAATCTATTAGCCCACCATCCCTAACCCACCCTTGGTTAGTTTAACCAACCGATATTGATTTGAAATATAAGATCACTTGTTCCTCAATCCATTTCAATTTTCTAATGATCTATCCATCCACCGCTACAACTTCTTTGATTTATTTTAATTATTTTTGGCATGCTTTTCCTTTTTCTCATTAACCTGAACAAAACTTATCATGGTGACCCTAAAGAAATCTCTCAAATGGGAAACCCTCTAAGTCCTCTAAGAAACTCCATACCAAACTCATAAAATGATTTAATAGGTCAGTTAGCACAAAACATGACCATTATTTATAACCAAGTTGCTATATACTAAAGACCTCCCAACATGACCATCGTACATGCCTTGTCGCATCCTTGGAAAACATGGTGACAAGTGTTGTTGCAATCACTAAACAAATATCTAAATGGAAATCTTATAGAGATTCATGTCGTGATTATTATTCACCTGGCTTGTCATATGATGAAGTTAAGGCCAAATAAATAAGTAAATGACTCATATGTGATCTCTTCACTGATCCCAAAACCAATGTGCCTCTTCCTCTTAATTTAAAGAGGTTTCCTATATATTTGTGTAGTCACAAGGGCATCAAAAATAATTTTTGGGATAAGAGGTGGATAGTCTTTGACCAACCACCTTGCAATAATTATGAGGCGCCTATATATTTTTTGAGAATATTATATTGTGATTTTTTCCTCTATCAAAATCCCAATTAATTTGATATGAGGGAGTTCCAAGGTAGAGATTGAGGGTCTGGTCAAGATAGACAGAAGGCTTGGTGCATAGAGAAGCACCCAAATTGGGTACCACTAGAAATGAAACACATTCTTCATGTCATGCTCCCAATAGCCCTGAAGGATTCTATGGAGTTATAGACTCTTTAGGAAACTACCACATTGACTAATAATATCATTTCTCATGACACATAGTTATCTAAGCCTCATGGTTCATTAGATAGACCATCTACCTCTGCTTTGGATACCTTAGGCCACATTTTCACTAGTTGCTTTCTGCATGCCATGGGATAGATATTGATGCACATGCAGATGGTTTATCCTCCCATAATTGTACTATCTGTAGCTTGATATGTTAAAATATTAGTCAGGGTCGTAGGCATGAGTCATTCGATTAGGTATTGTTAGAGAAAAAAATGTATGATCAAGTGTTTGGTGGGTTTGACACACAAGTATGTTGAATTTATTTTGTAACATTTTATTTTTTAAATACTTAATTTCAAAATGTAAATAGATTTTTAATTATAGATCAAACTTGAAATTGATGTAAACATTATGTGTTTTAGGGTGTAGCAATGGAGGGTGGCACATTATCAATCATTCCTACTACAACTTGTACAGTTACAAAACCATTAGAGGTAAAAATTGTATTGCATGTAAAAAGAGAATAAGACCTTGTAATCAAAATAATGTTTTTAAATCTATATATTAACTTACTAATGTATATTTATTTTGGTTTAATAGTTGATGATAGTGGACTAGATATTAGAGGTTGATGATGCTACCCTTACAACCATTTCATTTGGCTTGCAGAGCTATATGGTATTCTTTCTTGCACATACAAGAACTTACAATTCTTATTGAATATGAATATCATCTAATGTATGATTATTTAAACTATATTTTAATGTTATATATATTGATCTGATCTTACTCTTATAGGGTATACCATCTGTGTCTAATACACACAACCTAGGACAATTCTTCCTTGAGTTCAAGTGATCAAGGAAAGGTAATTGAAAACAATTTTAATTTAAATGATAGTTTAAAGAGCTTATATGGGTTATTGTAGCACCCTTTAGATGTTGATTATTCAAGTACATATTAGGATTATATGCATACATCTAGATTAAAAGTATTACAATCTCGTCTGATCATAACAATAATTGAGCAATATAGTGCTACCTCTGGACAATATGTGAATTGCCATAAATCTGAGGTCTTTTTCTTTAATATTGGTCCTCCTTCCCAAGGCACATAGATAGAGTTCTAGGAATGAGAATTGGCAAATTACCAGGGAAATATCTGGGCATTCACCTTTTTGCTGGTGCAAGTATATCCAAGCTTTGGAAAGGATTGATTGATAGTTGTGTCAAAAGATTGGAGGGCTAGAGAAATAGGTGGTTAACTTTTGTAGGCAGGATTCTGCTGCTACAATCAATTATTTTAGCAATTGCTATCTACTCGATGAGCTGCATGAAGGTCCCTATAAAGGTGTTGAGATATTTAGAGAAAAGAATGAGGAAATTATTTTGGAATGGCATAGGTGTTGATGATAAAATTCTGCTACTTTCATGGTAAAATATTTGTAATCCTAAGAAATATGGTGGGGCTAGTCTGTGAAATTGGCAAGCAATGAACCTTGTGATGGGGGCTAAATTGGTGTGGGGCATTTATTCTAACTTAAATATGCTTTGGGAAAGAATTTTGAAGGCCAAATACCTGGACAATAATGAAAAGGAGAGTATTCTCACTATTAGATATCCTCCAAGAGGATCGACTATTTGGAATTTCATCCTAGATTGTAGGAGTGTTATTACTAACCATTTGACTTGTCTGGTTGGCAATGGTAATCATTCATCCTTCTAGGATGACTCTTGGAATAGATTCCCTGCTCTTAAAGATGATCCTAAGCTCCAAGATATTTAAAAAAAATTGTTAGAAGGTGGGTTCATAAACTCAGGGACTACCTAGAGGTCAAAAATATTGTTTTTAGATAGAAGTTGGGGTGGAGAAGTTTAGACAATCTTGACCTTTCAGCTCAACAATGTTCCTTGATAGATAATGTGTTTCATAATAGAGTTTTTATCTTCTCAGAAAAGGATGATAAATTAATTTGTTGTGCAACAAGAAGTGGTCAATATTTAATAAAATTGGGTTATAATTTGCTAACTACTGATTGTAACCTTGTTGATTGGTCAACACAACTATGTTGGAGCAAAGATTGTCTACCTAAAGCAGGTTCATTTGCCTGGCTAGCTATTTAGGGTAGGATACTGTTGGGAGAAAGAAGAAAGAAATTTGGATTTGTAGGACCAACAAAATGTGTCTTATGTGATAAAGCCTCAGAAGATGTAGATCTTCTTTTGAAATGTAGTTTTGCTTTTGAATGTTGAGAGATGGTGAGGTGTAAACTTGGATGGTTTGGCCCCTTTTATAATTTTTTAAAGGAAGTATTTTTTGGTTGGACGATGGATCAGAATAAGTCAGTGTTATATGTTATTTAGCACATTTGTCCCTCAATTGTCATTTGGGAAATTTGGAAGGAAAGAAATTAGAGGATCTTCCAAGATAAATTTGAGTCATTGGAAAGGACAAACATCAAGATTAATAATTCTATTTTGGAAGTTTTGAGTGTTGCTACTGCTAATTTAAACTCTTTTGTCCCCTACACCTCCTTTGATAGAAGGATTCAGGCAGAATGGCCGGAGGTAAAAATTAGATTAAAAAACAAACCAAGGAGATTGGAGGCCTTAAAAGACAAACTTAAGATTATTTTATGGAGATAACCAGATGTGGATTGGTGGAAGGTAAACTTTGATGGGGTTTACCAGGGGAACTTGGGCCCTTTGAGAGAAAGGGTTATTGTTAGAGATTGGATGGGAAATACTATTGCTATAGCTTCTTAGAGGCTTAATGAAGGAACAAACAATTTTGTAGAAGCGAAGGAAGCTCTCTTAGCTTTAAAGGTAAGTAAATTCCTAAAATTGCCAAGAATTCACCTGGAAGGTGACTCCCAGATAATAGTGCAAGCTATCCAGGAAGGGTGATTCAGGCCTAGCATCTCTAAGGAGTGCTAGATGTGATTAAGGATGAGTTGAGATTGTTGTATGAATTTAAAGTTAGCCATGTTAGGAGGATGGGGAATAGTGAAATCGGGGTGTTATCTAAATGGGATTTGTCCTTCGATAAAGTTGATAAAATTAGATATGAAACTTTTTAGTCCTAATTCAAAATCTAATTTACTTCTAAAATTTGGTGGCCTTTTAGTAACCATTGGAGTTTTTAAATTTTATCTATTAAAGGAACCTTATGTGAAGGTGGTGTATCAAAGGACTTGATGTCATTATTAGAAAGTTAAGAATCCAATTTTAGTCCCATCATTATTTAATGAGCTTTACCTAGGGTTTGATGAAGATAGGTCAAAGGTGACGGCAGGGTAAGTGTGAAGTCCTTTCAATGATCAATGGAGATTTAATCTCTAACATGATCTTAAAAGGTGCAAAGTGGCATGATTTGGAATGATTCAAGGTAATGATCATTAATTACCTATGGATGGTTATTTTGGGAAAGCTAAAAGCTAATATAAAGGCTTATTGAAAAATGGTTTATGTATTATTGAACACCTCTTCAGTTTGTTGTGACAGAGTAGGAAAGACAACGATGGAGGCAACCTTCATAGTTGATACTTTGAAGCAGCAAAAATCTTTCAAAGAACTGGTGTGGTAGGAAAGAATGATGGGATTGTTGAAGACAAAAAAAAAATTAAGGGTGGCAGAGGATGCTATTGATGTTTTAGGAATGCAATTCCAAGAACGAAAGCGGAAAAGGGGTGTCAATTTGGATGTTATTTCTATGTCGATAGCCTGGGCTCTAGAGGTTGCTGGGGAAACTAAATAAGTTGAAAGGGTGATGCGAAGCATATTTGAAGAATACATGTTGTTAGAGCTTGACTCAATTTTAGAATGGGAAATTTCAGGGATAGGCTCAGATTATAGTGAATGTTTTGAAGATGAAGAAGAGGGCCAAGTTTATGGCCTTGTTCCCTTTGTGAGATGGTGGAGAAAAGTGGATAAAGGAGCATACACTCTAGAAAGAGCAAGGGTATGGGAGATTTTGAAGTAGTGGGTGTTTGAAGCAGAGAGGGAGGAAAAGTAACAATTGATTGTGTTTGAAATGCAGCTTCTATGAAGGAAGCATGGAGCAAGACAAAGGAAACACAAAATAGAATAATAATTGGGTTTTTTACTGTAGCATAGATTTTTTGAGTTTTGAAGAAGGATAATGTTTTTTTTGGCTCTGGGGCTTAAAATTTTAAAAGGCCTATGAAGTTTTGGGTTGGTTGGACAATTATAAAATTTAGGGTTTTTAAGATGATCTCCTCTTTTTTGAATGTTGGATCTAGGGTCTATGCAAGGAAGGCAATGTTCAATTTACAAGTCATCGGATGTCGAAGGAGGAGCAAGAGAAGATTTTTTTATGCTAAATCTTTTATAATTAGATGTAAGGGTTAAGTCCAGATGATCTTTATGTGTAAAACTGTATAGTTTTAAGGTTTTAAATTAGCTGTAAAGTTAAACAACAGTAGAATGTTTCAGAGTAGGGTTGATATAGTGGTCAATCTTCGGAGGTGTATGGAGATGCATTTATGTTTATGAAGAAAGACATATAATGTAATATTTTTATATTATTATCAATAAACAAACTGTTATAGATCCAAAAAAAATAGCAGTCTTACATTGTTGTCTTCTATATACATAAACCAATTGGATTTTCTAATATGTTGCTTGAACCTTCACTGAATCCCCCATCTAGGACAACAAGAGAACCATCAAAGGATGAGGTATACATTCATTTTATATTGTAGATATACATTTAGATGGAATTAGATATATTTTTAGTTTATTTTTCTTAATCAATAATAATATATTAACTTGCATCAATTGTATTTTACCTGTTATAGCTCTTTTCACAATTTGGCCATGGCATCAATCCTCTACCTCATTGATATGCTATGACTCCTAATTTCTAAATGCCACTATCATTTGTACGATACCTTTCAACGAAGAAGGAAAGACAAGAGGTAATAAACAAATTGAGTTTAGACAAATTATAGTTCAATATATTTATTTTGATGTTAATTTGACATTTGTTAACTATTGTTGACATAATTAATCTAATTTATTATTTGAATTTTTGTTGTGTAGGTATCTCAAAATCCATGTACTATTTCAAAGAAACTTGATTTTGATAGTCCACCACAATCATAGGATTTGGTAGAGCTATATAGTGTCAATGTGGTCATTTGATAGAGAAATATTATAGTCATTTGTCATTTTTTCTTAAATATAGATCTCAAGATGGCATATGCCACATTTTTGTAAAACTTCCATTGATTTAGCATATATGCCATTTTTGTGTATGAACATGTGTGCTTGATTATTATAAAGTTTAATATAAAAAAGTTGATATTTGTTATAATTTGTTCATTTTGTGGATGTCTTCCTACTTTGTAACTTAAAATTTGAATGTATATTCAATTTAGAATGGTTACACATTATGAACACTAGAATGTTATGGATTAATGTTATTGCACTTCAATAGAAATTTTATAAATTAAAAAATTGACATTCAATCTAAATTATAAGTGTAAAATTTTGTTATCTTTGGCAACTTCACCAAAAAAATTGTTCACTTTTACATTTTTATTAATCATAACATGGATGATTATTAATGATAGATGAAAAATAATCATAATTGTATTTAGTTTCATGTGTTATTTCCTCTTCTTTTTGACATATTTGAATATATAGAAAGATCGTGAATACGGTTTCTAAGATTGAGTTTATGTAGATGTAATAAGTATGGCTAATTGTACATGAAACTTTTAAATGTGAATTAAATATTATATCTAAAAACATGTTATAAGTGCTAACACATCTGGTTAGGTGGATTTACCCTAGGCATGGTCTCATTCTTCCTCCCAACTCGTTTGAAAGCTCAACACCATACCCTAGCAATTTTCTCTTAAGTACCCTAATTGCAAAAATTGTTGAACTTTAATGAACAATTTCTCATAATTTTTAGCACTTACAAATGATTTCTTTGAACCTACTATATTATGTTAGGCCCCTCTACAATAACCTATCTTTTATTTTCAAGGCTTGTAGCCATTTTCTTAAGGCGGTATTTTTTTTATTAATGCAAAAATCATCAGAGGCATGTAATAAAAAGTTGCAAAGTAGCCTTATTTTTGTTTCATTCATTGTGGACCCAAACTGTAAAAGAAAATAGATCTGATTAGGTAGTTTTACTCTAGGCATGGTATCGTTCTACCTCCCGACTCATTTGAATGCTCAGTGCCATACCCTAGCGATGCAATCCCTTAAGTACCCAAAATTTTCAAACTCTGACATGTATTTTCTCAAAATCTATGGTACTTAAAAAAGAATTTTCTTGAACCTGTAGGGTCATGTGAGGTACCTCTATAATAATCTATCTAGGATTTTGAAAAATTGGAGTTATTTTCTTGGGGTAGCAATTTATTTGTTAATGCAACAATCATCAAAGGCATCCAATGAAAAAGTTTACAAATTAGCCTAATTCTTGTTCTATTTGTTGTGACCCCAAACCATCAGTTCCAATACGTTTAGTTAGGCAGGTTTACCCTAGGCATGGTCTCGTTCTATCTCTCAATTTTTTTGAGTACTCAGTGCCATACCCTTGTGTTGATATCCCTTAAGTGCCCTAAGTGTAATTTGTTTTTGAACTTTGACAAGTTATTTATTGAAATTGATGGAACTTACCAAGGATTTTTTTTAGCCTAAAATTTCATGTGAGGCCCATCTACAATAACCTATCTTATATTTTGAAGACTTGGAGCATTTTTCTTAGGGTAGCAAATTTTTTGTTGACATAAAAATTGTCAGAGACATGCAATGAAAAGTTGCAAAGTAGCTTAATACTTGTTCTATTTTTTGTAAGCCCAATCCACTAGTTCCAACATGTTCATTTAATTAAGTTTACCCTATGCATGGTCTCATTCTACCTCCTAACTTGTTTGAACACTTAGTGCCATACCCTAGTGACACTATACCTTAAGTGCAAAAAATTGTCAAACTTTGACATGCTATTTCTCAAAATTTGTGGCACTTACCAAGGATCTATTTGAATCTATAGGGTCAAATGAGGTCTCTCTACAATAACTTATCTATGATTTTGAAGACTCAAAACAGTTTTCTCAAGGCAACAATTATTCTACTGACTCAAAAATTATTAGAGACATGCAATGAAAAGTTGTAAAGTAGTCTATTTTTTTTATATTTAATGCAAAACTAAATTTTTAGATTAAAATAATTGTTTATGTGGATTTACCCTAGGCATGGTCTTGTTCTACCTTCCAACTCTTCCAGACACTCAAAGCCATATGCTAACTGGAAATATCCCTTAAGTGCTCTAAGTGCAAAACAATGTCAAACTTTGATAGTTTGTTTCTTATAATCCATGGCACTTACCAATGATCCATTTGAACCTACAAGATCACATGAGGCCCCTTTATAATAATTTATCTCAAATTTTGAAGACTCATAGTGGTTTTCTTAGGGTAGCATTTTTTTGTTGACACAAAAATTATCAGAGGCATGTAATGAAAAGTTGCAAAGTAGCCTAAGTCCTATATTGTTCATTGTGGATGCCAATCATCAGTACCAACATGTCTTGATAGGTGGGTTTATGCTAGGGATGGTCATTTTTTGCTTCCTAACTCGCCTGAACATTTAGGTACATACTATAGCAATGCCCTAGCTTCAAAAAACTATCAACAAGTAACATTCATGAGAATAGGGCATCACTAATGAGACCAGCATAGTTGTAATGAACCTAGGATAACCCTATTGAACAAAGGAGAACCCTAATAAACCTAGGACATACATACTGATAATCATGTCTATAGTATGTATAACATTTCTATATTATGTTGATGGTTTGCAACGATATTTTATCAATTAAATATTCATTGCAATAAATTTAGGAAAACCCTAATGAACCTAGGAAAGCCCTAATTATCCTAGGACATAATCATAATAATTCATGAACATGTCTAATATGCCTATATTATGTCTAACATGTCTATATTATGTCAACAAATCATCTACAAACATACATAGTCATAATCATCATTACACATACACATGACATTTTTCAATATACATAAGTACATATACACATAAGATTTGTTAGTCTATGCATATTTTTCATAATAATCATCATAATTTTCATACATTATAGACACATAATCAAAACTACACATACACATGGGATTTTCTTTGAGAATTGTATTTATTCATTTATAATCAAATAGCACAAAATTTATAAGATCAAGTAGATTCCCACAATCCATGACATAATCTATAAGTCATTTCTAAATTTGATTGTGTGAGTGTGATATGAAATGTTTGTGGAAAAACACTCACACAATCAAATCTAGAAATAGCTTACATATTGGAGGAAACTCCGTAGTTTAGCCATGGAGGAAACTCCATAGTTAAGCACCCTCGAGCTGGAGTAGTACTGGGATGGGTGACCTCCCAGGAAGTCCCGGTGCTTCACCTCTGTGAGCATCACCTAGATCCAATGAGTGCTAAGTGTTCCATTCATTCTCATGAGAGATGGGTTCATGTGAACCACTACTCATGAATCATGGGTCAATGAGTTTGACTCAAAAAACTACACAGTTGAATCCTGATAGCAATATCACAATTTGACTTGCTATGGAAAATATCTCCTACTTATCAGCTTACATATTACAAAATTTATAGTTACAAAATTTGGCCTCTAAACATGTACAAATCAGCTCATGACCTCTAAATGGGTACAACTTAGCTTATGACTATTTGTATTTACAAAATTTGGCCTCTAAATAAATAGAAATATCAGTTCATAGCCATTAATATATACCAAAAAATGAATTTACAATGATTGGCCAATGATATATAAAAAATCTCCAAAATTATTCTAGCTTTTATATAATCAATCTTCAAACATGCTAAATACTTATAGTTGGCCCAAATTCAATCTATTAAACCTTGCAAATGAACTCTAACTCCAATTATGTCAAGTACTGCCTCATGGTTAGATTCATGAACTTTCCATAGATTCTTATTGAATGATTTACCATCATATTTAATCAATTAAATATTTATTGCCAAAAAAAGAAATAGCAATAAAGATATGTCTGTTTGTGTCAAAGTCCTTGTACAACCAAACATCAAAATTCTTGAGTATATACCTTCTAAGCCATGTACTTGTGACAACAAAAGACCCTATTAGGTACTCCATAGCCTCTCCATCAATGACTATTTTACCTCAATGCATCGATGCAAATAGTAATATGTTACCTCCACATTGTTCTCATCAGCAATAATCATAGACACATGACCTACATTTTATAAATGGATAAATTAATTCCAAAAACCATGTAAAACATTATAAAATGAGTTAAAATTTTAATTTTAATCACAATATTTGGTTGCACTTGGTCAACATATATGATCAAAGTCCACTAATACCTTTGTCTAGGTCAACTATAAAGCTTGAGGAACTTGATTCATACATGAAGAGAAAAAACATCAATTATCTTTGTAGTGTCCTAAATTATGAGCACTTGCTATTTTGGTCCTTATCTAGGTTCTATTTAGTGTCCATGGCTTCCATGCCTCTAATGCTTGATCATGCCTCAATTTTGCCCACATTTTTGGAATCCTTAGGTCAAAATTGACCCCTGACCTGAATATAAGTCCATTTTGCCTCATAAAGGGTTACCTAGGGTGTAAGGGGACTTAGGTCACCCCTACCTTGGAAGTTGCCCCTCATATGAAAAAGGGGCACAAATTGAAAATTGAAGGATAGTATTTTTGGTTTTGGGTAGATTTTAAATCATTGTCGGCCTATTTTGATCTTTGAGCCCTCAAATGGGTAGGCGAGGTATAATTACAAGACTACCTCCCTCATTTTGGGATCTTGACATACATAAGAAGTCAATCCATCCATCGACTTTGAATTAAAGAGATTATAGTGCAATCTATTTCAAGAATTCAAGGAGAAATCAATTTCATTCAGGCATCAAACATGGAAGATATGGAGTAATGCATATATCCTAGTGGTTGTTGTTCCAACTGATGGTTCAAGATAACCTAAAGATTAGCCTTCTCTTATTATTGGGTATCTTGATTCAATAGCCAATTGATGAGAATTTTCTCATAAGAAGAAAAAATCCTCCTACACTTTGGGCTTTGCAAAACTTGGGTGGCTAACCCCTTTTATAATACTAAAGAATATAACAAAGAACAACCAACATTACTCATTAGCATATCACTCTCAGGAATGTACCAGAACTCATATTGAACACTTACAGAATTGGCTCTATTCTGGTTTATACATTTCGAATACAACTGAGAGTAAAAGAAACTCAAATTCTCTTCTAAATAACAAGAAAATAAAGTAATATCTAGGTATGAATGTATTTTGAAAACCCCTTGGACTTTTCAATAGACCAGTGCCATTTCTAGGGCTACAAAGTCAAATGTGAAGCCATAAAAGAAAATCTATCAATAAGAATAATGCAGCTAGTGGACATAAAATAAGCTAATGCCTAAAATTAACTAGTCCCTCTTATGAAATCATAAAGCTCTTCTTCACACATCCATTTCACACACAAAGGATTACAATTACTTGCATAAATAAATTAACTCTTTCCTTGAAAGAGATCATTGAGAAAATTACACATCTGCAAGAAACGCATAGAGGTAAATTAAAGCATCCTTGATATATTTAATTTAAATGGTCAAATTCATACAAAATGGAGACAACTTAATGAAACTTGTGACTGGAAACACAAAACTAGCTAATCATTTCTTGAAAAATTAACTCCTAACACCCTTCAAACAAAAAGAAGAATAGAATAAATATAGAGAGATAAATTCCAAATTCAATCTATAGCTAACATGTGACCCATTCTCTTCTGGATTAGCCTAAAAGAAAATATTCTCCTTCATTCTGCTAAAAATAATAAACTTCTACAACTGGTCTACTCCACTACCTCTGTTTGTACCCTTTACCTCTCTTTCAACACTATTGTTTATACATGTTGTTTGTCTTTGAAAATGACATCTTCCTTGTGATTACATTTTGTAATTTTGTCATTTCCTCCCACTCTCTTGTTTCTACTTGAATGTGGTTTCATGCTTGTATAATTTTATTTTTTGTATTTCAAGGACAATATGCATGCCTGGCAATTTGAAAAATATATGTGCTCCTTTGTGTCTAAAAGTAATATTTGATTTTGTCTTCTTTTTGGTTGGGAGGATCCTCTCCCAAAATCAACTTGACTCTTCCTAAGGTCACTTCCTTGACCTTATGAGGTTTTATTCCATAACCCTAACCTTTTGGAGAACTCTCACCTTCCTATCTCCAACTTCCAAGGGCCTCTCTATCAGTGTAGATCAACTTCTCTTCATGAACTCACCAAGGTAAGTTCATCTTACTTCCCTCCATGGAAATTCTCATCACTTTTCAAGGTTTTTAAGCCTCTAAACTCACTATTTCGATCCTTCTTGAGGTCATTTTGCCCATACTCCATATATCTTTCCTATCGATTCCACAATTTGCTAGTTTGAGGGATAGTAGCCCTATTAGGCCTAATTAGGTCTTTGGATCTAGTTTTTGTCAAATAACTTGAAAAATCCACAAAAGAGCCCCAAAAATTTTCTCTTCTCCTAATACCCTTTTGGATTTCCTTTAAGATTTTTAGGGTTAGGGGTCTCCACACTATCTGCACATTACAATTTATGGTAGAGGCCTAAATATACAAAGGGTGAACAAAGCTCACATTGATCAAATGACCTCAAAAAATTATGTCATACTTCCAAGAGCTTCTTTAGACTCTATTCAAATCATCCAAACTCTTAGATTCATTCTACCTATCCAACCCTGCATGCAAACACTAACTGACTTCACTTGCACCTAGTTGGGTTCTGCCAAACTTGCCTAGGGAAAGCCTTCAAAATAGTAAACATGGCCTTCAGTGCCTATCCAAAAGAATAAAATATGTACAATGACTCTACTTTCCATTCCCCAAGGGCCATTAGAATCCCATGGTGGAATTTCATCTTAGAGTCGTTATTTACACACAAACCCTGACAGTGGCAATGAAATGGGCCAGGAGAGTCTGAATTTTATTTTGATTATCAAACCTATACAAAAACACACACAAAATGTATATACATAACGAAGAAATTAATTCACACAACTATTCTACTCAAAAAGATAAGTTTGTCAATCCATTATACACTTCATGCAATCAAAATGCTTCAATTGTGTCTCAAAACTAGAAAATTATTCTTGTTCTATACTTGTGCAATATCAAAATTGATCCAACCAACCTTGGTATGATGTTCTTAGAGGTCTTATATACATCTCCAAATATGTTTCCTGACCCATCATGGGTGTCTCGAGCTCTAACTGTCTGATCAAGACATCTAAGCAACATTTTAGCAACATTTTCATTTTTTTGTTGCATTTTTAATGCCTTAGTTCACCATGTAGCCTACAATCAAGGTCTTGAGGACTATTTAACCTTCAAGAACCTCAAATCCTTCCTAAACAAGCCTTCTAAGACATTTGAACACACTTAAACCAAAAAAATACTCCTAAGAGCACTCCGCCAGAACACAAACTAGGAACATTAGGGATGTTCCTTTCACCTACATATCATAAAGGATTAACTTGGACTTCATTAAGTTCTTATTTATCTACAATGCCCACTGAGGGTCTTATCAATCCAAAATTGGTAAGGTTAAAACATTTTTACCCTTGGGTGCTCCTACACCACTTGTGTTATTGCTAAGTTAGGTTGCTAATGACCTTGACATGAAAATCCCCCAACAAACCAATGAGAGATTCAAGGGGAATCGCCATCACACCTATATGACCAATATTAACGAGGGGAAACTTCATCCCCAACCTTCCCAAGGGAGAGGTTCATATTTTCTCTTTAAGGGATGTAGGATGACTCCCATACCCCAGCTTCTACTTTCACACCCCAATCTTCCATTGTAATATGCCCTTGAAGGGAAATTTAAAGGGAAACATGAGAGCTTAGAACTATTTGCAAGTAGAAAAGAGATCAAGCCTGCTCTTAGGTCTACATTTTAATATCTCTCTGGTTGTAGCATGACCTTTGAACACCTCTGTAGCCACACATAACTTACCCCTCTATACATGGCTCTTCTCTTTGCACATCTACAACATAACCTTATGCAAACACATCCCTTTGCTTTTGGAATTCCTCATATCAATGATTTGAGAAAGTAAATCCCCTTAGACTTGAAGAAGACTTTTTAAATGCAAAACACACCTCTAAGGCAGTATTTAACTTGCATTCTTAGGCACTAGCTATTAATTTTTAAATCAGAAATGACGACAACAACATGTATGAAACTCTGGATAGCTCTGAACTAAACATATATTGCAAAAGGATTTCAAAATTTGAAAAAATCTTGGTTGCAGTAGCCTTGAATTGTCATTCCAAAAGACTTTTGATGGCAAGGCACTCCAGTCTATACCCTGACTAATGAGAAGACTCCTACAAATATTATTTGTGAATGTCATTTCTTCCTTGGGAACACCAGTTCTTCATTCTTCATGAATTTAGTGTCAAACACCTTTGACCTCACCCATTTGGAACTTTTACACTTCTATGGTTCCATGTGTCACCAATGGATAAGCTTGACCATGCGTAGACCATATTTGAACCTTTTCACTTATGCACCTATCAATCTATCAACATTCCCATTAGTTCCTCTCTTTACCCAAGGGAACACGGGGCTTTGGATATTCCTCTAATGACACACTCCCATCTTTTCCATTGAATGTTGGTTGAAGTTCACTATATCATCATGAAACCATGGGGTGAGTGCTTCCCTTTGATTTCAATGGGCACGAGATGACACCCTACACCTCTGCTAGATCACCCCAAGTGTTTTGAAAGTTTCTCGCAGAACAACGGGGTTCAATTTTTGTTAGACTACTAACATACCTCCCTGGACCTCCTTGACACTTATGAGACCCTTCCAACAACCGCAATAGAAAGTCGGGGCTTCTTCATTCTTCCTTGACTACACAATGATATACCCCATGCCTATGTGTTGTCTTTTGTTTGCTTAGCGATACGCTAGTGGAAACACATGGAGAAATCATATCTTGTTTGTATACATGACCCCATCCTTCTGTGCCATTCTCTACAACATTATAAGTAATTCTACAGAACTATGAGGTAAGTCCTCATATCCTATTTGTATACATGACCCCATCCTTTCGTGCCATTCTCTACAACATTATAAGTAATCCTACAAAAATATGAGGTAAGTCCCCCTACCAAGGAAAACCACTTACTTTGCGAACCTCAAAAATTGTAGAATTCAACCATAGGGAAAGTTTAACCTCAAGGCATTAAAATACAAAATTTTTAATGATACACCCTAGCACCTCAATAGAATCTCTATATGACCCCTTCAAATTTATTCAAAATCTAGAGGTGCCAACACCTAGTATGTGTGAAGGCATTCATGTTCTTCCTATTATAGATCCATGATCGAGACTACATCAATACAATTTTCAAACATCTTCATGAGCAATTCAAAACTTATGACGATATAACATATTGTCAAGCCTCTATTACTGATAACATGATTTTTCCTATTTGTAATTATAATTTTATTTAAAGTTTAATTCCTATACATGGGTTTGACTAAGACAAACCCCTTTCTCCCAATATTTTTCCATTTTTTCTAAGTGTAGGTGATAGGTGATAGAGTTACGGATTCGGCTATAGGATGATATGTCAATATTCTATAGATCATTATTTATTTATCTCTTTTAGGTTAATCAAGGGTGCCTCCCAATATCAAGGGCAAGTCTAGTCACCCTCTACACTGCACATCACTCCTAACATGAAATTTAGGCTGAAAATTTATGTACAGGTCAAATATGGTGTCTATTACCCAAATATAGTCCTAGAATTTTCTTATAAGTCTATTATGTGTCTAAAAATATAAATTTATCTTCATTGAATCCTATCTCAACTATGTCCTTTATTTCTTCATTCCAGATTATAGTAATAATTCATTACACTCTTAGCAACGGAGAAACCCTTACACTCATTTAGTGCTTGAGATCCCTTAAGCCTAGTGGGCACTTTATCCTACCTAATGTAATGATAGAGAGATGGAATTTAGGTGTGATGCTTCCTAATTTAATTGATCATCCTAGTAAACATTTAATTCCCATTTACATCTTGTTTTTATCCATTTTCATTTTGTCTTTCATTCATTTTGGTGAACTTGATTTTTATTCTAATTTGGTGTTTAGATCATATTTGCATTACATTTTGAATTATGAGAGTTTACTTCATGTATTTCATTATCTTCTATGTGTAATCATTATGATATATTAAGTCTTGTTTTGCATGATCTTTATATATATATATTTCAGATTTAATTTATATTTACTTAATAAAATGTTTAAATGATCAAGTGCTTACTAAGTTTGCATTGTTTAGACATCTTTGTCTTCCATTGATTTGTATATCAGTGATATAACCTTGAGCCCTACATATAACATACCTATGAGAATAAGTCGTAGACTTATGAGTTCCTTAAGGATGATAATCCTAAGTCCTCTAATGTGTTCTATAGGAATGTAGACGATACATCTATGCCTGCTAATGACATACTTGCTATTGTTGAGAATCCCTCTTCCCATTATTCTTATGATGAGCATGAATCGTTAAGAGTGTCTCCTACCCAAGTATAAGAACTTTCTCACAATTTTCAAATTCAAGAACATTATAATAGGCAATCCCCTTGGTAGAAGGATTGAAGAAGTTAATTCACAATGATGAACATGGTATTGATTTATTATGTGGCATATCTCATCTTATTGATGACAATCTCAAGACTATGAAAATTTATGCTCAAGGTCTTAATGTTTCTCATCACAAGACCAATGTTGAGAATTATATTCTCATTCCAACAACTTTACCTAATGTACCTACATATATTTCACCTATTATGGCTACATCAATCCTACACATGTTAGTATTGGAAGTATTTCCTAATCCTTTCATCCCTCCTCTTATGAGTGTCCCATGTATTTCCCAACCATCATCTATACCTACTTACTGATGAGAGAAAATTATGGTATGTTTTATGCTATAGTTTGGCCTATTTCATGCACCTTTATAACCATTCATACATTCCATTGTTGTTCTATATCATACCATTTTTTGCCTTTATGTTGCACACACACACACACAAAAGAGGTATTAATATAGTTTTGAGATTATTTTATGAAAAATATTTATTGTTTGTATTATAATAGACATTTATATTTTGAGCCTTGGAATTTATTTATTTATTTTTTGATCTGTAATATTTATTTTATTGATTCAAAAAAGATGATTACAAAGCCACTTAATTTGGCAGATAGTACTTTCCTAACCCTCCAGCCCACTGAATTCAAACAAGGATTTCAAAATACAACCCGAATACATCCCAAAAGGGCACATAGTACTATAAAGAAGCAACACAAAAAGAAGACAATAACACAACCTAAGAACCATTAACCCATACTAACAAAAATGGGCATGTTGAGGAATAAAAACTAGATACCAACCATTAAAGGAACTAGCCCACTACCTCCTCCCTTCAAAAATTTGGAACAAACGAGCCACCACGAGCACCCCGAACTTCACCAACATCACCACTCACACTACCACCCACCCAAACACCACCACAAACCAATTGTTTGAAAGGAATCTTCCATCAAGGAATAGGGTTGTCTGCATTCTCCAGGGGGGTTGTTGACTTCACCAAGGTGTGTTTCATCTTTCTCCTCTCAGCTTCCAATTCTAGCCTCTCCATTTCCATTTTTTGTAGAAAAACTAAAATAGCCTGCCACCCCTTCCAAACATCTACCATTTGCACCACCATTGGATGGGAGGAAGTCCAAATGACTAGGGGTTTCAATTACCCATCACCACCACCAATGATCCACTATGGATCTTGTCTCATGTTCAATCCCACGCCCACCTCTCCCCTTCCTACAATATTCACAAGCCCACCAACCCATTTGGGTTCCAAGCATGCATAGGACACTCGCATCACCTCTTCTCTCGACTAACCAGTCATCAAAGCCAAAGCAAGGAACAACAAGGAGATATCCAAATTAGTCCTAGGATGCAGATCATAGTTGAGAAACTCATCCCCATCATCAAACAAATAGCCTCCCAGAACTCCACATGATCAAATTTGAACACATTCCTTAGTCATTGCATTGAAATCGCCCCCATGAAGCCTGACAACTGACCCAATGATTGCAATGAAAAAATTTCCTCCATGACAAACCAACACTCGAGCTCCAATAAACCCTAATTCTAGAAAAAGGAAACTGGTGAGAACACAACTCCACAAAGCCCCACTCCCAGTCTTAAAGGTTGGTGAAGCCTCCGGAAATAATCCCCATCACCATACATGATGTTGAGACATCACATCACCTGACGCCTTATTAAATGTGAATCAAAGAAGATCCTACACCATATATCTCACACACTACCACCTCATCCTCAAATGTCCTTACCACCTATAATCACCAAAAATTGGACAAGATCATTTAAGTGAGAAATCAAGGCAAAAACCAACACAAATCAATCATATCAATGCAATTAAATCAAAACAAGTTAAAATCAAAGCAAAATGGAAATCAAGCTAATAATCTGAATTAATTGAAAATCAAAAGCCTTTAAATCAATTTGAATCAAATAAATCATGATTAACCAATCAATTGTGTAATTAATCTAATTAATTACATGGTCCAATTTAAATCAAATCAACCCATTTAAGGGGTACACATGGCTAAATAAATTAAATAAATTCTATTAATTAATTCCTATTTTCTCTCAACCACCAAATGGGAGGAAAATGAATCAACCAATAGGAATTGAGGACCAAGCTCACATGGATCAAGCCTAAATTGAATCTCAGTCACTCACTTGGAGGATGCATCTTGTCCACTCATTTTGTCCTCTTGTCCCAAGCTTTGAGGACAAAATATTTAAATGGTCTCCAAAGGTGGAACCATGTACTTAACTCAAACTCAACCATGATCAAATAAACCACACCCCCTACCCTTGCCAAAATATATAAAAGCAAGGCATAATTCAATCAATAATTATCCACAAATCTGAGAATAGCATCAAACCTCTTGCAATTTAGAGCTAGAAAGGCAAATTTAGAGCTAAATAGGTGTAATTTCATTTGGGATTAAACTTTTAGCATTTTTTATCATCCATTCTCATTTTAGGACTGTCACTAATGGAAGCTTGCTGAGAGCTTTGCATTAGCATCCCTAAATAGAGATTCGTAGAGTGCTTAATTGTCAATTCTTTGCTTAATAAGATTTCTATTTGTGGTAATTTAGTTGTTATTTTGAGTTATTGATGATACTAACCCTATGAAGGTACTAACCCTATGATTCTTTGATGATCACGTCCTTAGAAAAATAATACATGCTTTAAAACTTTGATCTTAAGATAGTCATTCAGTAATCAATAAAATATCATGCTTTCATAATAGCTCGTCTAGTTTAAAAACTTTCATCAAGTTTTCTAGAAAGACATGATTTCATCAATCAAGTCAACACTTTAGAAAAAATTTGCAATGTTTTTCAAATTCATATTTCAAGTATAGTTCTATCCATTTCATACTTTTAATCTTGATAAAGATAGGGTCTCTGTGACATCTTGGATCAAATTTTTGTGTTTGGTTCAAATTGGATTAGAATGAGGATTTGATTGAGTGTCTCACTTGTACTTTGATGAATTGATTCGGTGTCTGATTTCAAGTTTTATTTTGATGAATCCTTCCTCCTTTAGATTAGATTGCCCCCAGTTTGATATGATTATGTTAATGGCACTTGGGAGAATTTTCATATTAGGTAGGTGACCAAAATCTTTAGGTACTTGCAAATGCAACTGTGGGGTTTTATTATCCAATATATACAAATGTGCATGAATGCAATATTTACAAGATGACCAATAGGTATATGAATGACTTGGACTTTCAATGGTGCATGTTTACCAAGTTTTCACCAATTGAATGGATTTTGCTTTCTTTTTTTGTTTTTAAAGCTTTTTCCTTTTTTTCCTACCAAGGTGCCTATTTGCTAGGTTTTCACAAAGGCACTTTTCTCTTTTCTTTTTCTTTTTTTGTATTTTTTTTTCATATCATCAAGGCCCCTATTTGCTAGGTTTTCACCAAGACAACATCTTTTTGAGGATCATTTCTAAATATTTTTGGCTTTCTTCATGCTCAATTTTCCAAAGTTTTTGATCTTTCCTGCATTTCTGATTTGTTTTCTCTTTTCTGCTTTTCAATATTTTTGGTATTTTCAGGATCTCTTTTGACTATATACAATAAATAGGATGCTTTCCATCTGATTTTTTGATACTCTTTTTCTCTATACCCTTTCATCTGCTTCATGTGTAGAACCTTTTTAGATGAATGTTATTGATAGGTTCTTGTAATTCTTCTCCATCACAATCAGCTAATTTATATGTGCCTGTCCCAAAAGATGAAGTGATCACAAAAGGTCCTAACCAATTTGCTTCCCATTTTCCTTTCTTTTCTCTTTCTTCTTGATTTTTGGGATTTTCTCACAAAACTAAGTCACCTATTTGGAATGTCCTTGACTTGATATGCTTGTTATAGGTCCTTGACATTCTGTTCTGATATACTTTCAAGTGATCAATAGCTTGTTGTTGTTTTTCATCTAGCAGTTCTAGTTCATGTAGTCTAGCAACCCTATAATCTTCCTCACTTATCAAACCATGTATGGATACCCTTAAAGAAGGAATTTCTACCTCCAAAGATAAAACTGCTTCTGCTCCAAAGACTAAGGAAAATGGTGTAGCTCATGTTGGTATTCTGATACTTGTCCTATAAGCCCATAAGGTTGGGTTTATTTTTACATGTTGTATCATCTTAAAATGGAAGCACTTCCATGATAAGAGCATTTATCCCTCCAAGTAAGTGGTATGGGGTCATGTTAAGTGCCTTGATCAGGTCTTTGCATGTATTTGTCTTTCTCCCCACTTTCCACTTCTTTTCTGCTTCGTTATAGATGAAATTAGGGTTAGGATCTCAAGGATTCTCCTTAATTTCCCTCTTCCATGGCTCTATTTTCTAGGTAGGACTTAGAAATAGTTCCTCCTAGCCTTCATCATAGTAATCATAGGATTTTATGCCTATCCCTAGCATTCTGTCCCTTTTTGGTATCATTTCTAGGTCTCTGAGCATCCTCAGGACCTCCTGTCCTGATTCTGGCTGGATCTGGGCCCACAGGGTTAGAATCGAGGTTGATCCTGACCAGGTCAGGATCGAGCTTGATCTTGACTAGGTCAAAATTGAGCTTGATCTTGACTAGGTCAGTCCCAACCTCAATTTTGCACCCCTCTTTCAAATTTCCAAATTCCTTGATTTCTGGGTATCGGGTTTCAAGGATATTTGTTTTTCCACCTCTAGGTTGGCTATTTAAAGTTTCAAAATGGTAAATCCTCTAATTTTATTTAATCTAGTTATATTTTCTAAAGGTTAGGACCTAATTGGGATTTAATTCTCCAAGGTGGCCCCTCTAGAAGATTGTGCCCTAGTTCACTATAAAAGGTGGCCTTCCTCTCTCATTTTCTCATCCATTATTCATATCTCTCAATCAAGTTTTGCAATCACATCTCATCCTCAAGAAATTGAAATCTCTCAATCTCTCAAGTGCAAGCAAGAATTCAAGCATTCAAGCAAGTCTTCAAGCATTCATCCATCAAGGAGATCCATTGTTAGCCATTAAAGGATTCAATCTCTTTGGAGCCCCCTTGAAGATCCATCCTTCTACATTCATTCAAGCCTTCTCATATGCAAAGATCAATTCAATATTGGTGTTGAAGATCAAATGTCATTGATTTGAGACATCCTACATTCATTCTACATCCATTGAAGCACTCCTATTTGTGGATTTGAGGATTCGAATCCTCTACAAGGACTTCAACATAAGCGAGGTGATTTGTTTCAATTACTTTGTTTATGCACACTACATTTCAATTAAATTTCAAGGTTAATTCCTAAATTGGGTTTTGACTAAGGCAAACCCCCCATACAAACAAAAACCCCCATTTTCTTGCAAGTACATGTGCGAGATTTTGGATCTAAGAGCGGATTTGGATACCCTTTTCGGTGAACTTCTGAGATATGTGAACAAAGTCAGAATCGACCTTCAAATAAAGAATCTAGCCCTTGACCTTTTATGAGGGTCAGAGTCGACCTGAGCTCATCTTGGAAAAAAAAAATTTGGGTTTTCTCCGTCTCGGCATTTCCAGTTAGAAACAAGTTGTAGATTTTCCTGAAAGTACACACAGACATCAAAATTGACATTTTCCATATTTGCCCTAATTTGAGGTTAGTAATTGCATTTCAATTATTTCAAATTCTAAACACTTCAATTCTACCATAGGTAAATATAGGGTTTTTCTCTCTCTCTTTCATGTTCTCCATAGATTGATTCGATTGTGCATTAACCTTTTGGTTGATCAAATTGGATCACTCCTTTGGGAATTTGGATTTAGGAGTGGATCTAATATTTCCCCCATACCTTTACACAATCCATACTCATTTGAATAGGTGTGATGCCATTTTACCTCTATTCATTTTGGTGAACCCGACACACTTACTTGTTAATATGATTTAGAACAACAGAGAGGGGGGGGTGAATCAGTTGTTCTCAGGTCTTGATGTATAAAATGACTTCAAAAACTTTTCTTTAAATCAGATCAAGCAACCAAAACAAATGTGGTCATCACTAATTCAATAATAGAAACATATAACTCAACAGTCCACTACCCAGCTATATCTAACTTGTAAAACACAAAAATGTTCAAACCCAAAAACATTCACATAAGTATTGACACCGGGATTTATAGTGGAAACCCAATATGGGAAAAACCACTTTGTAACATGCTACTATTATTTTCACTCTTCTGAAGTGAGCTCGGTTAAAAGCCAACCCTGTCAAAGGTTACAATACACACTGTCAAGTGTGACCCAGTTAAAGGATTTCAATCACCCTATTAAAAGTGAGCCTGGTCAAAGGACTTACATACACTCCATTAGAATGCAACCTTGTTCAAAGGATTTAACATATGACTATTAGGTCAACCTCTATTAAAAGGATTTTGACTATTACAATGGTTAGAAAGTAGCAGTAGTATTGATATGAAAATATACAACTCACTTTGCAAAATATCAGATCCAATTCTGTACACAAATGTTGGTTTACTAACTTTGAAACTTTGCCATCTCCACTTCAGATCTACTCAAAACTTTCCTTCAAGCAATCACCACACTTTTCCTTCAACCTTTTCACTTATACAGTCAATAAAACTCTACTGTTCTTCCAACATCTCCTTCACCCATGTATTTTCATACCTAGTGCTTCGGTTCCCTTACTACTTTCCTCTGTTAGGTTAACTTTTCTTTTGCCACTTAATCTCCTTCATAGATCTTAGGGTTCGGTCAAATACATTGAATCTACCCACTTCATGTTCTTCATCTCCTCTTCTAGAATCATCTCAAATATCATAAATATTTACCATAAAATGTTTTACAAAGCATTAAATGCTTCTATACAATCAATAAATAAAGTCAACATATTTTACATAATCCAAGAATTCAACAATGTCGGCTCCAAATCTGAATTCTCTTCAAATATAAAATTGTTGATGCTCGGTCAATACTGTGATCATCCACTTGGTCTCCATGTAAAACGCTCAGTCACTACTAAAACTATTTCCTCGGCAAATATTGTCTTCCTCAGCAATTTACTAATACTCGGTCGATACTAGATTTTTGCTCGGCATCCACTAACTCGGTCGACTATGTCATAACTCGGCTTAAACATGATTTCTTCATTTTTGCTCGGTTAAGCCTACCAGTTTAGTCTTCAATCTTACTAAGATAAACAATACATTATCTCATCATTGTACAACATATTCAAGTACACTTTTTAGTATAAAGATAACTTAACCTTTCCTTAGGTGCTATTGTTACCAACCTTTCTTTCCCTTCTCACCATAGATATAGTACTTTCCTAAGTAGCAACAGTCTTACCAGTTAAGGTTTGACATCAATGACAATACAATAATTGTTTCAACTGCAGTTTCCAACAATCTCCCTCTTTGGCATTGATGGCAACACCATATGATATCACCTGGATAACACATGGATTACCAACCAATCCAAAAAAAACTTATCTATCCATAAGAGAAAATTTATAATATCCTTAGCTTCATTTTGATTCAGAATCTGTAAATCTCACTTCTGTGACCGTCAGAAGTATTTGAATCTCCCTCTATCCTGATATTACATTTCAGTTCAATCACCCTCTTTTTTAGTGTCATGTGTTATAGTATTATTTTAGTCAATCTCCCTCTTTGACAAAAATGCCAAAGCAGCAGCTCAAACATACATCTAGAAGATGTAGATATATCTGTTCAGCACAATGTTTCTCCCTCTGTCATCTTGTGTATGACTGATTTGTTGTCTTTGCTTCTTCTTCACAACTCTAGGACAGTCCTAAACTGTGACAATCTTCTGCATCAATGTGTCAAATGTTCTGTTGTAGCATATTTGATGCAGTGCTCCAAGCTTGGCTAGGCAGCCTCAGTTAGGGGAAGGACCCCTAATTGACTTCTCAAGTACTCATGAGCTTCTTTAGGTAAAGCTTTAGTGAATATGTCTGCCAATTGTTTTTTTGTATTCACATATTCCATTCGGACTTCCTTGTCTTGTACCAATTCCCTCAAATAGTGATACTTGATTGCTATGTGTTTGGTCTTAGTGTGCATCACTGGATTCTTAGAAATATTGATAGCACTTGTGTTGTCACAGAAAATAACAACAGGTTCAGTGATTTCTTCTTTCATGCCTATCAACAACTATTTTATCCATATCAAATTTGAACAGTTTACTGCAGTAGCAACATACTCGGCTTCAGCAGTAGATTGGGAAATGCAATTTTGTTTCTTGCTTGTCCAGGAGAATAATCTCTGTCCAAGAAAGAAAGTACCACCACTAGTGTTTTTTCTATCATCTACATTTCCTACCCAATCAGCATCAGTATATACTCTAAGTTCAAATTTGTCATTCTTCTTGTAGTATAACCCATAGTCAACAGTTCCTTTCAAGTATCTCATGATTCTTTTCACCGCCATCATGTGTGTTTCCTTAGGATTGGCAGAGAATCTTGCCACAATCCCAATCGCTAATGCAATATCAAGTCTACTATGTACAGCATACTACAATTTTCTAATCATGGATCTGTACAAAGTCTGGTTAACTTATGTAGCATCATCATTCTTAGATAACTTTTGTCTAGTAACCATAGGAGTTCCCACTGGTCTAGCATCTTCCATTCCAAAAGTTTTCAGTATTTCATTAACATACTTATACTATGTAATGAAAATACCTTTCTTCATCTGATATACTTGTAAACCAACAAAGAATTTGATCTCACCAAACATACTCATCTCAAATTCAGTTTGCATTTCATGTGAAAAACTTTTACATAATGCATCTTGTCCACCAAAAATAATGTCATCAACAAAAATTTTGGCCAACAAAATACCTCTACCTTCTTCATCTTTCATATACAGATGCTTGTGTGATTTGTCTTGGAGAATCCAATCTGTATTAGATAATTATGAAACCGCTCATACCATGTTCTGGGAGCTTGTTTCAATCCATATAAAGCTTTGTTCAGTTTGCATACCATGTGTCTTTTGTTTGGATCAACAAAACCTTATGGCTGTTCTATGTAAACTTCTTCTTCCAGTATACCATTTAAAAATGCAGACTTGACATCCATTTGATATACCTTGAAATCTTTATAAGCAGCATATGCAAGCAGAGTTCTTACTCCTTCCAATCTATCTATAGGGGAAAATGTCCCCCCATAATCAATTCCTTCTTCTTGTGCATAGCCTTTGCATACTATTCTAGCTTTGTTCCTAGTGATTTTACCTTTTTCATTCAACTTATTTCGAAATACCCACTTTGTTCCTAAAACATTCTTATCTGTAGGTCTCAACACCAGAGTCCAAGTTTCATTTTTCTCAATCTGGTCAATCTCTTCATTCATTGCTTGTATCCAGTCTTCATTTTCTAATGCCTCTTTAGTTGTCTTAGGTTCAAATTCACATAGTAAGCATGTGGGATCTTTTGTCTTGCTTCTTGTCTGAATTCCAGTGTCTCTATCTCCAATTATTTATTCAGGCTTGTGATGTCTACTTACATATTTTTCCAAAATAGGTTCAGCATTTTTCTCTTCTATTTCATCAGGTTCCCCAACAAGATTTTCAGATTCAGCTTCTGAATGCTCAGCAACCTCTTCCAGATCCTTGGCAACATTATCTTATAGCTCGGCATGTTCTTGTTCTCTCTTGGCACTATTTTCCTAACACTCGGCATCATCTATTTGTCGCTCAGCATTGCTTTCTCGAGACTCAGCATCAAGTGCAGGTCTGTTACCTGCCTCTTCTATTTCCTCAATGTACACAAAAGATTTGTAATCTTTTGGTCCTCTTTTGCTGTCGGCTTCATTTCTTTCTACATACTCATCAATTTTCACATTCACACTTTTGACAATTTTGTTAGTGTTAGAGTTCAAACACTTATAAGCTTTAATTTTTGTGGAGTAGCCTAGGAATATGCCTTCATCACTTTTAGCATCAAACTTTCCATTCCTATTGTCTTTCAATATGTAACACTTGCTTCCAAAGATTCTAAAGTATTTAACACTCGGTGCATGCCCATACCATAATTCATAGGGTGTCAGATTTGTACCTTTCTTGATCTGTACTCGGTTAAGAGTGTAAACAGCTATACTTATAGCTTCTTTCCAGTATTTTTGTGCCACATTCTTTTCAATCAATAATGTTCTTGCACAGTCCAAAATAGATCTGTTCCTTCTTTCTGCTACACCATTCTGTGGAGGTGTCCTAGGTGCAGACATATGTCTTTTGATTCCTCGATTATTGCAAAATAGATTAAATTCATTTGATGTAAATTCTCCACCATGGTCAGATCTAAGACATTTTAGGTTCCTACTTGTCTCCTTCTCAACCTTAGACAAATACCACTTAAAAAATTGAAAAGCATCAAATTTTTCTTTTAGAAACATTACATGCATCATCCTGGTATGATCATCAACAAACAAGATAAAATATCTATCACCACAGTAACTTTATATACTCATAGGTCCACAAAGGTCAGTATGAACCAAATCTAAAATGTGTTCAGAAGTAAAGGATTTTCTCTTGAAACTTGACTTAGTCATTTTTCCTAACTGACATTCTTTGCATATCACATTCTCAGGTTTCTTCAATCTAGGTAGACCTCTTACTTTCTTCTTCTTACTTATCTCTACCAGATTGTCAAAGTTAACATGACATAGCCTCTTATGCCATAACCAAATGTCATCAAGTTGTGCAAACAAACATATTTCTTTAGGTAGGTCAAGATAGAACAAATTACCTCTAGTCTGCTCACCACTTCCAATCAGTTCACCAGTAGCATCGAATATCTTAGCTTTCTAGCGATGAATTTCTACTCGGTAACCAGTTCTATTGAGTTGAGCAACACTTAACAAATTATAATTCAATCCTTCAATCCAATAAGCATTTTTACAAGAGATCTTATCAGTCAGTTTAATCAATCCTTTTCCTCTTACAGGACATGGTGCATCATTACCAAATGTTACACTTTTACCTTTATAATGATGTAGGGTCTCAAACTTACTTTTGTCACCAATCATGTGATGTGAACAACCACTATCAATAATCCATTTATCATTCTTGTTCACATAGGAAATCAATGCATTTTTCTCATCCTCATCAGATTCATCTTTCATTGCAACATAAACTACCTCAATTTCAAAATCATCACTATCAGTGTCAGTCTCTTCTTCAGCAATGTAACAGGATTTCTTACCTTTTTCTTTGTAGCCTTTGTACCTTTGGTAGCCTTTGTCATCTCTTCTATCTTTGTATCTGTTGTTTCTTTCTTCATCTTTATCCTTCCTGTCAGGACATCTAGTAGCTATATGACCGACCTTGTTACATGCAAAACATATAATAGGGAGTTTACCTCTGTATTTTCCTTTTCCTCTTCTTAGTCTTCTAGCCATAAGAGCTTCTAGATCTTCAAGATCTTCATCAGAAGTGTCACTGTCACCCTCACTTTCACTTTTGCTTTCACTGATGCATCTTTCCTTTTCATTTTTAGGTTTGTTCAGGACTAACTGTGACTTAAAAGTAGATTCAACATTTCCAATACTACCAACAGTGAAATTATCATAGTTAGATAGTTTAAAAGCAGTCAGGTTGCCAATTAGACCTTCCAAAGTAAGCACATTTGCAAAGTTACATCTAGATTCCTGAATAGCTGAGATCTTAATAGCATATATAGGACACAAAGTTCTTAACACTTTTCCAATTATGGTCTCATCATCAATAGTTCCATTTTCTCCTCTAATAGCATTCACAACTTCTTTTATTCTACCACAATATTGTGCAATATTTTCATCTTCATTCATTCTCATTTCATCAAGCTTACCTCTAAGGCTCTTGACTTTAGCTTTCAGTACATATAGATCACCACCATAGATCTTTGTAAGAGTGTCCCACATGTCTTTAGCAGTTGTGTAGTCCTTAATGTCCTCAAATTCTGGATAGCTTAGGGCATATGCAATTTCTAGCATTGCATGACTGTGTTCTTGCTTAGCTCTCATTTCTTCGGCAGTCAAAGGTGCTTCGGCAGTCAAAGGTGCAACAAGTGTGACATAGTCATGCTCAATGTAGTATTTTGTAGAATCATCAATACTGGCCAGATTTAGCTTCATCAAGCTTTGCCATGCAAGGAAATTTTCCTTATTGAGCTTCGATACCTCCTTCTTATACATCTTGATCATTTGCATCAAGTCCCTTTAAACTTTGCTTTCTATAAACACCAATAAGCAAGAAGGCTCTGATACCAATTGTTAATATGATTTAGAACAACAAAGAGGGGGGGTGAATTAGTTATTCTCAGGTCCTGATGTATAAAATGACTTCGAAAACTTTTCTTTAAATTAGATTAAGCAACCAAAACAAACTCAGTCATCACTAATTCAATAATAGAAACATATAACTCAACAGTCCACTACCTAGCTGTATCTAACTTGTAAAACACAGAAATGTTCAAACCCAAAAACATTCATAAGTATTGACACCGGGATTTATAGTGGAAACCCAATATGGGAAAAACCACTATGTAACATGCTACTATTATTTTCACTCTTCTGAAGTGAGTTCAGTTAAAAGCCAACCCTGTCAAAGGTTACAATACACACTGTCAAGTGTGACCCAGTTAAAGGATTTCAATCACCCTGTTAAAAGTGAGCCTGGTCAAAGGACTTACATACACTCCATTAGAATGCAACCTTGTTCAAAGGATTTAACATATGACTGATAGGTCAACCTCTGTTAAAAGAATTTTGACTGTTACAATGGTTGAAAAGTAGCAGTAGTATTGATCTAAAAATATACAACTCACTTTGCAAAATATCAAATCCAATTCCATGCACAAATGCTAGTTTACTGACTTTGAAACTTTGCCATCTCCACTTCAGATCTGCTCGGAACTTTCCTTCAAGCAATCACCACACTTTTCCTTCAGCCTTTTCTCTTATACAGTCAATAAAACTTTACTGTTCTTCCAGCATCTCCTTCACCGGTAACCAGACATAATAACCTAGCCAAAATAACCCTGGACACAATAACCCAAGGACACAATAACCTAGGGTCACAATAACCCATGGTCAAAATAACCTATGGACAAAATAACCCATGGACAAAATAACCCATGGTCATTTTAGATCAAGTTTGTATGCTAAAAAAGGAATTGTGAGGCACCATAAAGGATATTTAGGTCATTTGTAGACCATATATCCATTATATACCCCTAAAATAGCCTTAAAACATCTTTAATGTGCTTAAATAACTTATAAAATGGTAAATAATTATAGAAATAAAGACAAATTTCATGGGAATAAGCTAAATAAGAGTTATTATGAAAAGATAGAAGTCAAAAGGCATTATGAAGAGCCATTAAGAGGATATATAAAGTGGTAGAATTAAGAGAAGTAAAGGAAGGAAGAAAGGGAGAAGAATTAAGAGTGTGTAGAGTGGTAAGAATAAGAGAAATCAAAATTGATAAAAAAAATATTTTTTAATATAATTTTTTGAACATTATATTAAATTTTCCTAGGGGTTTCTATAAAAGTATACAAAAATAAATATACTTTTAGGGAATCGAGAAATTCTTCATAATTTTTAATATATACAATGCCTCTTCAATTTTTAACAAGTTAAAAAAAAAATACTCATTTTAAATGGTTACACATTTTTGCTTCATCGAAAAGGTGTCAATAAAATGATCTAGTGTTGTGCAGAATATTTTACAAATAAATATTCAAGTCAGTGCTATACTACAACACAAACAGAATCTGGTGATGTGATTAGCAGTATAGGACATAATCATGCTCTAAAAATTGAGATGATCACTGTCAAAAAAAAGTTGAATGAAATAGAGAACAGGGTGTCCAAGAGAATAAAATAGAGAAATATATGGCTGGACACAATACACAACCAAGCAAGAAAAATACCGTGAACTCAAAGAAAGACTAAAAAGACTAGTTGATGGTTATGACAATAAGAATATTTTAGAGTATATAAGAGGCATTGCTCATAATTTGACACTTTAATTGAAAATTTGAATAAAATAGTTTTTTAGAAATATACTTGTCATTTATAAATTTTGTTTTCCTTTCTCTATAATCTTATGGGGTTATTTTTCCATGGTTTATTTTGTCCATGGGTTATTTTGACTTTGGGTTATTATGACCCTGGGTTATTTTGTCCTCGGGTTATTGTGGTTGGGTTATTTTGTCCAGGGTTATTTTGGTTGGGTTATTATGTCCTGTAATCTCCTTCACCCATGCATTTTCATACCTAGTGCTTCAGTTTCCTTAATACTTTCCTCTGTTAGGTTAACTTTTCTTTTGCCACTTAATCTCCTTCATAGATCTTATGGTTAGGTCAAATACATTGAATCTACCCACTTCATGTTCTTCATCTCCTCCTCTAGAATCATCTCAAATCTCATAAAGATTTACCATAAAATGTTTTACAAAGCATTAAATGCTTCTATACAATCAATAAATAAATTCAACACATTTTACATAATCCAAGAATTCAACAATGTCGGCTCCAAATTTGAATTCTCTTCAAATATAAAATTGTTGATGCTCGGTCAATACTGTGATCATCCACTCGATCTCCATGTAAAACGCTCGGTCACTACTAAAACTATTTCCTCGGCAAATACTGTCTTCCTCAGCAATTTACTGATACTCGGTCGATACTAGATTTTTGCTCGGCATCCACTAACTCGGTCGACTCTGTCATAACTCGGCTTAAACATGATTTCTTCATTTTTGCTTAGTTAAGCCTACCAGTTTAGTCTTCAATCTTACTAAGATAAACAATACATTGTCTCATCATTGTACAACATAGTCAAGTACACTTTGTAGTATCAAGATAACTCAACCTTTCCTTAGGTGCTATTGTTACCAACCTTTCTTTCCCTTCTCACCATAGATATAGTACTTTCCTAAGTAGCAATAGTCTTACCAGTTAAGTTTTGACATCAATGACAATACAATAATTGTTTCAATTGCAGTTTCCAACACTTACTCTCTTTTCTTTTGTGGAATTGGTGCCTTATTGTGCTTTCCTTTTATATTGTTATATTTTTCCTTTGTGTTAGATCTTACATGCTAATTAGATTTCAAAAATACAAAAATAATGATGCTTTATGTGTTCTTAGTTTAGTTCATTTGCATTACATTGGTTTATGAGCTTTACTACCACTAGTCCAACTTATAATATTCTGGTTAGAAGAATTCGTAGACTCATGGGTGCCTTTGATCTTGAATCTTCCTCTCCTTTCCTTAGGATCCCAAATGATAACTTGATTCTTCATGATTCCAATCCTACTATGGAGCAAAACTCTTCTCACTCATCTCATGATGAGGATGACGCTTTAAGAGTTCCTCCTGAACAAGTCCAAAAACTTTTCACTGAACTTGATAAAATGGGTAATTGGCTTATTCAAGAGAACCATAATCAAGATTCTATTCAAGCTATAGAGGCTCTTAAGAAATTTCTCCATGATAGTGATTAAGGTGTTAACCTCTTGTGTGGTATTACTCACCTTGTGCATTCAAATGTTAAACCTTTAGCTCAAGAAGCTCAAGATTTAGGGTTGAGTCCTCCTATCACTAGTGTTGAACCTCCTTCTAATACTTTAACTAGTATTCCTACCTATACTCCTTCTTTGGTGACTGTGACGGTTCCCTCTATTCCTATGAGTGTTCCTCTTGTGTCCCTTCCTACATCACAACCTTCATATCATAATGTTCCTTTCACTTATTCCAATCCGCTTCCAACTATAGTTCCTAGTGTTCCTCTAGTTGTGTCTTCTATTCCTGTAGCTTCTTACACTTTACCTAGTGTGTCTAATGTTGCTACTCCTATTTCCTCTAATGATTCAACAATCATCAGTTTGGCTCAAACTGTGTCATCCTTACAACAACAACTTGTTTCCTTAACTCAAAACAAGTTTAGTATTCCTACATGTGACATGGGAAGTCCCTTGTCCTGAGACATTATTCGTACTCTTGTTCCTCAGCAAGGTGAGATGCCTCATCTTGAGAATTATAATGGAAAAGGAGATCCTGTTCATCATGTTAAAACATTCCAAATCCTTTGTAGTGATTATGCTCATGACCATAGGATTTTAGCTAAAATATTTTCTAGAACCTTCCGTGACAAGGCCTTACACTAGTATTGTTCCTTGCCTCCTTATTCTATTGATTCCTTTCCACAACTTGATAATGCCTTTATTCAACACTTTCAAAACAACATTGGCACGTAAGTGTCTTTGACTGACTTGATGCATTGTAAACAAAGTGCTAAAGAAAAATTAACTGAATTTATTGGTAGATTTAAGCATTTGCATGCTCAGATTTCCTATCATGTTCCTGATATTGATATTCAACGTATGTTTATTTCAAATTTGCAAAAGGATATTAGAGATAAGATTCTGCTTACTGAATTTACCTCTTTTCAACAACTTTGTGTAGCGCTTCATCATTATCAATTATAAGTGAGTCAATTTGAGAGCAACACTCCAATGGCTCCTGTTCCAGTTGATAAGAGTGATGTTGCTCATAATCCAAACAAATTTCAAAAATTCAACAACTATGTCAAGATAAACAAACAAATGAATGTAGTTGTTGATCAAGTTGTTGTTGCATCTCACAATGCCACTTCTGCATCCACTACTTTTCAATTAAATCATACGTTTAATCCTCTTTCTAAATCTTTACATGCTATTATGAATAGGTTGTTAGTTGCTAATATGTTTACTTTACCTCCTATTTGACCTCTTTTACCTGCTACGATTGCATCTAAATCTTTTGATCAAAATGCTTTTTGTCAATATCATCATCAGAATGGTCATGATACTGAGAAATGTTATTCTTTAAAATATAAGGTTCAAGACTTAATTGATTCTAAGGCTTTATCTATTGATAATCTTGATGGTAATGGGAACAAATTTGTCTCTCCTCCTAATCAAAACCTTCAAATATATACGAATCCTTTACCTACACATGATACTAATACAATTGCTCAACCATCTGCTATGGAAATTCTATATGATTCAAAGATGGATGATCTCAATCATGTTGTTAATCAAGTGGAGCATGTTGGTCAATATGTATCTCCACCTCAACCTCAACCTCAACCTTAACCTTAGATTCAACCTCAAGTTCAAACTCGACCAAAACCTAAACCTAAACTAAAAACTCAACCTAAACCTTGACACCAACCTAAGAATAAAAGACCTCAGGAAATTTTGATTACCTTTGATGACTCTGAGACTATTAAGGCTCCTGATGGTCCCCTTTACATTGCTACTAGGGTTTCTCAGATACCTACTCATGGTTGTCTTGTTGATCCTACATCCTTAGTCAATGTTATTACTGAAGAAAATATTTTTATGAAAAGCTTACAACGTGACTTTTATGATACATCAGATGTGTGGATTCAAACTTGTAATGGTTTTCTCTATCCATCATTTGGTTCTATTACTTTATCGGTTGAACTCTATGGAAAAATTGTGAACACTTCCTTTGTTGCTATTCGTACTTCTAATCAATTTCAAGTTAAGCTAGGTTTTCCTTAGTTGAATGCCATGTATGTTGTTGCTTCACCTATCCATAAGTGTCTTAAGTTCATTCATGATGAAGAAGTGAAGATGATTAATCATAGTTTATATCAACCTTCTAGGCCTAGAGATTGTGCTGCTCTTGATTTCTTTTGGCCTTCATTACCTAATTCATGTCCTCCTTGACCTAATAATCTTTTTCGTTCATATCAAGCTTATAAACATCATAAGATTATTGAATTAATAATTCCTCCCATGGATCTTAATCATGGTCTTTTACCTACACCTTCTATACCTCCTCTAACTATGACTTCTAGTTTTGTTAATCAAGTTCCTTCTACCGAACCTATCAAAGATCCTATGATTGTTCCTCCTATTGTTGATAATCCTATTGATCTTCCTAAAGAACCTGTGAAGGATCATGTGATTGTTCCTCCTAGTTCTCAACCTATTTCAAATAAATCAAAATGTAATTGATCTACTAATGAACGTCGTAAAAAGCGTCATGCTCATGCTAAAGCTCGTAATTCTATTCTTCAAAGAGCTTTACCTTCTTCAGATAAACCTATGCATGATGTGTTAGAAGAAGTTATTACTAATAATGATGTTCACATGCATGATTATGATGATTCTATTCGTATCTTAGATCATATTTTGATTAATTTGGATGAAGAAGATACTCTTGATGATACTGATGATGTTAATGATGAATATGAGACTATTGACATTGACATTGATTTACCTAATATGCTTTCATCACAATTAACTCTTACACCTAGTGTTGAACATTGTGATTCTCAAGAGGATCCTTGTTTGGAACTGGCTATCATTCCTACCGTGTTTGATATAGTCCCTCTTGCAAGTTGCCCACCTTCCCTAAATGATATACAACAAGATGGGGAGAGTAGGCGGCATGCTTGATCGGCTTGTCCTTCATGGTAGCTTTGTTGTGTGTTTTCCTGTTGTATTGTGCTTCTCTCGTAATGTGTTTGCTAAATGTTGTTAGATTCTTTTATACAATCCTTGTTACTCAGTTGGTGCAAGGTGATGAAGGAATCAAAACTGTTGTTCAAATTCCTCTATATGTATCTCTATTCTTCTATGCATTGTTCAATGTTATGTAGTAATTTTTCTATTGTTCATAAATGTTTCCTTGCGTAATCTGCTTAGATTCGAGATATGGTAGCACTAATTTCTTTTTGGCCTCCATATCATGGTCCGAAAAGATTCTCCTTCATATATCTTATGTGATCTTTCCTCCTTTGTGATTGTAGTTATACTTTCTTTGGGGAATGATGTCAATTCATTTGCAATAATATCATATATATATTGATTACAGGACATAATAACCCAGCCAAAATAACCCAGCCACAATAACCCGAGGACAAAATAACCCAGGGTCATAATAACCCAATCCAAAATAACCCAAAGTCAAAATAACCCATGGACAAAATAACCCATGGAAAAATAACCCCATAAGATTATAGAGAAAGGAAAACAAAATTTATAAATTACAAGTATATTTCTAAAAAACTATTTTATTCAAATTTTCAATTAAAGTGTCAAATTATGAGCAATGCCTCTTATATACTCTAAAATATTCTTATTGCCATAACCATCAACTAGTCTTTTTAGTCTTTCTTTGAGTTCACGGTATTTTTCTTGCTTGGTTGTGTATTGTGTCCAGCCATATATTTCTTTATTTTATTCTCTTGGACACCCTGTTCTCTATTTCATTCAACTTTTTTTTGACAGTGATCATCTCAATTTTTAGAGCATGATTATGTCATGTATTGCTAATCACATCACCAGATTCTGTTTGTGTTGTAGTATAGCACTGACTTGAATATTTATTTGTTAAATATTCTGCACAACACCAGATCATTTTATTGACACCTTTTCGATGAAGCAAAAATGTGTAACCATTTAAAATGAGTAATTTCTTTTTTTTTAACTTGTTAAAAATTGAAGAGGCATTGTATATATTAAAAATTATGAAGAATTGCTCGATTCCCTAAAAGTGTATTTATTTTTGTATACTTTTATAGAAACCCCTAGGAAAATTTAATATAATGTTCAAAAAATTATATTAAAAAATATTTTTTTTATCAATTTTGATTTCTCTTATTCTTACCATGCTACACACTGTTAATTCTTCTCCCCTTCTTCCTTCCTTTACTTCTCTTAATTCTACCACTTTATATATCCTCTTAATGGCTCTTCATAATGCCTTTGGACTTATATCTTTTCATAATAACTCTTATTTAGCTTATTCCCATGAAATTTGTCTTTATTTCTATAATTATTTACCATTTTATAAGTTATTTAAGCACATTAAAGATGTTTTAAGGCTATTTTAGGGGTATATAATGGATATATGGTCTACAAATGACCTAAATATCCTCTATGGTGCCTCACAATCCCTTTTCTAGCATACAAACTTGATCTAAAATGACCATGGGTTATTTTGTCCATGGGTTATTTTGTCCATAGGCTATTTTGACCATGGGTTATTGTGACCCTAGGTTATTGTGTCCTTGGGTTATTATGGCGGGGTTATTGTGTCCAGGGTTATTTTGGCTGGGTTATTATGTCTGGTTACCATATATATTATCTTATGATCATACTGACCCCATGGTAGGTAGATCCCTTCTGTGTTCTCTGTATGTTTCTATGATATTTCCCTTGATTTGTCTTCATCTGGGGGCATCTCGATGTGGAAACATAATTAGTGGAGTTGTTTATGTTTCCATTAAAGCCATTGCTCATGTTAAAGTGTCAGCAATGACTTTAACTTGGGGGCATATGCTCTAGTCACCTATTGCACACACGCACTTTTTGATACGCACATATTTTTCAAGATAATTTTCTCCCTTTTTGGATTAGTAACTAATCCTCAAAGCATGGATTTATATTTTAGGATCTCTTGATCCCTCCAATTTCAAATATACATATATTTTGATCCCTTAAGGTCGAAGGTGTCCTTAAGACTAGATCTCTTCATTGTTTTTTTTGGTTTTATTCTTATGGAATAGAATATTCCTAAGGGTGAATCCTTGATGGGTTGACTAGTGAGTAGCCACATTCACTAGGCAGTTCAATTCCATCTTTCCAGTTGTGTCATTTCCTTGTGTGGTTCACAATGGGACATAAGTTCTCATTGGGAAAGGTAATCACACCTTCTTTCTCTCTCTAGAGATGTCTCTCTTATTGTGATCTAGGAGTCGATGAAGACTTGAGTCCCTAGGGGCTTAAGGTTTCCCTTTGTCCCTTGGATTATGATAAGATTATCTTTTCATTTTGATCTCCTTTACCAAGAGTTTGCATCGAGTCCATACTCTTGCTAAAGTGGGGGCTTAATGTATTATCTTAAAATGGAAGCACTTCCATGATAAGAGCATTTAACCCTCCGAGTAAGTGGTTTGGGGTCATGTTAAGTGCCTTGATCAGGTCTTTTCATGTATTTGGCTTTCTCCCCACTTTCCACTTCTTTTCTGCTTCGTTATAGGTGAAATTAGGGTTACAATCTCAAGGATTCTCCTTAATTTCCCTCTTCCATGGCTCTATTTTCTAAGTAGGACTTAGAAATAGGTCCTCATGGCCTTCATCATAGTAATCATAGGATTTTATGCCTATTCCTAGCATTTTGTCCCTTTCTGGTATCATTTATAGGTCTCCGAGCATCCCCGGGACCTCCTGTCTTGATTCTAGCTGGATCTGGGCCCACAAGGTTAGAATCGAGGTTGATCCTGACTAGGTTAGGATTGAGCTCGACCCTCACTAGGTTAGTCCCAATCTTGATTTTGCCTCCCTCTTTCAAATTTCCAAATTCCTTGATTTTCGGGTATTGGGTTTCAGGGATATTTGTTTTCCCACCTCCGGGTTGGCTATTTTGGGTTTCGAAATGGTAAATCCTCTAATTGCATTCAATCTAGGTATATTTTCTAAAATTTAGGACCTAATTGGGATTTAATTCTCCAAGGTGGCCCCTCTAGAGGATTGTACCCTAGTTCACTATAAAAGGAGCCCTTCCTCTCTCATTTTCTCATCCATTATTCATATCTCTCAATCAAGTTTTGCAATCACATCTCATCCTTAAGAAATTTCAATCTCTCAAGCTCTCAAGTGCAAGCAATAATTCAAGCATTCAAGCAAGTCTTCAAGCATTCATCCATCAAGGAGATCCATTGTTAGCCATTGAAGGATTCAATCTCTTTGGAGCCCCCTTGAAGATCCATCCTTCTACATTCATTCAAGCCTTCTCATATGCAAAGATCAATTCAAGATTGGTGTTGAAGATCAAATGTCATTGATTTGATACATCCCACATTCATTCTACATCCATTGAAGCACTCCTATTTGTGGATTTGAGGATTCGAATCCTCTACAAGGACTTCAACATAAGGGAGGTGATTTGTTTCAATTACTTTGTTTATGCACACTACATTTCAATTAAATTTCAAGGTTAATTCCTAAATTGGGGTTTGACTAAGGCAAACCCCCCATACAAACAAAAACCCCCATTTTCTTGTAGGTATAGGTGCAGGATTTCAGATCTGAGAGTGGATTTGGATACCCTTTTCAATGAACTTCTGACATCTCGAAACAAAGTCAGAATCGACCTTCAAATAAAGAATCTAGGCTTTGACCTTTTATGAGGGTCAAAGTCGACCTAAGCTCATCTTGGAAAAAGATTTATGGGTTTTCTCCGTCTCGACATTTCCAGTCCATAACATGTTGCAGATTTGCCCAAAAGTACACACAGACATCAGAAATTGGCATTTTCTAGATTTACCCTAATTTGAGGTTAGTACTTGCATTTAAATTATTTCAAATTCTAAACACTTCAATTCTACCATAGGGAAATATAGGGTTTTCTCTCTGTTTCATGTTCTCCATAGATTGATTCGATTGTACATTAACCTTTTGGTTGATCAAATTGGATCTCTCCTTTGGAAATTTGGATTTAGGAGTAGATCTAATATTTCCCCCATACCTTTACACAATCCATACTCATTTGAATAGGTGTGATGCCATTTTACCTCTATTCACATACCAATCTCTACCTGAATTATCCACCTTTCTCTTCAATATGTTTAAGATGTTCTTATTTGTTGCTTATGCTTGTCCATTACCTTAGGGGTAATATATTGAAGATGAGTGATGTATCCTGTGGAATTCAGTGCATAGATCCTTTCAATCCTTGTTTTTTTAATTTTTTGCATTGTCGGTTATGATGGCATGAGGTACACCATATCTACATATTATGTGATTTATAATAAACAAGGATATATTTTTTTCCTGTAGCAGTTGACAAGGGTATAGCTTCCACCCATTTGGTAAAGTACTCTGTTGCAGGGATGATAAATTTATGACCATTTGAAGATGGTGGATAAATCATCCCTATTAAGTCTAAACCCCATTGATAAAATGGACAAGGTGTTGTCATAGGATGAAGCTCTTGTGTCGATACATGGATCAAGTTCCCATGATATTGACACTTTCGACAAGTTTTAGCAAAGTGACAAGCGTCTTTCTCCATGGTAGGCCAAAAATATCCTATCCTAAGAAGTTTCTTAGCTAGGGTTAAACCATTCAAGTGTGACCCAAAAATCCCCTCATGAATTTCTTATAAGGCTACATTTGATTCCTCTTCCTCTAGACATCTTAGAAGCATTCCATCTATACTTTTATGATACAATGTGTTGGATATTAAGGTATAACAAGAGGCTTGGCGTATAGCACTTTTCTTTTGATTCATGGTTTGGTCCATAGGTAGGATTTGGTATTTTAAGTAGGTATAAATGTCTCCATACTAAGGTGATTCATGTCTAGTTAGCAAACAAATGGTATGAGGATGGGTAGGGTCAAATGTGGGTTGCTCAACTTCTTCTACCAGGAATTCATATTTGGCGCTTTGATCTGGTATTTGGAGAAGTGATGCCAAAGTAGCCATTGCATTTGCTGATTTATTCTTCTCTCTTGGGACTTGCTCAAATGTGATGAGAGTGAAATATTTCTTGAGATTATCAATCATATTTTTGTAAGGTATCAACTTGTCATCTTTAGTTTGATATTCATCATTAATTTGATTGATAACTAGTTATGAATCTCCATAGATTTGCAACTCTATCACTTTCCATTGTAATGCCAATTTTATGCCAATGACCAATGCTTCATACTCAGCTATATTATTTGTGCACGGGAATAGAAATTTGTATGATTTCAGAATTGTAGACCCTTGAGGAGTAATCAAAAGTATGTCTGCTCATGATCCATGTTGGGTGTAGGAACCATCAAAATATAATTGCCATGTTTTGCTTCAACATTCATAATTTTAGAATCTATAAATTCCACCTGAATGGGATGTTCATCTTGTAATGGTGATTCTGCTAATTGATTAGCTATGACTTGGCCCTTGATAGATTTTCAATCTACATCTCTATGTCGAACTCACTTAGCACCATGACCCATTTGGCTAGTCTCCCATTCAATGTTGTTTTGCTAAGAAGATATTTCAAGGGATCAATCTTTGCAATGAGTCAAATCTTGTGGGATAACATATAGTGGCGTAATTTTTGGGAAGCAAAAACCATGGCCAAACATGCTCTTTCAATGAAGGTGTAGTTCAACTCATATTTCACCAAGGTTCTGCTTATGTAGTATATGGCCTTTTCTTTTCTTGATTTATCTTCTTGAGTTAAGAGTGCCCCTAATGAATGTTCAGTCGTTGAAATGTATAGAATTAAGGGTTTTCCACTTATAGGTGGCATCAAAGTTTGAGGATTCATTAAGTATTTCTTCAACAAGTTGAAATCATCTTCACATTTCTCATCCCATTTGAAAAATGTGTCCTTATGAAGGAGTTGAGTGAAATTGTGGCACTTTTCTGCTAATTGAGAGATGAACCTTCGAATGGATTGGATCCTACCTTGAAGAGATATCATCTGACTTATGTTTCTAGGTGCCTCCATTTACATGATGGCTTTGACTTTGGTGGGGTCTACCTCTATTCCTTTTGTTGAAACAATGTACCCTAGTAGCTTTCCTAATTGAACACTAAATGCACACTTCTTCGGATTTAACCTTCCTTTGAACTGCTCCAATCTTACAAATATTTTCTCTAAGATTGGCAGATGTTCTTCCCTTGAATGGGATTTAGCAATTATATCATCCACATAGTCCTCCATGAACTTGTGCATCATGTCATGAAATATTATTGTCATGGCCCTTTGGTAGGTTGTTCCTACGTTCTTTAAACCAAAAGGCATAACATTCCAACAGAATGTCCCCCATGCACATGTGAATGCAATCTTGCCTTGATCTTAGGGTACTATCTTTATTTAATTATAACCACTAAACCCATCCATAAGTGAGAACATTGAATGTCCTACTGTTAGATATATGATGGTGTCTATGCTTGGTAACGGAAAGTCATCTTTAGGACATGCAAGATTAAGATCCCTAAAGTCTGTGCAAATTCTAATAGATTTGTCTACTTTTGAAACTAGCACAATGTTTGAAATCCATTGGGAATAATCTTATAAACCCAACTTTCAGCAAATTTTCTAACTCCACTTTTACAAGTAAAGCTATATGTGGATGCATCTTTCTTAATTTTTGCTTTACTGGTCTTACGCCTTTTATATTCAAATGATGCATGATTAAATCTGTATCCAATCCTAGAATATCATCATATGACCATGAAAAATTGATTTGTTTTTCTTTGAAAATTTTGATGAAGTCATTTATTTCTTCACTAGATAGAGATGTCGCTAAGTGTATGATCCTTGGTTCTAATTCTAGCACAATATTCACTTTCTCTGTTGGTTCAATCAAGATAGGAGATCTTTCCTCATAGTGCTTGGGTAAATTATCCAAACTCCCTTCCTTAGGTGCCTCTATTGGGTTTTCACCTTTGGAATCATTCTTTATTTCTTTCTCTTTTTGATCTAATGTTGCCACAATGTGGTTTTCAACATTAGATTCTTTCCATTTTTTATTTTTTTTATTTTTCCATTTTTTAATGAATTGAAAGTTTGGATACTTTCCTTTGTCACTTCTTCCTGATATTCCATGGTAGAAGAAGGCTCAACCGCATTAAGGTATTGGGACACCAAGTTATCATTCAAAAATGTAGGAAGGATGGTAGGTTCAATGGAATCCCATTCAATTAATTAGGGATAGATAAGGGTCAAAGGATCAATTCTTTGATTTAGGTCAAGGGGGTTTAGGGACATGACTTCATTTAAGGGTTCAAACATTGTATCACTTAAATCTTAATATGTGCTTCTTCAAGATGTTCTATAGAACAAGGATCAAAATCCTCCTCACTAGAATCCTCTAAGGTTTCCCTTTGGTAAAAATCTTGTGGATTAAACCTAGGGTTTGATTCTTCCATAGTAGGTCTCCATGATGGTACATAAGGTTCTCCTACCCATTTTTTTATCTCAATCCTTTGAATTGGTACATTATCTATTATTCCTTGACTAGAACTTGATGCTTGATTTTGATTTGATTCTGAAATTGGTTCTTTTTCCTTGCTAGGAGTGTATGCGTGGATGACATCAACTTCCTTATCTTGACATGAGTCACTTGACAATGAGTCATGTTCCTAATTGTTCGAGTCTTCATCACTTTGAGGACCTAATTGCAATATTTGAATATATACCTTAGGATAGTTCTTTTGAGTGTACCCTTGTCCTAGGTATCCTAATCCAGTCTTTTCTTTGCTATCTCTCCATGTCATTTCAATGGGTTTAATGAGTCCTTTGTTTTTTGTTCCTAAAGGTCCTTGTCCTTTTTATCCCATTTTTTGCATGATTTGAAATCCTTTCCCATATTGATGTGTGGTAATGCTTACATTTTGGATGCACTTTTCATGTGTACTTGATTCTTCATCCTTATATAGCCAATTTAGGATTTCATTATCTTCTTCATCCATGAATGAAGATGTATTCACCCTCATAGAGTTATCATTGTATTTATGAGGTATATTGGATGACCTTCCATATGATTTTGGAGATAAGGGTAGGTCCATCATGGATAAAGAGTTTTCACCTATACCCTTTTGTTTGATTTGACATTGATTTTCAAAGTTTTTCATCATATGATCCATTTTTTGGTAATGAGCATCTTTGGTGTAGATTTGAATGGATCTAGCTTGGTCTTCTTTTTTTTTTCTCCGGAGCACTCTCCTCACTAACCTTCTCTTTTCCTTTTGTCGATGTAGTTAGGTTAGTAGGAAATTGGTTATTCTCAACAACAATTTATTTTTCTTTTCCCTTCAAAGATGGAAGATCTTTTGAACTATTCCCTTGCTCTATTCTTTGAGAAATTTACCCTTCTATAGTATGTGGGACTAAGGAATCATTGATAGGCTTCATGTTATTACAATATTGAAAGGGGTTTGAGTCCCCACTTACCATGACTTCTTTTCCTAGATAGGGTAACTTGAGACATTTATGGTAGGTTGAGGGTACAGCTACATTTCATGGATCCATGGCCCCCCTAATAGAATATTGTAAGTCAACTTTAGGTCTAGGACTTGTCAAATGGTATCTTTCTACATTGGTCCAACTCTAATAGGAAGTATTATGACTCCTTTGGAAGCTCTCTCTTCATCATCGTAGGCTTTTATGGTTATCTTTTTCTTTGGATCTATAGCCTCGTCAGAAAACCCTAAGGATTTTCCTAAGTTTAGGGTACAAATATTTAGGTTGGATCCTCTATCAATGAGGACTCTTTTCACTATATGCTTATGGATGAGGACCTCTATATGCAAGGGAAAATTTTGCGGGTGGTTTAGAGACATATCATCTTTTTCTAAAAAGGATAGAAAATGGGGTGCAACAAGATGTCCTACCATGTTTTGAAATTTATCCACATCTAAATTTACAAGTACATTAGTTTCTACCAAGTCTTTCTCTAGAATCTCCTTGTGAGTTGGTGAGAGCTTGAGAAATTCTAGAATAGAGTTCTAAGTAGGGGTTTGTTGCAATTGGTCTAACAAATTATATTGTTTTGAAGATGAGGATGAAGTTTTATTTGGTAGAATAATTCTTGGGGCATTTCCAGGTAAAGTAATTTTTTATGCTTGCCCCCTAGTTACAACATTAGATGTTGCTTCCCTTGGCTTCTCTTTTAACACAATAACATTTATGATGTTTTCATCACCACTTAAAGAAAGAATGGTGTTATCATAAGTGTGAGCAAAATTGACCTTCTCATTACCTCTTTTGTACTTTGATTGTTGTTTGATGACTCACCCTTTTCATGACTAACTCAAAATAACCCCCTTAGACTTATCAAGTGGAGAAAGTTTGACATATAATGTGAATCAAACAAATAAATCTCCTTTCAATAATACCAATTCTAACAACAACAAAAACAATTCCAACAATAATCCCTTTAATAATTCTAATGTCAACAAGCCTAAGTCATTCTTTTCCACATATCAAAAGAGGAAATTCGCCTTTTTAGGTGTACCATTGGAAAATGCATTAAGGACTTTGATGGCTAACAAAATCATTACCTTACCCGAGTTAAGGCCATATGAACCCCAAGTTAAGCCAAATTGGTGGAATGATTCTAACCATTGTGAATACCATCACAATAAGGACCATAAAACCAATGAGTGCATGAAATTGAAGAATCTTGTGCAAGACCTAATTGATGATGGAATGATAAAAGTGGAAGGACCTCAAAATAATGAGGATCATACGACCTTCAAAAACCCTTTCCTAAATCATGAAAAGGGTGAGTCATAAAACACCAATCAAAATAACAAAAGAGGTAATGAGAAGGTCAATTTTTCTCACACTTATGAAAACACCATAATGTTATTGTGGTAAAAGAGAAGCCAAGGGAAGCAACATCTAATGTTGTAACTAGGGGGAAAGCATAAAAAATTACTCTACCTAGAAATGCCCAAGGAATTGTTCTACCAAATCAAACTTCATCCTCATCTTCAAAACAATATAATTTGGTAGACCAATTACAATGAACCCTTGCTCAGATCTCTATTCTAGAATTGCTCAAGCTCTCACCAACTCACAAGGATATTCTAGAGAAAGCCTTGGTAGAAACTAATGTACCTCTAAATTTAGATGCGGATAAATTTCAAAACATGGTAGGACATCTTGTTGCACCCCATTGTCTATCCTTTACAGAACAAGATGACATGTCTCTAAACCACCCACAAAATTTTCCCCTTGCATATAGAGGTCCTAATCCATAAGCATAGAGTGAAAAGAGTCCTCATTTATGGAGGAGCCAACCTAAATATTTGTACCCAAAACTTGGTAAAAGCCTTAGGGTTTTCTGACGAGGCTATAGATCCAAAGAAAAAGATAACCATAAAATCCTATGATGATGAAGAGAGAGCTTCCAAAGGAGTCATAATACTTCCTATTAGAGTTGGTCCAATGCAGAAATAGACCATTTTCCAAGTCCTAGACCTAAAGTTGACTTACAATATTCTATTAGGGAGGCCATGGATCCATGAAATGTAGGCTGTACCCTCAACCTACCATCAATGTCTCAAGTTCCCCTATCTAGGAAAAGAAGTCATGGTAAGAAGGGACTCAAACCCCTTTCAATATTATAATAACATGAAGCCTATCAATGCTTCCTTACTCCCACATAATACAAAAGGGTTAATTTCTCAAATAATAGAGCAAGGGTAAGGTTCAAAAGATATTCCATCTTTGAAGGGAAAAGAAAAATAAATTGTTGTTGAGAATAACCAAAGTCCTACTAACCTAACTACATCGACAAAAGGAAAAGAGAACGTTAGTGAGGAGAGTGCTCCAGAGAAAAAGAAAGAAGACCAAGCTAGATCCATTCAAATCTACACCAAAGATGCTCATTACCAAAAAAAGGATCATATGATGAAAAACTTTGAAAAGCAATGTCAAATCAACAACAGGGCATAGGTGAATACTCTTTATCCATGATGGACAAAATCATATGGAAGGCCATCCAATCTACCTCATAAATACAATGATCACTTTGTGAGGGCAAATACATCTTCATTCATGGACGAAGAAGATAATGAAATCCTAAATTGGCTATATAAGGATGAAGAATCAAGTGCACATGAAAAGCGTATCCAAAATGTAAGCATTCCCACACATCAATATGGGAAAGGATTTCAAATCATGCAGAAAATGGGATACAAAGGATAGGGACCTTTAGGAACAAGAAACGAAGGACTCATTGAACCCATTGAAATGACATGGAGAGATAGCAAAGAAAATACTAGATTAGGATACCTAGGAAAAGGGTATACTCAAAAGAACTATCCTAAGGTATATGATCAAATATTGAAATTAGGTCCTCAAAGTGATGAAGACTCAAACAATTTGGAATGAGACTCATTGTCAAGTGAGTCATTTCAAGATAAGGAAGTTGATGTCATCCACACATACACTCCTAGCAAGGAAAAAGAACCAATTTCAGAATCAAATCAAAATCAAGCATCAAGTTCTAGTCAAGGAATAATAGATAATGTACCAATTCAAAGGATTGAGATAAACCAATGGGTAGGAGAACCTTACATACCATCATGGAGACCTACTATGGAAGAATCAAACCCTAGGTTTAATCCATGATATTTTTACCCAACGGAAACCTTAGAGGATTCTAGTGAGGAGGATTTTGACCCTAGTTCTCTAGAACATCTTGAAGAAGCACATATTATAGATTTAAGTGATACAATGTTTGAACCCTCAAATTAAGTCATGTCCCTAAACCCCCTTGACCTAAATCAAAGCATTGATCCTTTGACCCTTATCTATCCCTAATTAATTGAATGGGATTCCATTGAACCTGCCATCCTTCCTACATTTTTTAATGATAACTTGGTGTCCCAATACCTTAATGCAGTTGAGCCTTACTCTACCATGGAATATCAAGAAGAAGTGACAAAGGAAAGTATCCAAACTCTCAATTCATTAAAAAATAAAAAAATAAAAAAATAAAAATGGAAAGAATCTAATTTTGAAAACCACGTTGTGGCAACATTAGATCAAAAAGAGAAAGAAATAAAGAATGATTCCAAAGGTGAAAACCCAATAGAGGCACCTAAGGAAGAGAGTTTGGATACTTTACCCAAGCACTATGAGGAAAGATCTCCTATCTTGATTGAACCAATAGAGAAAGTGAATATTGGGTTAGAATCAGAACCAAGGATCATACACTAAGCAACATCTCTATCTAGTGAAGAAAGAAAGGAATTCAACAAATTTTTCAAAGAAAAACAAATTAATTTTGCATGGCCGTATGATGATATGCCAGTATTGGATCCAAATTTAATCATGCATCATTTGAATATAAAATAAGGAGTAAGACTAGTAAAGCAGAAATTAAGAAAGATGCATCCACATGTAGCTTTACTTGTAAAAGTGGAGTTAGGAAAATTGTTTAAAGCTAGGTTTATAAGATCCATTGATTATTCCCAATGGATTTCAAACATTGTGCCAGTTTCAAAAATAGAAAAATCTATCAAAATTTGCATAGACTTTAGGGATCTTAATCTTGCATGTCCTAAAGATTATTTTCCATTACCAAGCATAGACGCCATCATAGATCTGACAACATGACATTCAATGTTCTCACTTATAGGTGGGTTTAGTGGTTATAATAAAATAAAGATAGTACTTGAAGATCAAGACAAGACTACATTCACATGCACATGGGGGACATTCTATTGGAATGTTATGTCTTTTGGCCTAAAGAACACTGGAGCAACCTATCAAAGGGCCATGACAACAATATTTCATGACATGATGCACAAGTTCATGGAGGACTATGTGGATGATATACTTCCTAAATCCCATTCAAGGGAAGAACATCTACCCATCTTAGAGAAAATATTTGTAAGATTGGAACAATTCAAAGTAAAGTTAAATCCGAAGAAGTGTGCATTTGGTGTTCAATCAGGAAAGCTGCTAGGGTACATTGTTTCAGCAAAAGGAATGGAGGTAGACTCCACCAAAGTAAAAGAAATAATGGAAATGGAGGCACCTAGGAACATAAGTCAAATGAGATCTCTTCAAGGTAGGATCCAATCCATTCGAAGGTTCATCTCTCAATTAGCAGAAAAGTGTCACAATTTCACTCAACTCCTTCATAAGGACACAGTTTTCAAATGGGATGAGAAATGTGAAGAATCTTTCAACTTTTTGAAGATATACCTAATGAATCCTCCAACTTTGATTCCACCTATAAGAGGCAAGCCCTTAATTCTATACATTTCAGTGACTAAACATTCATTAGGGGCACTCCTAGCTCAAGAAGATCAATCAGGAAAAGAAAAGGCCATATACTACATAAGCAAAACCTTGGTGAAATATGAGTTGAAATACACCTTAATTGAAAGAGCATTTTTGGCCATGGTTTTTTCTTCCCAAAAATTATGCCACTATATGTTATCCCACAAGATTCGACTCATTGCAAAGATTGATCCCTTGAAATATCTTCTTAGCAAAACAACATTGAATGGTAGACTAGCCAAATGGGCCATGGTGCTAAGTGAATTTGACGTAGAGTATATGGATCAAAAATCTATCAAGGGCCAAGTCATAGTTGATTAATTAGTAGAATCATCATTACAAGATGAACATCCCATTTAGGTGGAATTTCCAGATTCTAAAATTGTGAATGTTGAAGCAAAAACATGGCAATTATATTTTGATGGTTCCTACACCCAACATGGATCAGGAGCAGGCATACTTTTGATTACTCCTCAAGGGTCTACAATTCTAAAATCATACAAATTGTTATTCCCATGCACAAATAATATAGTTTTGTATGAATTAGCATTGGTCATTGGCATAAAATTGGCATTACAATGGAAAGTGACAGAGTTGCAAATCTATGGAGATTCACAACTAGTTATCAATCAGATTAATGATGAATATCAAACTAAAGATGACAAGTTGATACCTCACAAAAATATGATTGATAATCTCAAGAAATATTTCACTCTCATCACAATTGAGAAAGTCCCAAGAGAGAAGAATAAAGTAGCAGATGCAATGGCTACTTTGGCATCACTTCTCCAAATACCAGCTCAAAGCACCATATATGAATTCCTGGTAGAAGAAGTTGAGCAACCCACATTTGACCCTACCCATCCTCATACCATTTTTTTGCTAATCGAACATGAATCAGCTTGGTATGGAAACATTTATACCTACTTAAAAGACCAAATCCTACCTATGGACCAAACCAGGAATCAAAAGAAAAGCTTTATATGCCAAGCCTCTTGTTATACCTTAATATCTGACACATTGTATCATAAAAGTCTAGATGGAATGCTTCTAAGATGTCTAGAGGAAGAGGAATCAAACATAGCCTTACAAAAAATTCATGAGGAGATTTATGGGTCACACTGGAATGGTTTAACCCTAGCTAAGAAACTTCTTAGGATAGGATATTTTTGGCCTACCATGGAGAAAGATGCTTGTCACTTTGCTAAAACTTGTCGAAAGTGTCAATATCATGGGATTTGATCCATGTACCGGAACAAGAGCTTCATCCTATGACAAAACCTTGGTCATTTTATCAATGGGATTTAGACTTAATAGGGATGATTTATCCACCATCTTCAAATGGTCATAAATTTATCATCACCGCAATAGAGTACTTTACCAAATGGGTGGAAGTTGTACCCTTGTCAACTGCTACAGGAAAACAAATATCCTTATTTATTCTAAATCACATAATATGTAGATATGGTGTACCTCATGCCATCATAACCAATAATGCAAAACATTTCAAAAACAAGGATTTAAAGGAGCTATGCACCGAATTCCACATGATACATCACTCATCTTCAATATATTACCCCTAAGGTAATGGACAAGAAGAAGAAACAAATAAGAACATCTTAAATATATTGGAGAGAATGGTGGATAATTCAGGTAGAGATTGTCATGTAAAAATAAACCCAACCTTATGGGCTTATAGGACAAGTATCAAAACACTAACAGGACCTACACCATTTTTCATAGTCTTTGGAGCAGAAGCAGTTTTACCTTTGGAGGTAGAACTTCCATCTTTAAGGGTATCCCTACATGGTTTGATAAGTGAGGAAGATTATAGGGTTGCTAGATTACATGAACTAGAACTACTAGATGAAAAATAGCAACAAGCCTTTGATCACTTGAAAGTGTATTAGAACTGAATGTCAAGGACCTATAACAAGCATATCAAGTCAAGGACATTCCAAATAGGTGACTTAGTTTTGCAAGAAAATCCAAAAAATCAAGCAGAAAGAGAAAAGAAAGGAAAATGGGAAGCAAGATGGTTAGGACCTTTTCTGATCACTTCGTCTTTTGGGATAGACACCTATAAATTAGCTGATTGTGACAGAGAAGAATTACAATAACCTATCAATAGCATTCATCTAAAAAGGCTCTACACATGAAGCAGATGAAAGGGTATAGAGAAAAAGAGTATCAGAAAATCAGATAGAAGCATCCTATTTATTGTATATAGTCAAAAGATATCTTTAAAATACCAAAAACATTGAAAAGTAGAAAAGAGCAAACAAATCAGAAATGCAAGAAAGATAAAAAAACAGTGGAAAGTTGAGCATGAAGAAAGTCAAAAATATTCAGAAATGATCCTCAAAAATATGTTATCTTGGTGAAAACCTAGCAAATGGGTGCCTTGATGATATGAAAAGAAAAAAATTTAAATAAAAAATACAAAAACATCAAAAAAGAGAAAAGTGCCTTGGTGAAAACCTAGCAAATAGGTGCCTTGGTAGCAAAAAAAGGATAAGCTTTAAAAATAGAAAAAGAAAGAAAAATCCATTCAATCGGTGAAAACCTGGTAAACAAGCGCCATTGAAAGTCCAAGTTAGTCACATACCTAGTGGTCATCCTTGTAAATATTACATTCACTAGCATTTGTATATATTGCATAATAAAACCCCATAGTTGCATTTGCAAGTACTTAAAGATTTTGGTCACCTAATCTGCAAATTGTCCCATGTCCCAAAAATGTAATCATATCAAACTGGGGGCAATCTACTCTAAAGGAGGAAGGATTCATCAAAATAAAACTTCAATCAGACACCAAATCAATTCATCAAAGTACAAGTGAAACACTCAATCAAAACCTCATTCTGATCCAATTTGAACCAAACGCAAAAATTTGATCCAAGATCTCAAAAAGACCCTATCTTTATCAGGATTAAAAGTATGAAATGGATATAACTATACTTGAAATATGGATTTGAAAAACATTGCAAAATTTTTCTAAAGTTTTGACTTGATTGATGAAATCATGTTTTTCTAGCAAAATCGATGAAAGTTTTTAAACTAGATGAGCTATGATGAAAGCATGATATTTTATTGATTACTAAATGATTGTCTTAAGATCAAAGTTTTAAAGCATGTATTATTTGTATAAGGACGTGATCATCCAAGAATCATTGAGGACTTGTACATACGATGAAACTAAGATTTTGTTTGTTTACGCAAAAGACTACATTGGATATTTTGATGTTCAATATCATAATACCAAAATCCACTTGCAACATAGAATCTGACAAAATTGGTATTCGTTCTTTCATGATTGACTTTGATCAGTGATAGTCATACCAAAAGATGGAAAGAAACGTAAGAGGTGAAAAAGGTATTCATATCATCATAGTTGAACTAGTGATGGTTGTACTAAATCCAAGATTCCAAAAATTACTCAATGATGAATATAAGCTCCAAATTTTTGAATAGTGATAGTTAGTTGCATACATCCTAGATTAAATGCATTTAAATTATTTACCTTTCTTAGCATAAAGAGTAAATTGCAAGAGTAAAATAGAAAGGGGGTGGAGTTCAATCAAAAATCAAAGGAACATCAAAAACTATATGTGATCGAGTGTGTTGGAAATCAAAAATCAAATCAAGGGAGCATTGCATTAGTTCACTTGCATTTATTAAAATCATTTTATGTTGCATTCATTTAGGATTTTTCCCTAGAGTTCAATTAAGTTCATTACACATAGCTTGCATCAATTTTACTAAGGTTAATTGCATTAGTTTCCATCATTTAAATTCAAGTTCATTAAGTAACATTGCATTAGGTTGCATTCATTTTAAAGATCCATCTCATTTAGTGTGAATTCTTTTTAAGACTTCATACTAATCCATTAAGTACATTTACCATTGCATTCATTAATTAATCTTCATTGCATCCATTAAATCATTTCATTCAAATAGACATAAATTCATCATTAGTTGCAAATCATTTAGTTCATTTAAAAACATTGAGCATTGCATCATTCATCTAAATCCATTCATTAAAATCTCATGACAAATACGTTCATCATACATTATATATCATTGCATTCATCAATATCATTCATCTATATAACATATAACATTTAGGGTCATGTAAATCATTAGTCATTAAATATCCATATACATTCATTACATCACATTTTGCATCACATTTTACATACCATAAATCCATTACATACATATCCATTACAGATATCCATGTCATCAAAATAAATGCATCCATATATCCATAAGTATCATTACATTGCATTAGTCATTACATTATCATACAACGCATTTAGGTATCATTTGCATCCATAAAGCAACAAATATATAACATCAATCATTATGAGAATCATTAAATTCATAACACATCCATTCACCTATTTCTAGGTCATACATAAGACAACCATTTAAGCATAAATAGAACATGTGCATCCATATCATCAACTACATTTTGAAAATCACAAAAAAAAGCATATAGGAGATAGAATCATATAGATCTACATATCAAAATACCTAGAAAAATGAAGTCCAACATATAATGACATCACAGAAAGTATATCTATCAACTGAGTATCAAAGTCCATGGTATCATCCTCATGAAACATCAGGAAATCAAAGTCTATCAAAGTATCATAACATAAAGAACATCAACTGATCAAGAATACAACAGAGTCCAATGTCTCAAAATAGAAAATGGGATCATCATGTACATCAATGAATAAAGAATATATGTCAGCTCAAAATATAATCAACTCCTAGAACCATTGGTAGCATCAACACCATCAGGACCATAGTCACTATCAGGAGGTCTGCTAGAGCTGGCCTGTAAACCATGCTGACTCATAGCATCCATGAAGGTTTGCATCATCGAACTCAACTACGTAACCTGTTGTCTTATTTGTAGCATCTTAGACTATAATGATCTGACATCTGAGGCTAGGGCTAGTGTAGGAGTCAGAGCTGGAACCTGTGTCAGGGGAGTCTATGGAGGAGTAGTAGAAGATGGAATGGAAGATGTTGGAATGAAAGAAGACAAAGATGGAAGAACTAAAGAAGATGGCATCACAGAATAAGTAGGAGCCTATATTGGAGGAGCCTGTGGGATAACCTATGGAGGAACCTATGGAAGAGGAGCCTGTGTTAGTCTGCCTTGTGCCTGATCTAACAAAAATTTTGTGGCCTAAGCATCCACCTATCTCTAATGTAAAACCCTATGATAGCCATGTCTAGCTACAAGACCCATGGAAACCTGATGCAAAACTCTATCCACACCAGCACCCCTCATCTGACCACCACCCCTAGGAGGAATAAGCGCATCAGCAATCACTGGAATCACAACTCTACCTCCTACAACTACTCACACACCCCTTCATCCCCAATGACCTCATCTACGATGACCCCCACATCCATCCCCATCCCCACCTCTATCTACATCCCCGCCATCATCCTCTGAGTCCTCCTAAATCCCAGGCACCCGCTCTGCTAGATTTGTGAACCTTGGAAAAGGGTTCCAAGTGAACTAATCTACATACTCATCAGTCATCCCAACATCTATCACATGGTCTCTCCTATCCCACGGCAGGTGACCTAGCTGCTCTACCTCCTAGTAGGCTGTCCTATAATCAATTTGAGGCCCCCTTAGTGATCCCTCAACCTAAACCCAGGCATACATAGATACACACTAAGGCATGACCTATGTCCAACCATACTATCATAACACTTGAAGGAATCAAAATCTCTCAATGATATGTGGAGTGCACCCTATCATCCATCGAGGACAACACATGAAAGGAAGCTTAGAAGCTTCCTCTAAACACACCTCACATCGAATGTATGTTCGCCAAATGACCTGATCAATATCATCTATCATATGGTGCCAGTAATCCAACTTTCCCATATGGGCCTACACCACCATACCCTCATACATCCAAGAAAAAGGACACCTAGGATCATGGTGCCTAACAAAGATGGGCCTAGTAACTGGGATGTGCTCCCATGTCCATAGCTGAGGCAAAATGACTCTGGTAGATAGAATCGAGGAACATTGATAAACAACTGTATGTAGCTCATGGTATAGCTATGCTAAAACACAAGAACCCCAATCAAACCATCGAGGCTGAGCCATCAGATCCTCTAAGATATGTCCCCAACCGACCGCAAAGTCATGCCCTTGACGATCAGGCACGAGGAAGCCACCAATCAAAGCACCCAAAACTACTGGAAGAATTGGGAAAGATGGGAAATACATCCACTGAATATGATCATCACCAATCATCAGGTCCTAGAATACCCACCAACAAGTTGTACCATCATAGACCTGGTCGTAAAAGACCAAATCTCCACATGTAAGGATGTGGAGGATGCAGTACACATCCTCAGGAGTGATGGTCATCTCTCCCATGGGCAGGTGGAAGGTGTTATGGTCAGAGTACCACCTCTCTGCCATAGCTATAATCAATCCTCGATTCACTTGGAATCAAGGTAGGACAAGTAAGAAGGATAGACTGCATCTACCTATATGACAGTGATACGCACTGCTCAAATCATCGATCATGCCAAATGGTAGAGGATATAGACCTCAAACGGTGAGTGACTTAAGCTCGGCCTGCAAAAGGAAAGTTTAATCACATCAGTTTTGAAATTAGTTATCTTTTGAATTATCCTAAGTCAATCAAACATTTAAAAAATTATCAAACCACAATCAATTTTCCTAATTCTATTCAGAGGACGGAAAATTTATCATCATCCATCATCTAAATCTAGATTGACAATCAAAAATTCAAACTAAATTGACTCAAACTGACATCTTATGACTTGCTACCAAATTAGATTTATTACCTAAGCCAATCAACTGATTAACGACATTGGACAATTCAGAAAATTGACTTAGTCATTTGCAATTTTTTCCTAATAGGGTAAAAGTGCTATTTTAAGGATTAAATTCAATAAAAAGAAAAAGCACAGCTAAAAATATTAAAAGCGCAAGAAAATTTGGTAAAAGTGTTGCTCTATGATGAAAGCGCTAAAAGAATGCATGAATGCGCTATTTAAAACATCAAATGCGCAAATGAATTTATACGCGCTAGATAAAATTTGGAATGCGAAAAGAGCCCTAATTTCAACATGTAAACACACTATTAGAAATCACAGAAGCGCTATTTAAAACCGCAGAAGCACTGAAATAAAGGTGTATGCACTATTTAAATGATTAAAAGCACTTTTAAATTTGAAAAAAAAAAAAAAAAGGTTTTTTTATCAAGAAAAATTCATTTTTTTTCAATTTAAATGCATTAAATTCACAAAGTGATTTGATCAAGTACTTACCAAAGGTCCATAGGTCAATGGCCGAAGATACCGACACCCTCGCTCAAACCGGTGCTTGCAAATTGGGATAACCATGCTGAAAGGCTTAGAGGACTCATAGAAGAAAAGTCAAAAGCTAAAGTGAAAATGAATAGTAAAATTGACTTTTTACTCCTTGATATAGGCCATTTTGACCTAAAAAGGGTATCTTTCACCAAAAAATGATCAGGGACCTAAATTTTTCACCAAAACTGCAAAATCAGGGGCATTTGTCATCAAACGAACGCAAATTCAATATCAGAAATAAAATCAAAATTCATTATAAATTGACCTAATTGACACAAAACTGACCTAAACCATCATATCTTTCAAACGCCAATCAAATTTCATTTCATTTCTGAGGGGGCATACACTCGGATAATCAGGAACAACAGTAGTATAATCGAATCAGGAGCATGACTATCAAATCATAGCGTAATCTTTTATCAAAAAAATTTTTGCTTATCAATCGAAAGAGGCATTAAACATTGAATCAGATCAAATCAAATATCATATCAGGCAATTCATCATCAATTCCACCATCAGGACATCAAATCAATTGAACTTCATTAGAATTGGCATCTTCTATCCAACATCACAATCGACCATCGACAGAATCAGGACCTCATATCAGTTGAATCAAGATATTCTTTGAATCGACACACTTCACATGGGAACTCAAAGAGGGGCATTTTTAATCACCAAAAATTGGACAAGATCATTTAAGTGAGAAATCAAGGCAAAAACCAACACAAATCAATCATATCAATGCAATTAAATCAAAACAAGTTAAAATCAAAGCAAAATGGAAATCAAGCTAATAATCCAAATTAATTGAAAATCAAAATCCTTTAAATCAATTTGAATCAAATAAATCATGATTAACCAATCAATTGTGTAATTAATCTAATTAATTACATAGTCCAATTTAAATCAAATCAACCCATTTAAGGGGTACACACGGCTAAACAAATTAAATAAATTCAATTTATTAATTCCTATTTTCTCTCAACCACCAAATGGGAGGAAAATGAATCAACCAATAGGAATTGAGGACCAAGCTCACATGGATCAAGCCTAAATTGAATCTCAATCACTCACTTGGAGGATGCATCTTGTCCACTCATTTTGTCCTCTTGTCCCAAGCTTTGAGGACAAAATATTTAAATGGTCTCCAAAGGTGGAACCATGGACTTAACTCAAACTCAACCATGATCAAATCAACCACACCCCCTACCCTTGCCAAAATCTATAAAAGCAAGGCATAATTCAATCAATAATCATCCACAAATTTGAGAATAGCATCAAACCTCTTGCAATTTAGAGCTAAATAGGTGTAATTTCATTTGGAATTGAACTTTTAGCATTGTTTATCATTCATTCTCATTTTAGGACTGTCACTAATGGAAGTTTGCTAAGAGCTTTGCATTAGCATCCCCAAATAGAGATCCATAGAGTGCTTAATTATCAATTCTTTACTTAATTAGATTTCTATTTGTGGTAATTTAGTTGTTATTTTGAGTTATTGATGATACTAACCCTATGAAGGTACTTTTTCTAGTACACACCACCTACAAAGAATAGCTTAAAAAATACTTCTTTCATCTCTAAATCCATAAACCACCCGATGTCACAACAATGAGACATCAGGATGATGATCTTAAAAATCATGTCCTTCCACTACAAAATCTTTGGACCCCAAAAACCTAAAGTCGTCAAAAAGTTTAAATTTGTCCCCCAATGACCCATTCACCCCAATGTTATATAATTTTTTTGTGATTGTGTTGGCCTCCCAAAGAACATGGGACACTCGAAAGTCACCAAATTCCCCTAGAAGATCTTGAATCCTTCGAATATGCTTATTAAGATACCATGTATCCATCTCCCCTTTCATGATAGCATTCACAAAAAGTTGTGAATCAGCTTCTAGATGAAGCCTCTGAACTCCCAATTTTTTTTCCATCAGGATAGCCCCAACTGCTTCCAAACATTAAACTTCATTATTAGTACCATCATCCAACCTTTTGGCACCCAAAGCAAGGATACTCCCATTCTCATCGCAAGCCACAAAACTATACCCCAAAGGTCCGAGATTGCCCTTAGAGGTGCCATCAAAATTAATTTTAATCCACCCCTTCTCAGGCAGATACCACCTAAGTCTATCCACTCCTTGTAGAGATTTAACCCTCTGAGGCCCATTAACGGGCCTTGGAAAATATATTTTGCAACATCTTGTAGGAAGGATAAAAATGAAAACTTCTTGTCACCTTTATAAAAACATTCTTGGTACTCATTATTTCCACACAAATGCTTGCCACATCAGTTCAATGCATTATTTCTTTCAACAACATTGATCGAGGCATATTCAATAAGCATTGAATATGCTTACATGGTTGTCTACATCAGTGTTTAGTTGATATTTTAAATGCTAAGTCTCACCTTTTTATTCACCATTAATAGAAGATGCCTCCTCATTTTAATTTGTGATCTCCCACCTATTTATAATCTTATATATCACTAAATACTTTTACATCAGGTATATTGGATCCAACTAAGGAGAACCCATGACTCATTCACTAGCTATTTGGTGGAAATAGAAATGTGCTTACTTCTTACTTTTGTTTGTTGTTGTAATTGAGTCATTTTTAATTTGTAGCCAGCAACCAAGGTTTGACAAGAGCCATTATTTTTTTGGATGTATACCAAAATAAACCATGCTATTTTATGCCACCTTATATAGTAGCTTTTTAGGCACACGGGCTATATATTAATAACTCTAGAGGTATATTTCTACCACACAAATTGTTAAAATAAAAATATTGTAAACAGAATTGTATATCAAAGCGATTATTTTGTAATAAATAAAATATTATTTTCCATGATTGAATCAACAGTGTAGGAAGGAATTTTTTCTCCATCAGTAGATGTACCGAGGAGCTATGGCCCACTTCTTTAGGTGTCTGGTAACTTTTGTTAATTTAGTAGTGTGTTTGTTTACATTATTTCTCACTATTTGCTAGTGTGGCTTGCAGTTTGCTTAAATTGTGTAATCATTCTAAGTTTTTTTTTTCATCAGGAAGTGACATTTCCTATTGTAATCACCCAAAAATGGTCTAGTAAACATTGAGCTCCACTCTGAAATTAAAATTTAAAATACTAGACTTTATCTTATGCTTAATCAATTTTGCATATTGATTTAATCCCTTACCTCTTGATCAAATCATCACTTTATCATTTATTTGATTATATCCTAAAATTTGACCACTTTATCCTAAGCTTTATTTGATTAAATCCTAAAATTTGACCACTTTATCCTAAGCTTTATTTGATTAAAAGAATATGTCCCCTTTTAATTAAATAAAATCTACTTTATCCTATCCGTGCACATGAAAAAGGAATTTCCTAATTTTAAAAAAGAGAAAAAGATAAAAGTAAAATCTCTTTTGCCTCTTAATCCTCACTACTCATTTCTACCTAACCATTCTTGTCCATTGATTTTGCCTCTTGAGAATCTTGTGCCCTAAAGTCAAAATAAGGATTATTCTCTACCCTTAGATTTTGCCTCTTCATCTCCACCATCTATTGTTCTTTAAAAGGAGGCTCTTTCCTCACTCTTGCATATCACTCATTCATGATATCTGATGCAGGAGCATCCTGGGTGTAAGAGCAATCTTGCATCACCCAAAAATATTTATGTTTTTTTATTCAATAAGGGTTATTTTGTGCAGAGCTGCTATTTATGGAAAGTTACTATTTTTGGTAATTTTCGTATGTGCTCAGAATGATCTGATTTCTTTCTTGGAGGTTCATGTTGGTCATATAAGTCTGCCAGTAAAGTTTCATTGCCAGATCAAGTGTATATTGGAAGATATTGAAGATTTTCGGTATTGGCAGCAGGGTACAGAAACTTTGAACTCAATTTTGAAGGCTTTAGAGGCCCCGGATGAGGTCAAAAATTTGGGTGATGGATGCTTGCGCGAGTCAAGCCTGTAGAGTGCTCCGTGGCATTTTCGAAATGGGGTTATAATAGTCGATCGGGTCAACTAGTGATGACTTATGGTCTTCGGAAGTTGGGCCACCCGAAATGGCAGAAAATAATTTTCTTCAAAATTTCTGTTCGGGTTTCAAAGGTTATCTTGAGCCGACTATGATGTAATAAAATGTAAAATAAAATAATTCTAAGTTTGGTCGGCCTTATTGGCTAAAATTCTAGAACCTTCCCAGGCGGTGGAAAGTTGCCTATATAAGGAAGGCTGTATTATTGTCTTAGGCAGTTCAGAATAGTTCTGGGTAGCAGATCTGGGTAATAGTTCGAGGCTTTGTCCTACAGAATATTGTAAGAGAATGCCCATGTGGCTTTGCATATTGTAATTCTGAAAGTTTGTAATTCCACATTTGTGGAGATAATAAGAAGCCAATTTTCTGTTCTTGCATATTGTTGTTGTTTCTCTATATCTGTTATATGTTTGTGGTATTAAGGGGAGCACCCTTCATCAAGTGGTATCAGAGTAGGTTTTCTTGAGTGTGTAAAGAGATCACCGACTATGAGGCAGTTTGCACCAGGACCGTGGTTAGGGTTTCAGCGTGCATCACGAAAATGCCTCCACGAAGAGAACGTGGCGGAAGAGCTGGTGCTATGACACCTGAGGTTAGAGAGCTGCAGAGACAAGTGCGAGCATTGCAAGAAGAGATTCGCAGAGGAATGAATCTTAATATCAGAGACGAAAGCGAGGATGAAGCCGAAGAAGAATATCAAGAAGGAGAAGTTGAAATTGTGAACCAAGAGGAAGAAAGACTTTTTCGGGCAATTTCCAAGATTGGGAAAAGACCTAAGATTGAGGTTCCTACATTTTCTGGAAATCTTAACCCAGAGGAATTGATCGACTGGATCAATGAATGTGAGAAATATTTTGAGTACGAAGATGTTGAAGATCCTGATAGGGTCAAATTTGCGAAGGCCAGACTGAAAGGTCATGTGAAGATCTGGTGGCAAGAAATTCAATTGGAGCGAAATAGAAGAGGGAAAGATAAAATCACAAGATGGGATTGGATGGTGGATAAATTGAAGCAACAGTTCATTCCTGTTGATTATGAGCTTGACCTACTGAAGAAAATGCAAAGTTTGAAGCAAGCAGGAAGATCTGTTCAGGAGTATACAGAGGAGTTCTATCGACTCCTCATCAGAACAGGTCATGCAGAAGCTGATAAGGAGAAAGTTGCCCGATACCTTAATGGGTTAAGGCCAAGCATTCAGGAGGAGTTGAATCTGGTTCGAATGAACAGTATTGAGGAGGCATACCAATTTGCCCTAAAAGTAGAGGAAAAGCTGAACAAGAAGTTCGAGAGCAGACAAAACGGAAGAGGTCGCGGTGGACGATCTGGTGGACGGTCATATGGTGGCCGAAATGAAGATCTGAAATAGAAGGATGAGGCCAGTAGTAGTCAGAATCAGCGAGGAAATAATTCCAATCGCTTCCAGGATCAGAATAATAGAGATCAGAGAGGAAGAGGAAGAGGACAAGGATCTGGAAGAGGAGGCTTCCGTGGAACATGTTTTCACTGTGGAGAAGAAGGTCATAGGGCATTTGAATGTCCTCAGCGCCAAGGCAGAACAGATAGGAGAAATGAAGGCCAGGCCAGAGTTGCACATGTAGATGAAGATGCCAGATCATCAAATTCTGAAGATGCTAAAAGAGGAGAAACGTTGATTAACAGAAGAGTCCTGTTGAGTGGTGAGAATGAACCTGAGCAAAGGAGGAGCCTGTTTCGCACCAGGTGCAAGTGTGAAGGTAAATGTTGTGATGTGATCATTGATAGTGGAAGCACTGACAATTTGGTGTCAGAAGAGATGGTGACAAAGTTGAAGCTCAAGAGATAGAAACACCCACATCCATATCGGATTGCCTGGCTGCAGGATGACCACAAGGTCATGGTCAGTGAACAGTGCCTAGTAAAGTTCAAGATCAGCGGGTACCAAGATGAGGTACTATGTGATATCATCTCTATGGATGCATGTCATATGTTATTGGGTAGATCGTGGCAGTTTGACAGATGTGCTGTACACGATGGTCGTGCGAATACCTATTCCCTGACAAAGGATGGAGTGCGACATAAGCTAAAGCCATTGAAGGAGACCGAAGAAAAGGTATGTGGTAATGCAAGAATAACATTTGTTGATGGAAGAAAATTTCTAGATGGTATGAGGCATGAGCATGTGTGTTTTGCTTTAATTCCAAAAGTTGGTAAAGAAGAAGTAGAGGATGTACCTGTAGAGGTTGCAGATTTGTTGAATGAGTTTTAGGATATTGTATCTGATAATGTACCTGATGGATTACCACCGGTAAGGAAGATCAGTCATCAAATGGATTTGATTCCAGGAGCCAGTTTGCCAAACAAGGCAGCACATAGAATGACACCAGTAGAAAGTGAAGAGTTGAACAGACAAGTACATGAGTTATTGCAGAAGGGGTTGATTCAAGAGAGTCTGAGTCCCTGTGCTGTACCAACGGTATTAGCACCAAAGAAGAATGGAGAGTGGAGGATGTGTACAGATTCCAGAGTAATAAACAAGATCATAATCAAGTACATGTTTCCATTGCCATGAATGGATGATATTATGGACTGTTTGAGTGGAGCTGTGTATTTCTCAAAGATAGATCTGAAGAGTGGATATCATCAGATTTAGATCAGAGAAGGAGATGAATGGAAGACTACCTTCAAGACAAAGGAAGGACTGTATGAGTGGTTAGTCATGCCTTTTGGGCTAACCAATGCACCGAGCACTTTCATGCGGCTCATGAACGAGGTTCTGAAAGAATTTTTGGGTAAGTTTGTCATTGTTTACCTAGATGATATTTTGATCTTCAGTAAGACATTGGAGGAGCATATGATGCATATTCATATGGTATTTGAGAAGCTGAGAGAAGAGAAATTGTTGATTAATTTGAAGAAGTGCAGTTTTGTGAAGAAAGAGTTAGTGTATTTGGGATTTTTAGTTTCAGCAGAAGGTCTAAAAATAGACCCAGAGAAGATACAGGCTATCCTTGAATGGCCTACCCCAAGGAGTGCTACTGAGGTAAGATCTTTTCATGGTCTAGCTAGCTTTTACAGAAAGTTTATCAGAAATTTTAGCAGTATTTTTGGACCCTTGACTGAAACAATGAGAGGGGATAGAAAAGAGTTTAAGTGGACTAATGGGGCAGAAAAGAGTTTTCAATTGTTGAAACAAAAAGTTACAGAACAACCTGTTTTAGCACTTCCAGATTTTAATAAGGTGTTTCAAGTAGATTGTGATGCTAGTGGTACTGCAATAGGAGCTGTTATGAGCCAAGAAGGTAAACCTGTTGCGTATTTCAGTGAGAAGTTAAATGATGCCAAGAGGAAGTATTCTGTTTATGATCAGGAATTTTATGCTATAGTTCAGGCATTAAAGAAGTGGAGACATTATCTGCTTCCTAAGAAGTTTGTTTTGTATACTGATCATCAAGCTTTGCAATATTTGAATAGTCAAGGAAAGTTGAATCAGAGGCATTTGAAATGGGTTGAGTTTTTGTAGAGTTATACATTTGTTTTGAAACACAGGAGTGGAAAGTCTAATAGGGTTGCAGATGCTCTTAGCAGAAGGCAACTATTGCTGACAAAAATGCAGATTGAAGTGGTTGGGTTCAAGGAACTCAAGAATTTGTATCTAGAGGATCCTGATTTTGGTGAAGCTTGGAAAGCTTGTACAGAACCTGTTACTCTAGACAGGACGAAATGGTTGGATTTCATCATCCAGGATGATATGCTATTCAGAGGGAGTCAGTTGTGCATTCCACGAAGTTCTATGAGGGAGAATCTCATCAAGGAGAAGCATAGTGGAGGATTGGCTGGACATTTTGGTCGTGATAAAACTGTTGGTTTGGTTAGTGAGAATTATTATTGGCCGCAGTTGCAGCAAGATGTGAAGAAGTTTGTACAGAGTTGCAGAGTATGTCAAATGGCGAAAGGAGTGAAGTAGAATACAGGATTGTATCAGCCATTACCTGTACCAGAGAAGCCTTGGGAGGATATCAGCATGGACTTTGTTCTTGGTTTACCGAGGACTCGGCGGGGGCATGATTCAATTTTTGTGGTGGTTGACAGATTTTCAAAGATGGCACATTTCATTCCCTGCAAGAAGACTAATGATGCTGTTCATGTAGCAGAATTGTTTTTCAGAAAAGTGGTGAGACTACATGGTTTGTCAAAGACCATAGTTTCAGATCGAGATACTAAATTTGTTGGATATTTCTGGCGTACATTGTGGAAGAAGTTGAAGATAGATTTGAAGTTCAGTTCATCACATCATCCACAGACTGATGGACAGACAGAGGTGGTGAATAGGAGTTTGGAAAATTTGCTGAGATGTTTGGTTGGAGATAAGCCAACGGGATGGGATTTGATTTTACCACAGGCAGAATTTGCAAACAATAATTCTGTCAACAGGAGCACTGGTAAATCACCATTCTAGATTGTATATGGAAGTAGTCCAAGAAATGCATCTGAATTGAGGAAGATAGATAAAGGAGAAATAAGTAGTGCTGAAGCTGAGGATTTTACAGAACACTTGAAGAACATCCATGGGGAGGTGAGGAAGCATATTACCAAGATGAATGCATAGTATAAGGCTAAGGCAAATGAGAAAAGGAGGTATAGGAATTTCAGGTTGGTGATGAAGTCCTGGTTCATTTGCGGAAGGAGCGGTTTCCAGTTGGTACATATAACAAGCTGAAAATGAAGAAGTTTGGACCATGCAGGATATTGAAGAAACATGATTCAGGAAACGCATATGAGGTAGAATTGCCTACTGAGCTAAATATTTCACCAGTGTTTAACATTTTAGATCTGACAGAGTATCATGAGGGAGGTGTTGAAGATGAGATCACAGCAGCACAGTGGAGTATTCCAGCAACTAGTTCAGACACTAAGGAGATTGAAGATATACTGGATAGTCATGTTGGCAGAAGCACAAGGAACAGGACATATGAAGAATATCTGGTCAAGTGGAAAGGACGACCTGTTAAAGATTCATCATGGCTAACAAAGGAGGAGGTTAACCGTCTTGGTTTTCCTCTGCACACCTGAGTCGTGACAGGGTCACTTCTCAAATTACCCCGGGTGTCTGATGCAAGAGCATCCTGGGTGTAAGAGCAATCTTGCATCACCCAAAAATATTTATGTTTTTTTATTCAATAAGGGTTATTTTGTGCAGAGCTGCTATTTATGGAAAGTTACTATTTTTGGTAATTTTCGTATGTGCTCAGAATGATCTGATTTCTTTCTTGGAGGTTCATGTTGGTCATATAAGTCTGCCAGTAAAGTTTCATTGCCAGATCAAGTGTATATTGGAAGATATTGAAGATTTTCGGTATTGGCAGCAGGGTACAGAAACTTTGAACTCAGTTTTGAAGGCTTTAGAGGCCCCGGATGAGGTCAAAAATTTGGGTGATGAGCACTTGCGTGGGTCAATCTTGTAGAGCGCTCCGTGGCATTTCCAAAATGGGGTTATAATAGCCGATCGGGTCAACTGGTGATGACTTATGGTCTTCGGAAGTTGGGCCACCCGAAATGGCAGAAAATAATTTTCTTCAAAATTTCTGTTCGGGTTTCAAAGGTTATCTTGAGCCGACTATGATGTAATAAAATGTAAAATAAAATAATTCTAAGTTTGGTCGGCCTTATTGGCTAAAATTCTGGAACCTTCCCAGGCGGTGGAAAGTTGCCTATATAAGGAAGGCTGTATTATTGTCTTAGGCAGTTCAGAATAGTTCTGGGTAGTAGATCTGGGTAATAGTTCGAGGCTTTGTCCTACAGAATATTGTAAGGGAATGCCCATGTGGCTTTGCATATTGTAATTCTGAAAGTTTGTAATTCCACATTTGTGGAGATAATAAGAAGCCAATTTTCTGTTCTTGCATATTGTTGTTGTTTCTCTATATCTGTTATATGTTTGTGGTATTAAGGGGAGCACCCTTCATCAATATTGTTATGCTATCATTTTGTTTACTTGCATTCTTAGAGAAATCTCTTGCATTCTAGTTTACTTGCATTTTATCTCAGCATTTTCTTATTGCATTTTGCTTAAATCACATAGCTTAACTAAGAGGTATTGTAATCTCGTCAGATTAGCTTTTCTTTCTTATTCTTGTATTTGCATTCTAGCTTGGATCTTGCATTTCATTTAGATCTCTCATTCTTTCATTATCATTTTGAATCTTCCACTCTATGGTGCACCTTGCAAGGGTTTCTTATTGAGGTTCATTTGAGAGCCACTATGCATAATATTTGCATTCTTGCACGTCGTAGATAAGAACCTATAAGCTGCTTCTTGAGATATCCCTCGTCATGGATTCTCTCAAGTGCAATGGTTTATAGAAGTGTGTCACATTTTGAAAAGGTCTTTGTGTTTTTAATTTAGATGCAATAACATGACTCAAATAGTCAATTTATGAAATTGGTCTATTTTGGTAAAATACGTCTGTAGGGAAAAAATTAAGATATTTCTAAAAATTTAGCATTTTAAGAAATCTCTCAGATTTTTAATAGGGGTCTCTTTTTCAAATTTATATTTTTAGGGCCTAAATTATAGCAAACAAATCGGATCTTGTTGACTAGGTCAAAAGCAGATAAACAAAACAATTGTGATGAGCTTGCACTTTATTGACACATAGTTCAATGCATGATTGGGATTTCTTATAGGTCTTTGATATTTTATATCTTCTAACATTGGTTTTGCAAAATTGTTTACCAAGAATAAAGCATTTTGAGACTACTAATCAATTTGTTTTGTAGGACGTTGTTTGAAGACCTTGAAAAGATTTGAAACTACTAATTCATTATTTTTTAGGTTGCCTTGGAAGTTCAAGAAAACATTGTGTCTACTTTAAGTTGATTTTAATAGGCACCTATCTTAATTAGAAGGATTTTTGTCTTGTGGTTAGTTGAGTAGTAGTTGTAGACACGAAAAATTGGTTAAAGGCTTAAATCAATCAAAAAGGTGCATCAAATCATCAAAATAGCACGAAAAATCAATAAATGGAACAAAGGCAATTCAAATCAAAGGAAAATTCAATTAAATGATTAAATGATTAAATAAAGCTTGAAAAGGGGAAAAATACTACGAAATTGATTAAATTCAATTAATGACATAGTTGTTGAAAGCAAAAATCAAAATGAACCTCTTACCCTTCATGGCTAAATTTAATTACTTTAATTAATTAATAAAATCATAATTTCCCTCAACAAAGCAAATTGGAGACAAAATGGACACAAATCACTCACTTTTGTTGAAATGGTCCAGCCTTTTGAAACCATTTAAATGATTGTCCCCTCCTTGTCCCCCCATTTATGGACAAAGCAAAGTCAATTGACCTTACCCAAGCATAACCATGATCAACTCACTCTACCCCCTACCCTTGGGAAAATCCTATACGTAGAAAGCATTTTGAGGCATTAAGGATCCATTCCATATCTTTGAATTGCAGCAAAGCTCTTGCAATTTGCATCCACACCACTCACTTGTCAATTTTAATAGCTTAATTGCTTTGATCATAGTAGATTGTTCATCAAATAGAGCTAGAATTTGATTGAATAGATCTTAATTGCATATCATATAGCTTAATTCTCATCTTTAGAGTGTCACTAGTGAGGATCATAGCTGAGAGCCTCATTTACCACTTTATTTTAGAGATCCATGAGATGTTGATAGATCAATTGTGCATTGATTAGATTAGTTCTCACTCTAATTCTTGTTGTTCTTAGTTAATCTTGTAATTTCATGAAGGTGAATAATATCATCACACAAATGGTGCCCACCATGGGGCCTTGAGCCTCAAATACTAACAAATTTGTGATTTAAATCATCTTTGCATACGTTTTTATCTGGTTTCTATGTTTTTTTTGCAGGAATTTTCTAAAGTCACGCCTACGGGAGATCTATTCACGCTTAGAATCCTTACAGTGTCACTTCGGAAGCCTGATCTTACGCCTGCTAGCTAGAAACTCATGCTCAGAATGGAAAAGCATTCAACCTTTACAGATTCAAATCACGCCTAAACACAGGGAAGTATCGTGTATCTCTTATTTTCTATCACGTTAATTTCCTCTTTGCATTGTGTTTTACACTTAATATCACACTTAAAGAGAAATTTTCTATCACGTAGTAATTGAGATTATCATGCCTTTGATCGTTAATGTTACGCTTGTGATAATATCTTTATCACTTTAAAAGCTTTTGATGTCACTTTGCATTGACTATTTGCCGTGGATTTAGGATTCTATTTATGCTTGGCATAATAGATTTACCACCTGTGCTATTATTAATGTCACTTGCACACTGAAAGGTGTTGCATGTAATCAATAAAGTCACGCCTCTGAGTGATTTAATCATGCCTATTAGCTAGAGGTTGTCGCCTGCGTTTAATTTTCTATTTTCACGTTCAATTTGATAAAATTTGAAAATTTGACTCTCTGTGTTTGTTGTTAACCAGTAAATGAGCAGACATCCGAGAGTGAAAAAGCCAGAAAGCAGGTTCAACAAGGAGGGAAAAGCATTGGCAAAGAAAATAAAGAAGGAGAATCAAGTGCATACAAAGGTTGTCCTTGAATCCACACTAGATGAGGATGTCCAGGTATTGAGAAATATTTAGCTGTGATTGAAGCTTATAAGCAAAAATTTGTGTCTCTAAATTGGATTTATGAACCTTGAAATTAAAGCTTCTTTCATTAAAATCTTTTGATTGATTACATGCAAGTTTGGTTTCCCCTCATTGTGAATTGGTTGTGTTGGACTAACTTGTTGGAGGAGGGAGTTGGAGCAAATTGCCAAGGCGAGTAAGTGAAAAATGAAAATCAGCAACTCAAAAATGCCCCTAGCCTTTTGCTAGCTACAAGGAAAGGTATTCTACTCAAACAAGCTTGCATTCCCTTAACTTGTGGCATTGTCATTTAAACCTAGCTTTAATACGGAAGAAATTGAACCACACATTTCAATTCTAAGAACCTCCTTATCAAGAGGTTGAAAAAGAACTAAGTGTTTGAAGTGTTTGAGAATCAAAAGGAAAGTTAGCGATATGATCTTCACCTTCTTGGTGAAACAAACTCCCAAAAACTTTACTTAAAATTCAAACAACCCTGTTACAAACATGATAAGGGAGAGTCATCAAATAACAAGAAGCAAAGCACCAATAATCTCAACTTTGCACCACCTTATGATCATATTGTTAATGCTATAATAGTTAATGAGAAACCTCGAAAGGAAGCATCAAATGTTATTACAAGAGGGTAGAATTCTAGAATAACCTTACAAGGGATAGCTCCTCAAAGCACTAACATCCCACCATCCAATATTGTAGTCAAACAGTCTTCTATAGTAGCAAGGCCTTATAGTTTGGTTGATCAATTGCAACGTACTCCAGCACAAATCTCTATTTTAGAATTATTGAAGTTGTCACCAAACCATAAGGAGATTTTGGAAAAAGCTCTAGGAGAGACACATGTTCCTACTAACTTAGAGACAGAAAGGTTTCAACATATGGTAGGTCATCTTGTAGCACCTCATTGTCTTTCATTTTCTAATCAAGATGACATGTCTATAACCCATCCTCAAAATCTACCATTGCATATAGAGGTCTTAATCAAAAGGCATAGAGTCAAAAGAGCTCTCATTGATGGAGGGGCTGGTCTCAACATTTGCACATTAAGTCTTGTCAAATCCATAGGTCTATCTGAGTCTTGCATTGACCCTACAAAGAAAATCACCATTAAAGCTTATGATGAAGCTAAAAGAGCTTCTAAGGGCATGATTGTATTGCCCATCCAAGTGGGACCTATCAAGAAGGACACCAATTGCCAAGTGTTGGACATGAAATTAACTTATAATATTTTGTTGGGTAGACCATGGATTCACGAGATGCAAGTAGTCCCATCCACATACCACCAATGCATAAAATTTATGTACATGGGTGAAGAAATCATAGTTGGAGGAGACTCTAACCCATTCCAATATTGCAATGCACTCAAACCTCCTCATGAGTTATACATTCCACATAACCGGGAAGGAATTATTCAAGAAACCACAATTGAAGATGTCAAAATGAAGGAACTAACAATAAATGTTACTCCACACCCTCCTCAAGCTAGCTCAGCGACATCAACTAAGGGAAAGGAAAAAGTGAGCTATGAGGGCCCAAATGCAATGGAAAGTTCATACATAGCACCTAAATTGGAAACAGTAATCTATAAACCTACCAAAGAAGAAAAGGAAAAAGCCAAGAAAGATCGTTACCAACACATGAGTGAAATGATGAACAACTTTGAAAAACAATGCAAGATTAGTTCAGAAGGGATAGGGGAATATTCTATTTCTCTATTTGACATGCCCACATCTCCAAAATCACATGGTAAACCATCCAAAGAACATAAGTATAATTCCTATTTTGTAAGGGAAGATAACAAAGCAACATGGGATAAGGAAGAAGATGACATCCTTCAATGGCTTTACCATGATGAGGAAGATACTTCCAACACTCCCATGGAAAGAATTCAGCATGTAAAGATACAAACTGAGCAATATGGAAAAGGCTTTGATATAATGCAAAAGATGGGATACAAGGGAAGAGGACCCTTAGGCCAAAGAAATAGGGGATTATTGGAACCTATAGAACCTATTTGGAGGGCAAGTCATGAAAAATCTGGAGTAGGTTTTCAATGCAAAGGAGAAAGTTCAAGCCCAATGCAAGATTTTTATCCTCACATAAATGCCTTAGAATCCGAAGGAGATAGTGATGATTCTCAGGATTATGAATGGGATACTTTATCAGATGAATCATGTCATGACAAAGAAGTAATTGCTATACATACTTATGCAAAAATTCCAAGGCAAGAAGCTCAAATTAGCGAAGAACCTCCTATTCAAAGGCCTAATATCAAGCAAGTACCTACCAATGGAGCATGGATAGAAACATTTTGGATACCTTCGGAGGAGGGAGATTCAAACATTAGTTTTAACCCACTTGTGGCTTTTCCCATGTTGTTTCTCGTAGAGGTTGATGAGGACTCGAGTGAAGGGGACTTTGACCCTTCTTCCATGGATCATCTTGAGGAAGTGCACGTCATAGATCTAAATGATACAATGTAAGAACCCTCAAACGAAGTCATGTCCATAACACCTATTGATGACATTTTACCCAATGAACCCTTACTTTTGATAAATCCGCACCTCATTGACTGGGACCAAACCGAACCAAATGACCTACTTTACTTTTCCAATGACCAAGCAATGAATCACTACCTTAATGCGGTTGAACCCTCTTTCACCAATGAATTCAATACGGACATAATGACGGCAACAGGGGTTCAATCTCTTAGTCAAAAGAAAAAAATAAAAAAAAATAGTAAAAAAATGAAAAGTTCTATTGGTGAAAACCCAATTGTGGCACCATTAGAACCAAAAAAAATAAAATTAAAAGACGTTTCTTTTGGTGAAAACCCAATTGTGGCACCAAAAGAAGAGAGATTGGACACTTTGCCTGAACATGAAGAGGAAAGGTCACCTATACTCATAGAGCCAATGGAAAAGGTCAATATTGGGACAGAATTAGATCCAAAATTCATACACTTGGCAGCATCACTCACACCTCTAGAAAGAGAAGACTTCATAAAATTCTTCCAAGAACAACAAGTAAACTTTGCATGGTCATATGTTGACATGCCCAGATTAGATCCTAACTTTATAATGCATCATCTGAATGTTCAACCAGGGGTTAAACCCATTAAGCAAAAGTTGAGAAAAATGCACCCCCACATAGCTCTTTTGGTCAAGGCAGAATTGGAAAAATTGTTGAAAGTAGGGTTCATAAGAGCAATCGCATATGCCGAATGGATCTCCAACATTGTGCCAGTCACAAAGCATGATAAATCCATTCGTGTGTGTATGGATTTTAGAGATCTAAATCTTTCTTGCCCCAAAGATGATTTCCCACTTCTGAGCATAGATGCCATAGTGAATTTGATAGCAGGACACTCAATGTACTCATTAATGGATGGCTTTAGCGGGTATAATCAGATCAAAATTGCACCTGAAGACCAAGAAAAGACAACATTTACTTGCCCTTGGGGTACTTTTGTTGGAATGTCATGCCCTTCAGTCTTAAAAATGCCAGAGCCACATATCAAAGGGCCATGACAACTATCTTCCATGACATGATGCACACATTTTTAGAAGACTATGTGGATGATATATTGGCAAAATCCCACAAAAGAGAAGAACACCTCCACATTTTGAAAAATATATTTGTTAGGTTGGAGCAATTCAAGGTCAGATTAAACCCAAAGAAATGTGCCTTCGAAGTCCAATCCGGAAAGTTACTAGGTTATATAGTTTTCGCCAAAGGGATTGAAGTGGATCCCGAGAAAGTACAAGCTATAATGGACATGGAAATACCTAAGAATATCAGCCAAATGAGATCCTTGCAGGGCAAAATTCAATCCATACGAAGGTTTATCTCCCAATTGGCTGAAAAATGTCATTCTTTCACCAAGTTGCTACATAAGGATACTATATTTATATGGGATGCCGAATGTGATCAAGCTTTCACATTGTTGAAGACTTATTTGATAAATCCACCCATTCTCATGTCACCAATCAAGGGTAAAGCATTACTTCTCTACATATCTGCTACGGAAAGATCCTTAGGGGTACTTTTGGCACAAGAGGATGAACAAGGAAAGGAAAGAGCTATCTACTATTTGAGTAGAATGTTGATAAAATATGAGCTTAATTACACATTTATGGAAAGAGCTTGTCTAGCGGTGGTGTTTGCATCTCAAAAGTTGAGACATTATATGTTGATGCATAAGGTCAAGTTGATTGCCAAGATAGACCCTCTCAAATATTTGTTAAATAAAATAGCCTTAACAGGTAGAATAGCTAAATGGGTGATAATATTGAGTGAATTGGACATCGAATATGTCAATAGAAAGGCAATCAAAGGACAAGTGATAGCATATCATTTAGCTGAAAATCCCATGACTTCTACACAAACTATTCAAGTGGAATTTCCGGATTTCACCATTATCAACATAGAGGCAAAAACATGGAAGTTATACTTTGATGGATCCTATACTCAAGGAGGTTCCGGGGCTGGCATATTATTGGTAACTCCTCAAGGTTACACCATTCCCAAATCCTACAAGCTTATGTTTCCATGTACAAATAATATAGCAGAATATGAAGCACTAGTCATAGGCATCAAAATGGCCTTAGAATGGAATATAAAAGAGTTACAAATTTATGGAGATTCTCAACTCATCATTAATCAAGTCAATAATGAATACAACACTAAGGATGAAAATTTGATGCCTTATAAGACTATGATTGATGGATGGAAGAAATACTTTGCATTGATCACCTTTGAATAGATTCCTAGAGAGAAAAATAGAGCAGCTGATGCCATGGCTACCTTGGCTTCTTTGTTACAAAAACTAGATCAAAATGAGAAGTATGAGTTCTTGGTGGAAGAGTTGGTAAAACTGACATTTGACCTCCCCGAAACCCAAATTGTTTCCCTCTTACATGGACATGACTCCCCTTGGTATGGACCTATATATACCTACCTTAAAGACCAAGTGCTACCCTTAGACCAAACCCATGCTCAAAAATGCAATTTCATATGCCAAGCCTCCCGTTACTTAATCCTTTCCGAAACATTGTATCATAAGGGTCTAGATGGGACGTTACTTAGGTGTTTAGAGCAAGAAGAGTCTAAGTTAGCTTTATGAGAGGTTCACGAAGGCATTTGTGGGTCGCACTCAAGTAGGTTAAATCTAGCTAAGAAAATCCTTCGCTTAGGGTATTTTTGGAAGACATTGGAAAAGGATGCTTGCCACTTTGTGAAGATATGCAGCAAATGCCAATATCATGGAGATATGATACATGCACCGGCACAAGCATTACATCCATTTGTCACACCATGGCCTTTCTATCAATGGGGGTTTGATTTAATTGGCGTCATAAATCCACCTTCTTCAAATGGGTACAAACATATCATAACCGCAATAGAATATTTCACCAAGTGGGTTGAAGCGGTTCCATTGATAACGGCAATAGGAAAGCAAATTTCCATGTTTATCTTGAATCATATCATTTGCCAATATGGTATTCCTCATGCCATAATAACAGATAATGGAAAACAATTCAAGAATAAAGATGCTGATGAATTATGTGCTACATTTCATATCACTCACCATTCATCATCAATTTATTACCCTCAGGGAAATGGGCGAGTTGAAGCCACAAATAAGAATATATTGAAGATCTTGAAAAGGTCGGTCAACAAATCAGGAAGGGATTGGCATATGCAAATTAATCCAGCATTATGGGCCTATAGAACCAGCATAAGAACACCCATCGGGGCCATGCCATTCTCACTAGTCTATGGGACTGAAGCAGTTCTACCATTAGAGGTTGAAATCCCGTCTTTATGAGTGTCATTACAAGGATTGATCACAGATGAAGACTATAGGGTTGCTAGACTTCAACAATTGGAGTTACTTGAAGAACATCAAACACAAGCTTATGAGCACTTGAAAGTGTACCAAAATAGAATCTCAAGGAACTATAATAAACATATCAAACCGAGAGCTTTTCAGGTAGGAGACTTGGTGTTGAGAGAGAATCCAAAGAATCAGGTTGAGAGGGAAAAGAAAGGCAAATGGGAGGCTAATTGGCTAGGCCCATTTATCATAATATCTTCATTTGGCACAGGAACCTATAAATTATCAAATTGTGACAGAGAGGAACTCCAAGAACCTATTAATAGTATTCATCTTAAAAGGTTCTATACATGAGGTAGATGAAAGAGTATAAAGAGTATCATATGAGAGAGCATCCTATTTTATTGTACATAGTTCAAAAGAGATCTTAAAAATACCAAAAACATTTGAAAAGCACAAAAGGATAAAAACATTGAGAAAATTGAGCATGAAGAAAGGAAAAACATCCAAAATAATGTTGTCTTGGTGAAAACCTAGTAAATAGGTGCCTTGATGATAAAAAAAGAAGAAAAAAAAGAAAAATACAAAAAAATTGAAAAAGAAGAAAGTGCCCTGGTGAAAACCTAGTAAATAGGCACCTTGGTAGCAAAAAAAAAAAAGAGCTTGATCCATCCAAAGGGTGAAAACTTGGTAAACAAGCACCTTTGGTTCCCTTCAGTTGGTCTTTCCTAGGTTGCATTTGTACATAATGCATCTCATCATCCCATTTGTCCAAACCTTCATTGCATCCATCATTTGTACATAGTCCTAATAAAGCTTTGTAGCTTCATCATTTGCATTGCCCAAAGTTGTCAAAACGGGTATATTCAAACACTTGGGGGCAATGAAGAGCATATCACAAAGTTGGTACATAAAAAGGATTCAAACGAACAACATTCAGTCAGAGTCAAACAGAGAGAGAGCAAGATCCGAATTTCAGAAGAAAGAAGCATATTTTCATGAACCTTTGATAGATATCATTGTTCATAAACCAAGAAATTGATTACCACAACAAAATCCTTGAGCCTTAATAGACTTTATTATTCAGGATTAAATAAAAATCAAACATCATTAATGATCAAGGTACTTGGAAATACTATTTGAAAATCAAGAAACAATGCAAAACACTTGAAAGATTCTTTTGAAAGTTGGTTAAAAATCTCTTTGCTTATATCAATTGATTTATATCAAATCTCTTTAGCTAATTGATGGTATTGGCAATGATAGAGATATGATATTTTATTATCTTTGAGTGACTGTTTGGAGGAAGATTCGTCACCTTATGAGAAGTTGTCTAACGACATGGTCATCAAAGAACCATCGAGGACTATCTCATAAGTAGATGGATTGACCTTTGTTTGTTTATGCAAATGGATCCCTTGGCTATTTAGATTTTCTATATCTTAATACCAAAAATCCACTTGCAACATTGAATCTGTTGACACCGGTATTCAGACTCCCATAGTTTGGTCATCCAACTAGTGAGGGTTGTACTAGTTCAAAAAGGAGGTTACCAAATGCGACAAAAAGTGGTATTCATATCATCATGTCAGTGGGCAGTGGTGATTGTACTTGCTTTTCGGTCCCAAATGCTCAATGATGAAAATTTATCCTCAAGGCATTTATTTGCTAAAAGCTAGTGACACTTAGCTGCATTGCATTGCATTATCATGGAAGGTTAATTGCATTATCATGTTAGATTAATTACATGTGCATTTTTTTGTAGTATTTTTCCAAGGACAAGGGGGTTCATTCAATCAAAATCTTGATCAATCATCAAATGGGGGGGTTCAATCAAGAATCAAGCAAAGTCCATAAATCATAAAAAGTGTCCATAATATCAAAGATCCATGAAGTCTGTCTAATCAAAGATACAATGTCATCAAAGTGATACATCCAAGTCCTAATCAATAACTAAAACATGATATAATATCAACAAACTAAAGGAGCTCCATAATCAATCATCTTAAATAACATGTACTCTAGCTGGGTCAACTCATGACTTAAGTCTAAATATCCAAGAAGCTAAGGTCTGTTTATATATCATCTACGGAAATGTGCCTATTTTGCAAATCAAGGGAATCATATCAGTATTTTATATCAGTGAATCATCTTACGTCAATCAATCAAGTCAATCAAAGTAATCAAACCTATCATTATTTGTTCATGTCTCTATGTCTTGAGAGTGAAGTATCAGTTTATCAATCCTATCAGGATCCCATATCGGTTTTCACACTGATCAAGATCAATCCTATCAGGATCCCATATCGGTTTTCACACTGATCAAGATCAATCCTATCAACTGTATTAGTTTTCACACTGATTAGTTATCCCATTATCAGTTTTACTATCCTATTCAGATTGACAAATCACATTCATTGGTACCATTATCCTGTTATAATCACTTGTTTTGCTTAACTACAATAGACCTATCTATCTTGGATATGCAAATTTGTGAGTCATGGCATATCATCAATATTTTTTAGAAATGAAAACATATTGGACCAATCAATCAAAATCTTTCAAATCAAGGAATCAATATGTTTTATTTCTGAGGGGGCATCAGAGTATCAAATTGGCATCACATCAAAAACATTTATCAGTGGGGCATATCATATCAGGTTATCATATTAGTATCATATCATATTAGTTTCATATCAGGAGGCAAATCAGTATCAGATCAGTTTATCATATTATATTAGGCAGCATATCACTATCAGAGACAGTATCATATCATCGTACCAACTATCAGAGGTATCAAGGAATCACAGAACCAGAACAGAATCAGATCATTATACCAAGGGAATCTTTGAATCGGTGTTCTTCGCACATCAACTCAAAGAGGGGCATTTGTAGACATGGAAAATTGGTCAAAGGCTTAAATCAATCAAAAGGTGCATCAAATCATCAAAATAGCATGAAAAATTAATAAATGGGACAAAGGCAATTCAAATCAAAGGAAAATTCAATTAAATGATTAAATGAAGCTTGAAAAGGGGAAAAATACTACGAAATTGATAAAATTCAATTAATGACATAGTTGTTGAAAGCAAAAATCAAAATGAACCTCTTACCCTTCATGGCTAAATTTAATTACTTTAATTAATTAATAAAATCATAATTTCCCTCAACAAAGCAAATTGGAGACAAAATGGACACAAATCACTCACTTTTGTTGAAATGGTCTAGCCTTTTGAAACCATTTAAATGATTGTCCCCTCCTTGTCCCCCCATTTATGGACAAAGCAAAGCCAATTGACCTTACTCAAGCATAACCATGATCAACTCACTCTACCCCCTACCCTTGGGAAAATCATATAAGTAGAAAGCATTTTGAGGCATTAAGGATCCATTCCATATATTTGAATTGCAACAAAGCTCTTGCAATTTGCATCCACATCACTCACTTGTCAATTCTAATAGCTTAATTGCTTTGATCATAGTAGATTGTTCATCAAATAGAGCTATAATTTGATTGAATAGATCTTAATTGCATATCATATAGCTTAATTCTCATCTTTAGAGTGTCACTAGTGAGGATCATAGCTGAGAGCCTCATTTACCACTTTATTTTAGAGATCCATGAGATGTTGATAGATTAATTGTGCATTGATTAGATTAGTTCTCACTCTAATTCTTGTTGTTCTTAGTTAATCTTGTAATTTCATGAAGGTGAATAATATCATCACACAGTAGGAGAGTATGCTCTTTTCCTTTTGGAAAATCAGAAATCTTGACCTACTTATTTGATCGCTTGCAATTAGTCTTGGGTAAATGAACATGTTCTTGATGTGTTTCAGAGATACTATGGAGTAGGAGAGTATTCTCTTTCCCTCGTGGAAAATTAGAAATCTAAACCTCCATTAGCTATCCTTTTACTTTCTTGCATTTACCTTTAGAGGGTCTGCCAAGAGAGCAATCTTTTGGGAATGACCCAAGTGGAAAACACGCAAACTTGTCTTACTCCAGCTCACTATAATCAAAAGCTTCCTTCAATCTAAAGAGAGGTAAGACTTGGATATTTTCTATTCCTAATGATTCTTCACATGTAGGGCCTAGTTGCCTAAATCTTACTAAGATAGACTACACTTGATTGGGTGCTTGTAGGGCCTTCTTGGTCTAAATCTTGTTCACAAGATTACAAGGGGAGTACATTCACTTTGTATAGGGTTGAGAGGTCTAAATCTTGCTTGTGAGACAATTCATTTTGGGTGCTTGTAGGGATATAGGCCTTAATTTTTCTTGTGAAACTACAAGGGGTAGTCAGATTCTCTCTAAACACCTTAAGAATTAGAGGTTATCCTTTTTGGTCATGTGACTTCCTTTGTGTAAGGATTGATCCAAGTGGACTTTACCTGGATCACCCCAAGATAGTGACCATATGTACTCCCTTGGATGCCAATGCATAACAACACCAACATCACTTTGTGTGAGGTGAAGGGGTATCAATTTGTGGGCAAAGGTTGAAACACTTCTCGCTTGACCTTAGGTAGTTTGCTTGATGTGTCCTCATTTTGTGCAAGACCTATGGAAATCATTTGAACATACACATGAAAATACTATCCATGGAGTTTTCCTTTGAGACCTCACAAATGTTTGTATCATGCAAGGTTGATTTGTCCCTTTCTTGATTGTTTTAAGACTACTCTATGTGCCACAATTGCTTTGAAAACCTCAAACTTGTTGTTACACATTGTCACTTTGCCCGATTAGTCAAAATTACCATCTGTAATATAGATTTTAAGTCAAAACTGGTCCTTTGTTGTTTACTAATTAAATATCACATTCTTTAGTGAGAAATGCCACACAACATTCTAAAGTGTCATTTGTAGTTCAGAGAAATATCACCTCGTAGTACTGGGGTATGTCATCCTACCTTTCTACAAAATGTCATATCATCTTAAAGTGTCACATTGCTATACTGGGGTCTATCATACTGATTTTATTTTCTATCTAAGTGTCACCTGGTTACTTGAGGTCTATCACCTAGATTTTGATCTGAGTTAGTTTGGTCCAAATTTGTTCTTGGTTGGTTTAGGAATCTTACATTTGACCTTTTCTGGTCTCTCAATATGAAACTAGCAGGTTAGGGACCATTTTTAACTTAAAAGGATCACCTAGATCCCTTGGTTACATTCTTGATTGGTAAATTGTTCACTTGTCTAATCTCTCTTGGTTATCTTATCTTGTCTTTGACTTTATCTTTTGACTCAAGTCACAAGTTTCGTACACAGGGATCTTACCCGCAACTTGGGCACTTTGTGATAAGTCATCTTGATCTCTCTTTTACTCTCTTTTTCTTTTTAACAAGTGAACACTTTTCTTCTCTAGGGTGGACATCAAGTTGTCTTGTGTCATCTTAATTGGCTCCTTACATTCTCTTTTATGCCAGTTAGAATCAAAATGATCACATCATGATTGCAAACAAGTAGACTAGATCCTATGACTATAACAACTAGAAAGAAGAGAATTTTGCGACATGCTTATTTAAGAAAAACCAATCTTTGAAATTTGATATTCAAGACTTGAAGAAAGAAAATGATACATCATCTAACATGCACTCTTTGAGAGAAACATGTCCATTTCTCTTTGATAATGATCAATCTATGTCTTCATATTCTTCAAGAAAGGACACTTCACAATTTCTCTCCAATTCTACTCAAATTCCTAAACATCCAATTTCTAATTAAAAACATCTTCATAACCTACCAATCTTTGACCAAGAACCTATTCTACCAGTCCATGCTCAACCTATCTTTGACCAAGAAGAACCTCATCATACCTCGGAAAGAATCTTTACACCTTTGGGAGAATCTTATGAATCAACATTGAAAAAACTCTTTGAAAACAATCTCATTACATTACCTCCAACCACTTCGAATGGACTTTCATTCTTGAGTCTCTACTATGTGTATCATTTGAATAATGAACATAGGACTTCACATTGCATGGAGTTGAAACATAAAATCCAAGATCTCATTGATGATGGCATAATTGGTGTTAAAGATCCTAATGAATCATCTAATGAAGATACTACTCTCAAGCTTGATCAAAATCATGAACCCATGTCTAGTAATGGTTATCATGTTGTATCTACCTCTTCCACCATTCTTCCATCTCCTAACAATGAAAATGCATCCAAAATCCCTACATTGAACAAATAAATTAATGCTTTTCATGCTACCTATGTGTATCCTCAAGGGATACCTCTAAAAGAGATCCAAGCTAATATACATCTTTCTACAAGCCTCTTACATGATTCAAAGGTGATAGACCCCAAGCTTCCTTGTGCTTCAATGCCTATCATACCTATCCTAAATGTTCCTTCATCAAACCTTCATGAACCCTTCACGCATACCCAAACTCTTATTTCATCCGTAGAAGTGGTTCCATGTCAAGAGGAAAATCTGAAGTGTGAAGATCAAGATCAAGATACCATCCATCCTTATCCAATGTTTGACCAAAGTCCCATATCCCCAAAGCCTCATGATGATTCCTTCTAAGAATATATCCCTCCACCTCCTCTAACTTCTTCATCTCCTAAGAAATATCAATGTACTCCTTCCATCACCTCTAATGAGCTTATTGAAAATTGAGAGAAAAGTAATCTTCCTATGTTATCCAAAGATCCTTGTCAAGATATGAATATCCTAGCAACTCCTTGTCATAATCCTTCACATCCATCTCAAAAATCTCCCATTTTTCCTACTCTTTTGCATAAGAATAAATCTTCCTAAGCTCTAATTGCTCTTGTCAAACTTGCTCCTATCAAAGCTACTCATGAGCCTATTGGTATAAATATGGACCTTACAGATTAGAACCTTGGCCATGTTTCTCACTCTACTGATGTTGATATCCCTATCCATTATTTGTTTGCATCTTCCGAATCCATCCTTGGTCCTAAATTTGAAACCTTCAAACCTTCCATCCATAATGGGACCTTATATCCCTCCATCTACTATACCTCTTTATCCTATCTTGTCCTCCACCTCTACCATCATACCTAAAGATCAACAAAGACATGCATCTTTGAGATATTTTCATATATCCACCCATCTAAACCTGTCATATGAGCTTCATTCATCCACAATTCCCAAGTCTTTTGGAAGCAATTTGGATGTGCAACATAAGAATAAGAAATACAAGAATCCACTTGCATATGAAGATCACCATGTCCTCTATAATCAACATGTAGCTACAAATAAAAAATAAATATTCAAGAGACCACAAAGGTCCTCAAAGAAAAGAAGAAAATCAAAGAAAATATGGGTTCCGAAATCCATTATGGAAGAATTTCAATCAAAAGTAATTACAAGTAAAGAAAAATAAAAAGTTATGTGGATTCCCAAGTCTCTCTTAAAGGACTTGAATATAAAATAATAATCAAAATTGACATTCAAGCTTCCAAAGACTTCCACTCCATATTCTTCCAGACATCTTCCATCCTCTCCTTCATCCATTTTGGGTCCTTGTGTCCCAAGATCCACATCACTTCCTATATCAAAACCTAAAGCTAGCCAACTTATTCTCCCTTCAGTTGTTCACTACCCCTCAAGGTGTGTTTCAATGTTGATATTTTCATCATCTCCACATACTCCTACACAACCTTTATCTACTATTCTACACATACTTCTCATCCTCTCATTCATTATCCTTCCATTACCCGTATCTTATCTTATCTTACGCATAAATATTTAGCCATCATCTACCTTATCCTCCATACATTTTCCTATCATTACCTTATCAACATATTTGAGCATATCTCTCACTGGCCTTGGCCTATCATATCATATCTTTCCAAAGGAGTATTATCCAAAGAGCATTAGGCTTGAGTTCCTTCAAAATTAGAAAATACAAACAAAACAAAAAAGTGCCTTCGTGAAAACCTAGAAATAGATGCCTTAGTAGCAAAAGTAAAGAGAAATAAATTTTTCCTATGGTGAAAACCACTCCTTGTGTCACCTTGGATAAGTACCATGCTAAAAACTTGGAAAACATGTGTCATGTGTAGTTCTTTCATCTTGCGCTCTACACTTGGGGCAAGATTCATGCACACTAGCTATTTTATGTACACCCATACTTCCTCTATCACCTTTGATCTTGACAAGGTTCAACTATCCATGAGCATCATATATCTTACCATCTGATATCCTTTCCATTATCTGACTCACTTTCTTCCATCCATGCTACCCTACCATGATCTTTCTTATCTAGAATTTTCCATCACTATTCCTAAGTATTATTTCCCTAATCCTAAACCATTCACTCATATCCTCCATCGACCTTTATCCTATTCATGCTACCCTATCACTAATCTTATCCAATTGACCCCTTGGTCTTTATCAAAATGAAGAATGAAAAAAAATGCAAAATTTGTTAATAGGAGTCTCTTGACATGTCCACTCTTTTTGACCATATCCTCTTGTGACACCAGGTCATTGTCTTACATGCTATCCAATGTTGTTTCATGAGCCTACATTACTATATTCCCTTTTCCTATCTTGGGTATTCTTGAGAAGATTGGCCTTGAGGGTTTCATTTACTTGCCTCATACATCATGATCTTTCTCCTTCATCCATCAGCTTGATAATCCATCTGTTATTTCATATACCTTGCTAGACATTGGGGGAAAACTGATGTGATCTTACTTGAGAACTAGTAATCTCTAAAAAATCTTAAAAATCATAAAATTTCCTAAAAAAAGAAAAAAAAATTGATATATGTTTCTAAAAAATTCTAAAAATCACAAAAATCATACAAAATTCTTATCTTGCTTTACCACTTGATTGATCTCTTGAGCTTAATCTAAGTCAATTTATCAGTTCTTCCCAATGGGAAATTTATCGCTGACACTACTCGATGTTTCTTAACACCCCAATCCTATAGTCTTTCAACACTTCCTTTGACATCAAGTGTTTCTTAACACTTATCAGATATGCTACCTTGAGTCGATTCTTTGTGTGCAGTTTAGGATTGTGAAATATTTCTCACTTATAGGCATGAGTCCTAGTGAGTCAGTGATTATCTATTTTTTCACACCACACTTAAACTAAACTGTCTGAGATATGTTATGACTTATTCTCTTTGTGTGTTGTCTGACTGATGATTTTTCACCGGGTGTTCCCCCCTTAGTCTCTTCATAATGTTACGACTAGAGGACTGGGGGCATGGGGCATATTTTCTTTGATTTCTAGATGTGGGTATCACTTTAATGATTCTATGTGTCTCTTTCTTTTGATTGCTTGGACACCGAGGAGACTTAGAGCTATATCCTTGACTATTACACTATGTTTTCTCATGCAAGACCGTACTCATGGTTATCTTGGAGCTTATGCTTCGATACTGGTATAATCTTGCAAAATTAACTTGGAAACCATGTTTAGGTCATCTTGACACTTATGTCTCTATGCTTACATGTGTTTCCTACATTCTATCTGATATAGATCATATTCATCTCTTCATACTTGTTTTTGCACTAGTGATGGTTGTATGATCTTGTGATGTCCCTTAATAAGGCTCGATGATAAAAACAAGGACCTATTAACCCTTGCAAATCACACTTTGCATTTTTATGGTAGCTTGCATTTATTAGGTGTATTCTTAGTTGCATTTGAGTTTAGAGAGAGTATCCTTCATCATTATTGGATGGTTATTCATTTGTGCTTGATTTCATATCTCCTTTCTTCTATCTCGATCATTTTTTTTCATCTCCTTGATCTTTCACTCTTTCAGTTTTTCTTCTCATATGAAGGAGTTAATCATATCAACATATCTAATCTATCCAAAGTTTTCAAGTTTCAAATCATGAAGTGCATAACATATATACCAGAGCATAAAGAATCAACAACTATGAGAGGATCTTATTTCAAAACAATAAAATAGATGACACGAGTACATAATGGATATCATATGACTGCAATGAAGCAAAATTGGAAAAAAAATTTGGATACTTACCGCTTGGGGATATCCTCGAGGCTGATTATGCAACTGGATGAGCTCAAAATGGTGTTGATCAATGAGTACTCTCTTTTCTTCCATTGGGAAGATCTCTTTCACTTTGGATTCGCTAAAAGTCAAAGGCACACATGATTTGGAAATGACCCTTTAGGCCCCCTATATAGTATTTTGACCTAATTTTTTATAGTCTCAGATTTCTATGAAAATTGCACCCTTACCTAATTTCGATGTTTTGGATCCATTTTTGGGATTGAAATCAAAATTTGGCTTCATCTTGATTATCAAAATTTCATTTTTAAATTCTCCCTACGCATAGTTGACTAACCCTTTGAGACTAATCTCTTTGATCTTTTGAGGCAATCATCATTTTCCTCTCTTCCATCATCATTTCATCATCCTTTCTTCTAGTTTTGACCTAATTCCAATGCTACATCTTCCTGGTCAACCTCATTCAAGCTGGGGCAAAATTTCTATCACTTGGTGGTCAAACTTAGTCTTGTGCGCTTAATCGATCATCTTAAACCTTATCTTATCTCGATTTTGATCAAATCTATCTCATTTCTACATCTCCTCTACCTTATTTTGATTTCAATCTTGAGGGGGTAGGAATAATCTATCTCTTAAAGATGCAAATTGATCCTACTATCTTATCTATCTCTGCTAGTTCTCATTCGATCAAGTTTGGGATTAGCTACTTTTTCGTGCTTCATTCGATCAAGTTAAGAGTTAGATCTATCATATCAACCTTTGCTAGTTCTTGTTTGATTAGGTTTGGGATTAGTTATCTCTCTGTGCTTTGCTCGATCAAGTTCAGAGTTAGATCTCTATTAGTTACCTTGACATCATTATTCTTTGACTCAATGTGTTCCCAGATCGCTCACACATTAGTCAAAGAGGGGAAAATGTAATCACCCAAAACAGGTCTAGTAAACCTTGAGCTCCACTATAACATTAAAATTTAAAATACTAGACTTTATCTTATGCTTAATCAATTCTACATATTGATTTAATCTCTTATCTCTCGATTAAATCATCACTTTATCATTTATTTGATTATATCCTAAAATTTGACCACTTTATCCTAAGCTTTATTTGATTAAAAGAACATGTCCCCTTTTAATTAAATAAAATCCACTTTATCCTATGTGTGCACATGAAAAAGGAATTTCCTAATTTTAAAAAAGAGAAAAAGATAAAAGTGGAATCTCTTTTGCCTCTTAATCCTCACCACTCATTTCTACCTAACCATTGTTGTCCATTGATTTTGCCTCTTGAGAATCTTGTGCCCTAAAGTCAAAATAGGGATTATTCTCTACCCTTGGATTTTTCCTCTTAATCTCCACCATCTATTGTTCTTTAAAAGGAGTCTGTTTCCTCACTCTTGCATATCACTCATTCATGCTATTATTATGCTATCATTTTGTTTACTTGCATTCTTAGAGCACTCTCTTGCATTCTAGTTTACTTTCATTTTAGCTTAGCATTTTCTTATTGCATTTAGCTTAAATCACATAGCTTAACTAGGAGGTATTGTAATCTCATTAGATTAGCTTTTCTTTCTTGTTCTTGCATTTGCATTTCATTTAGATCTCTCATTCTTGCATTATTATTTTGAATCTTCTATTCTATAGTGCACCTTGAAAGGGTTTCTTATTGAGGCTCATTTGAGAGCCACTATGCATAATATTTACATTCTTGCACGTCATAGATAGGAAGCTATAAGACACTTCTTGAGATATCCTCTTCAAGGATTATCTCAAGTGCAATGGTTTATAGAAGTGTGTCACATTTTGATCACACACCTATTGCCCAAATTATTTTGATTTGGAATAGGTTTATTTTCATATTTTAATTCATAACCACTCATCTCATGACTTTCACCCCTTTGTGGCATACAACCTCAACATCTTTCACAAGTTCACATTCTGAAATGATAGGCAGACCAAACTGAATCTAGTTATTAATTCATCTCACCTCTTTACCCTAGTGTGGGCCTATCACTTACCATACTATCTCACTTTCATAATCTATTGCTCTCTCCATTTTCCACTATGTTCCAAATCCTTCACTTTAACGCATGCATAATATCAACATATCCACCAAAGCTACCATTTATAACCTTGCAAAAAGTTTTTCATCCTTACAACAACAACTTTCTTTCATAACCCAACCGAAATTCAATATTCCTACTTGTGACTTTTGCGCCATTATCCCTCAATACATAGGAATAACTCACTTAGAGACATATAATGGAAAAGGTGATCCCTTGGCTCATGTGAAAACATTTAAAATGTTGTGTAGTGAGTTCTCAAATGATCATAGTCATATGGATAAATTATGTATTAGGACTTTTAGGGTTAAGACCTTACAATGGTTTTGGTCTTTTCCTTCTTATTCTATTGACTCGTTTAAAAAACTTGCTAATGCTTTCATTCAATAATTTCAAAATAATATTATTCTTAAAATTTATTTGACTAATTTAATTTGTTGTAAACAAGGTGTTAAAGAAAGAGTGACTAATTTTATTGGTAGAATTAAATATTTGCATGCTTAAATTTATAATCGTGTGCCTAATGTGGATGTTCAACATATTTTCATTTCTAATTTGCAAAAATATATTAGAGATAAGTTTCTATTTTTTGAATTTTATTTTTTTACCCAATTATGTGTGGTGCTTCATAATTATCAGCTTAAGGTGAACTAGTTTGAGTCATCGACTCCAATGACTCCACTTGATAAGAGTGGTGCCTCTCATGAATCTACCCAAAATTTACAAAAACCTGACAAAGGTTTCATCAAGATCAAAAATTATTCCAATAATTTTGATGCAAAAAGGGTAGCTACATTAGGTATGAAACCTTTTTCATCCATATTTAAACCATATTGTACTCTACATCTCTTTATGAATCTTTGCATAATGTTATGTTGAAGTTGCTTAATACTAGTGTTTTGAAACTTCCTCTCATCAAACCAATTGATCCTTCCAATCCATTGTAAACTTTCCATGATCTGAAAGCATTTTGTTAATACCATCATCAACTTGGCCATGATACTGAGAAGTGTTTTTGTTTGAAGACTATTATCCAAGACCTCATACATAATAATACCATAATTGTTGAGGGGACAAATAATAAAGGAAACAAATTTGTTGCACCCCCTAACCAAAATTCACAAATATATACCAATTCTTTGACTTCCCATTATACCAATAGCATTAAGCCTACCACATTGCCTTCTTTGACTAATTTTGTTGTGCCTAACAAACCCATCACCATGGATCCTAATAATAAGTGTAGTGTGGCCAATAATGTTGATAATCTCATTAATCATTCCAAACCTAAATCTTATTTTTGTATTACCTTTGATCCTAAGGAGACTATTACGGCACCCGATGAACCTCTTTATATTTCGGTGAAGATTGATGATAAGTTCTCTTGAGGAGTTCTTATTGATCCTACATGCATGGTTAATATTATAACTAAGGAACACCTTTACACAAGAGAACTTCATCAAGGTTATTATCAAAAATTAGATGTGACGATAAATAATTTTAATGGTTTTACTTGTCATACCCATGGTTCCATCACTTATCTACTTGAATTTGGTAAGAAGCACTTACATGTCACCTATATTGTCATCCAAAATTGTAATCAATTCCAAGTGAGACTTTGGCTTCCTTGGCTCACTTCCATGAAAGTTTTTATCTCTCCTATCCATAAGTGTTTTAAATTTATCCATAATGGAGAAATTGTAATGCCCCACTAGGGAACCCATGAGAACTTAACCTAAACATGCTACTAAGTTTGCAGAATATTTTTTTATAAAAAGTGTTAACATTCAACAACATCAAAGTCTTACAATACGGAAGCAATACAATGAAATGAACAACTCACATAGGTTACAACTCTCAAGGATTCCATGGCAAAGATTACATGAATATTAATTAATTAATTTAGATTAGATATAATTACAAAACTCCTATAAACAAAGAAAAGACAAATGGTACATCACATATAAGATAAGATAAATACAACTGGTACCATCAGGTAACCATAATAACCTACATCCACTGCACATGTCACAGGATATGTAATACAATAATCCAAGGTAAAATACAACATCATATCTCTAAACAACTGATACAATGATACAAGATCACATAGAAGAAGAAGAATAAGAACACCACTCCAACAATGAAGATCAAGAAGAATCAACTGCTACAGGGATCATCCAGCACTGGTACATGAACGTTAGAATCTCAAATGGTAAAAGAATCACTACCACCCGACCTCGTGAACCTAAATGGTCCACTCCCACCGTGCTGAGGAGATAACAATAGATCCCACTCGGATAACAAACAACAACATAACAAGCTAAGAGATCCTGAAAGCTTCCAACTCAAAAGGTACAACATATACAACCAGAGGCAACCAACACACGTAGGAAACCTAAGATGTATAAAGGAAGTGTCATCACACAAGCCAACTCTAAGGTTATCCTAGTAGTCCCTTCAGACCCCAATGCCCTAGTGACTCTATGTGGTATCAATAACCCCTCTTGTAGACAAGGTACTGACTATGCCATATCCAGTCCACATAGGCGGCAAGCATCTTCTCACTCCCATCCTAGTCATCACTCAATTAGGAACTTAGGCATGGGCGAGGCACATAATATCTTATTAGGTTCTTTTTAAATTTTCAATGTCATTAATTATCACTTATTAATCTACTTGTAATAGGATATCCTGGTAGCCACTTCCGGGCTCTGGCACCAATTACAAGCCACTCCCCGCTATACACTTAGATAGCCTACCCTAGGGTTTCACAAGATCAAGTATAACTCTGAGTTAACACAACTCATAAATCTCAATAACTAGCTCCAACATGCAAGACCAAAAATCACCATAAAATAATCCCACATAGGGTTAGAACAACTCAATCAACCCAACAGAGTATGCAAGGCAAACAAATACTAGATAAAACACCAAATCCCGCCTCTGGAACTACATTCCCACTGGTTGACAATAAACCCCCTCAAAACCACCACAAAGGGTAATAAAAGACTAAACATGATTTAATTAAAATAGACTAATTACATCCATATTTGACTCAAATTAAAATGATGTCATCACGAAGAAACACTTAACTAATCCAAACAACCAGATTCACATAACACTCACTTGCATGGCTAAACACCCACATTAAAACTTAACACAAAATTAATTTCTTTTATACAAAACTAGTCCTATATTTTATAGCCAATACTCATGCAAAAATCATTAACATCTAATTACTCCATGCAAGATAATTAGATGTAGAAAGCATTCGTAAATAAAATACGTCTAACAAAAATCTTTCAAATCAAAAACTTCAAACACTTACAAGAAAACATGATTCCCTTAAAGAAATCCAGTTAATTATAAAACATAACTAGTTCAACTATATTGCATGTATTTATAACCATGCAAATAAACATATATAATTATAAATTTCAGTTGACTAAACAATCATCTTGTTGACTAAAGTCCATTTGACTACAAAAGCATTCATATAAATGTCTCACACATAACTATCTATTTTAAATAAAATCTCATGCATGTATACATTTTAAATAAGTATTTAACTAAAATCTCCATGCATATCAAAACACCATGCATTTAAAAATAAAATAACGTTATTAATTTTCTAAAAATAAATAGAAACATTAATATCAAAACCCACATGTAAAAAAAATCAATTAATTTTTATTTATTAATTTTTATTTTTTAACAATTATAAATCCAAAATTTAATTAATTTTTAAATCCAAAAATTAATAAATAATTTGAAAAATAAATAAATAATAATATCAATAAATTCAAATAACAAAAATCCTTCTTTTTTTAAAAATCACATATATATATATATATATATATATATATATATATATATATATATATATATATATATATATATATATATATATATATATATATATATATATATATATATATATATATATATATATATATACTCAATTGATTCCTTTAATGAAAAACTAGGATAATAGTCAATTAACAAAGAAAACCCAATTACCACAATTTAGCCAGATTTACACAACTTCAAACTCTAATGAAATTTATTCTAAAATTCAACATAATTAAATGCATGCAGCAAGGATTTCCATAAATTTCAACTCCATAATAGAAAGAAAGAGAGAAATACATAGGCAAAGATCCAGACATGCACACAACCAGGCACGAAGAAGACAATCTTTCTGAAATTCACAAAATAACATACTCATAAAGAAAATCAAAACCTACCTCAAAACTGAAAGAAATATTCGAACGAAGACTAGATCTGAAGATAAAAACCCAAAACCTCCAAGCTTTCCAAAATCGAATTCTCCACAAAAATCATTTATTCTACCTGCTAAAAGTTCCTCCACCTGTGTCCTCAAAATCCAATCCTTGCCAAAAAAAATCTCTCCAAAACCTATCTGTCCAAATTATGGCAAAAATCTCCAACATGTAGGAATTCATTTTCCACCTGCTAGGGTTTGAAAACTCAACTCTCCAAAAGCTTGCATGAATTTAGACTTTGATTTGCAGTTCAATTTCAGTTGAACTCAAGTCTATTTTCACTTTGCCTTTTGTTGAGAACCCTTTAACCAAAATTAACTAATATCTTTAATAAAATTTACTCAATTTCAATTGTGCAACTTTAATGCATTCAATTAAAATAAAAAATTTAATTCTAAAATAATTTCCACATGCACAATTAACTCTTAAATTAATAGATACATTTCAATTGAACATAGGTTAAATTAACAATTAAATAATTCTAAGGTGAGGATATTTAATTAATTCTCATTAATTAAATATTTCAACCACAGTCAATAATTGCATTTAATTAATTTCCATATAAATAAATAAATAATCTCTCATGGCTAAAAATAGCAAAGATCTAATTTATTAAAATTGCACTATTTAATCACATTAAATAATCTAATTATAGAAAACATGCCAAGCACCAAAATCGAAAGCTTCACAAGGACCTAAGGACCCACATTCAAATGCAAGGATGGGGTTATAAACTCACATCAACTAGATGAGTTTGGGGAAGGGTAGGAATAACAAAATCTTGTCCACTATTTTAGGACAATAATATGGCTTAGGTTAGGATTTGGACCCGTGTTATCTCCCCTCTCTTACCATTTGAGATATTGCGATAGGGCATGCTCATCTTGACAATTCGGAAAATTCAATATCCGGTACCTGAAAACCTGCATACAACACCTGCATGTACATACATATATAAATATATAATAGACAATGGCGGGGATCGGCCGATCGTGTGGATCTCACAAGCAAGTAACTATGACTCTGTCCCTCAACCACATCAGGCACGTCAAATAGAAATATAAAACAAACACATCAACCATACATATGCAAGTATGGGGTCAGTATTAATGATTTCCTAACATATAATCTTTCATCCTAAAATAATCATAACTCATCCGAAATTGTAATCAATTCCAAGTGAGACTTTGGCTTCCTTGGCTCACTTCCATGAAATTTTTTATCTCTCCTATCCATAAGTGTTTTAAATTTATCCATAATGGAGAAATCATCATGATCAAGTATAGTCTTTATTATCCTTTAGAAAGACGTGGAAACTTTGACCTTGACTTGTTTGGTCTAACATGTCTCAACCATTACAACCTCTCCAAGATTATTTCTTATTATCTTACCAAAATTCAAAGTAGATTTCTAAATAGAGCATTCCTAAGGATGTCCCATCTCTTTGTCCTTGACTTAGACTCCTTTCACCTCCTATTCCTCCTAGCTATACTTTTGTTCCACCTCATATATCATACAAGCATTATGCATCCTCTGTCTCAACCTAGTGAAGATTCTTTCATTCCTCTTCCTAAGGAAAAAAATGAGTTGATGTTGATTGATCCTAAACCCTCTCAAATATCTTAAACAAAACCAAACATATCCATTGTGATCATGATCATAGTCATATGCATTGTGCTAGGGCCCATGATCTGGCTTCCCAAACCTTTTCCTCCCCTAAGATGTCTCATAATTCTTTGATTCTCTTTGACAAATCTATGCATAGCCCAAGGGAGGCAGTGAATCTAAAGAAAATTAAATTGTCTAAACATGATGATTGCTCTTTTCATATTAAGGATCCTATTGTTATTAATTTAGATGATGAATATACTCTTAATGATGATAAAAATGTTAATGATGCAAATGATGTTGATCCTAATGATTCTGATGACATGTATGAATTTATTGAAATTAATCATGAATTATAGATGATATTTTCTAAAGTGTTATCCCTAACTCCTTGTGATAAATAAAGTGATTCTTCATTAGATCATGTTCCTTGTTTGGAACTTGCAATAGCTACATCTACCATGCTTGACTTGCACCTCTTGCATGTTTTCCAAAATCCTTAAGAAATGATAATTAGTATGAAGGTGGATGATATACTTGACTAGATACTATTTTATGATGGACTCTTTTATGTGTTTGTTTATTCATAATGTGTGTACCCCATGATGTGTTGCTTGTTATATGTTTTGTGTGTATATTTCTAGACACACTTGTTGCTCCATTGGTGTAAGGTGATAAAGGGATTGAAAGTGTTGTGGCATTTTTCTATTTGTATCTCAATTCTTCTATATGTCGTACACATGTTATTGTTGTAAATGTGCCTTTGTGCTATTTGTTTGAGGATGATGCATAACAGTAGAAACCATGTTTCTTTTTTTTTATTGCAATGTTCACCCAAAAATACTTTTTTTGTACACCTTATGTGCCCCTCTTCCATTGTGCTTGTAGTTCTACTACCTTTGGGGGATGACATTAATTCATTATGATTATTCTTGATATATATGAGTTATCACATATTCATACTAACCCTAGAGTTAGTAGATCTCTTTGTGCTCTTGTTGTCATGTGATTCATTTCCCTTTATTTGCCCTTGTTTGGGGGTAAGTCATAGCATAAACGTGCTTTTCTTTTGGATGTATGTATGATACCTTAAATCCATTGCTCTTGTTAAGGCATACAAAATTTCTTTGATATGGGAGCATACACTCCACTCCTTGTTATTTATCATGCACACACCATATTGATCAATATTTTATGGATTACTTGGAAAAACCTTGCCTTTTTCTTAGTAATATCCTATTACCAGGATTCCTTTGGTTATAATGCTTCCTTGGGGAAATCATCTTGCACTTTCCTTTTAGAAAATTCATTTGGAAAAAAAAACTTTCCTTAGGCCTAATCCTCCTTTGTAAATTCCTTTGGAAGTAATGTTTTCCTTAGGCCTAATCCTCCTTTGCTTATTCCATTGGAGAAGATGTTTTCCTTAGGCCTAATCCTCCTTCTTTGGTGGATTTCCTTGCAAACAATACCTCTCTCTCTCTCTCTCTCTCTCTCTCTCTCTCTCTCTCTCTGAATGTTTCCTTTGTCTTGGTTTAAGATTGATGAGGACCTAAGTCTCTTGGGGGCTTGGTCTTTTCCTTGTCTTATTTACCTTGATGAGATCTATTACCTTTTCTTTGATAAAATTTACCATGAGTATGAAGTAGATTCATACTCTCGCTAAAGTGGGGGATAAATGTAGCATCCTAAATTATAAGCACTTACAATTTTGGTCCTTAGTTAGGCTCTATTTTAGTGTCCAAGGCTTTCATGCCCACTATGCTTGATCACACCTCAATTTTACAACATTTTTAGAATCTTCATTTCAAAATTGACTCCCAATCTTACTCTAAGTCTCTTTTGCCTCATAAAGGATGACCTAGAGAGTAAGGGACAACTTATCTCACTGCTTACCTTGGGAGTCACCCCTTACATGATAAAAGAGGCCCAAGTTTAAATTGAAGAATGGTCTTTTGATTTGGGGTGAGATTTAGAATCCTTGTTGGAATCCTTTGAGCTTTGAGCCCTAAAATGAATAGATGATGTATAAGTACAAGCCAAACTCCCTCATTTTGGGATCCATGCATACATAAGAAGTCCATCTATCCATCAAATTTAAATTGAAGAGATTACATTGCAATCCATTTCAAGCACTCAAGAATTCAAGGAGAAATTAGTTTCATTCAAGCATTAAGCATGGAATATATGGAGTAATATCTAGATCCTATCATATGTGAAGGCATTCATGTTCTTCCTATCCTCAATCCAAGGTCAAGACTACATCAAGACAACTTTCAAACATCTTCATGAAAAATTTGACACTTGTGAAGGTATAACATATCATCAAGCCTTTGATGCTGACATCATGATTTATCCTTTATGCAAATTCAATTTCATTTTAAGTTTAATTCCTGTACAAGGTTTGAATGAGGCAAACCCCTTTCTCCCAACATTTTCCCTATTTTCTATGTGCAGGTGAGAAAAGAAAAAGTTACAGGTTTGACTATAGGAAGATCTAATATATTGCTATAGATCCACTATTTCTTCATCTCTTTTTGTATGATAAAGGGTGCCTCCAAACATCAAGGAATATTTGAGTCACCTTCTACACTCCTAGTCACCCTTGACAAGCAATTTGGGTTGAAAATTTGTGTGCAAGTTAGTTACAATGTGATGCAGGGGCATTCTAGGGTACTTGGTGAATCTGCATGGTGGTGTTTTGTTTTGGTTCGGTGGTACTTGGTTGCAGCTTTAACTGATAGTCTAGGTTATTGAAGGGAGATCGATCACTGAAGGAACTTGGTGAAGCTTCTGGCACTCTGTGGAACTTGTGCTCGGCAATGCCTATGTTGCTCGGTGATGCCTGGCTTGGTCGGTTGTTTCACTGATGGTCGGTTGTTTCTCTGGTGCTCGGTAGTCCTAGTTTACCGACTAGAGTTCTTGGTGATTTGGTTGGATGACTTGGTGCATTTATTGTTGGTAGCTTTTATTGTATTCTCCTATGTAGATCTAGAGGCTGACATGGAGAATTAAATGTTTGTAAGGCTATTTGAGAGCTGACTATTGTTGCATTTAATATTTTTTTGTAGTAGGAGCCAACTTGGCTTAGGAGTTAATTGTTTCTTCTAGCTGACTTGTGGCTGAAGATTAGTATTTAAGGAGTGTTTGGGTAGTTGTTTAGGGGAGCCAAAGGTGGAAGATATGAGTGTAGATCTAGATATGTGAGATCTTGCAGATCAGATTGATTTCTGATAGTTTGTAATAGAAGAGCTAGTGGTTTGCATGCTTGGAGACAAGGAGATTTCTTGGAGGCTTGCGAACTCAAGTTCAGATCTGCCTTAGGGTTTCCATCAGTTGTTGATTGTTTTTCAGAGCTAGACTAGCTAGAAGATTGCAAAAATATTTTGATTGTATTTGGCCCTAACCCAGAAGGCCTTACAGTCAGGCATGTTAATGAAAATTTAGTTGAAAACATTATCTTGTTGTGTTATTCCACATTGTGGTGTTTGGCTGCATGTGAGGACTGTCCTTAATTGGATCCTCCTTACCTGTCCTACGTCAAGTGGTATCAAATCTTGAAGATCTTGAGTGTGTAAATTGAACTCTGATTTGAGGCTATTTGCACCAAGACCTTGTTGGTGACTTATTTCTTTGGGTTTTCAAAAATCTTGAAGGATGCCTCTGAGAATATTAGACCCTAGAGTGATTGTAGATCTCTTTGATGCTATGGAATCGAAGATTATAGAGAAGGTGAAATCTGATTTCAAATCTCAGATGGAATTGATGAAGAATGACATGATCAGTAAGGTCATGAGGGATATGGCTAGTGTACCTCAGAATCCTAGTACTAATGATGGTTATGAGGAAGCTGTTGAAGACTTCAAAGCTACTAGATCTAGTGGAGATGACCAGAGAGACATATCTAGTGAAGACAGAACTGGTCAGTTCCATAGATTTGGAGCTCGATTAAGTAATAGTTACCGAATGGAAGTTTCTACTTTCTCTGGTACTTTGAGACCTGAGGACTTGATTGATTGGATTGGTGAATTAGAAAGACTTCTTTGAGCTTGAAGAAATTAAAGATCCTCTTAGAGTAAGATTGGAACAGACTAAGTTGAAAGGACATGCTGCTCTTTGGTGGAAAGAATTACAAATAGATAGAGAAGATGAAGGTGAAATGAAGATCAATCAGTGGAGGTTGATGGTGACTAAATTGAAAGCTAAGTTCATACTTGTCGATTATGAGCTTGACTTGTTTAAGAAGTTGCAGAATCTGAAGCAAAAAGATTTGACTATGGAGGACTATACCGAGGAGTTTTATAAATTGAATATTCGGTCTGGACATAGAGAACTTGGTAAAGAAAAGGTAGCTCGTTATGTAAATGGTTTGAGATTCAATATTCAGAATGAGCTTGGTATGTTGAAGATTGATTCGATTGAAGATGCTTATCAGTATGCTCTAAAGGCAGAAGATAAGTTGAAAAGGAGACAACATATTAATTCCTGAGGGAAGGAGAAGATTGATCACTCGGTGAAGGATAAATCGACTGCTAAAGATGAACTGAAACTTATGGAATTGAAGAAGAAGACAGGTAGAGTTATCTTTAAGGGTACTTGTTATAATTGTGGTGAAGAAGGACACCGTTCTTTTGAGTGCACATAGAAGAAGCTTGGTGACTGATGGACTACTGTGGTAAATGAGAACATTCAGAATGAACCTAAATCTAAGAACTTGCTGGTTCGAAGAACATTGCTCGGTGCAAAGGAGGAACCGTGTCAGAGGAGTAACTTATTTAGAACTCGTTGCAAGTCTAAAGGTAAATTTTGTGATGTAATTATTGACAGTGGTAATACTAATAACCTTTTTGCTGAGGACATGGTTCAGAAACTTGGTTTGAATAGAATGAAACATCCTCATCCTTATAGGATTGGCTGGTTACAAAATGCTCATGCTCTGGAAGTGAGGGAGTAGTGCTTTGTTGATTTTCAAATTGGCCAGTATAAGGATCTTGTGTTGTGTGATATTGTGGAGATGAATAGTTATCATATATTTCTCGGTAGACCTTGGCAATATGATTGTAGAGTTATGTATGATTGTGTCAAGAATGTATTTATTGTTGAGAAGAATGACAGGAAGTTTTTCCTGATGCCTTTGCCAGATACAACACTCAATAAGACAAGTCTGAGTATTGCTAGTTGAGTTGAGTTGGCAGATTCTGAGAGGAATGATGATCAGTATGGTGAACAAGCCTGTGTGTTATCAAGGAAATATTTGAAGAGACAGAGGAAACTAAAGGGGAAGAGTATGCAAGGTGAAAAGTTGGAGGACATGTATGTGAAGAACCAGTTCAGGGTTTATGTGTTGAATCCCATAAGATATTCTTCCAGCCTATGAGAACATCTTTTCAAACCTGGGGTGTCTAATGCAGGGGCATTCTAGGGTACTTGGTGAATCTGCATGGTGGTGTGTTGTTTTGGTTTTGTAGTACTTGATTGCATCTTTAACTGATGGTCTTGGTTATTGAAGGGAGCTCGGTCGCTGAAGGAACTTGGTGAAGCTTCTGGCGCTCAATGGAACTTGTGCTCGGTGATGCCTGGCTTGGTCGATTGTTTCACTAATGCTCAGTTGTTTCTCTAGTGCTTAGTAGTCCTAGTTTACCGACTGGAGTTCTTGGTGATTTGGTTGGATGACTTGGTGCATTTATTGTTGGTATCTTTTGTTGTATTCTCCTATGTAGATCTAGAGGCCGACATGGAGAATTAAATGTTTTTAAGGCTATTTGAGAGCTGAATGTTGTTGCATTTAATATTTGTTTTTAGTAGGAGCTGACTTGGCTTAGGATTTCATTGTTTCTTCTAGCCGACTTGTGGCTGAAGATTAGTATTTAAGGAGTGTTTGGGTAGTTGTTTAGGGGAGCTAGAGGTGGAAGATATGAGTGTAGATCTAGATCATGCAAGATCTTGCAGATTAGATCGATTTCTAATAGTTTATAATAGTAGAGCTAGTGGTTTGCATGCTTGGAGACAAGGAGATTGCTTGGAGGCTTGTGAGATCAAGTTCAGATCTACCTTAGGGTTTCCATTAGTTGCTGGTTGTTTTTCAGAGCTAGACTAGTTGGAAGATTGCAGAAATATTTTGATTGTATTTGGCCCTAACCCGGAAGGCCTTACATTCAAGAATGTTAATGAAAATTTAGTTGAAAACATTGTCTTGTTGTGTTATTCTACATTGTGGTGTTTGGATACATGTGAGGACTATCCTTAATTAGATCCTCCTTGCCTGTCCTGCATCACATTGTCTATTACCTAGATCTAGTGTGTACTAGAAGTACTTTCATGAAATTAGTTTGCTAAGAATCAATTCAAAATTAAGTTAATTAACCTTTAAAACATGATGAATTAAAAATTAAAGCAATAAACATCTCATGGATCCCTATTTAAATATGCTAATTCAATGCTCTCAGCAAGCATCCATTTGAGCCAGCTCTAAAATGAGAATAAATGCTAAATGATGATGTAGTTTAAGCCTAATTTACTCAAAACAAAACTAAATTATGCAAGTAATGATTCTAGCTCAAATTCACTCTAATGTTGATGCAATTCAAAGATGTGAGGGGATCCTTTTCTCCTGATTTTAGCCTTGCTTTTATAGATTTTTGCAAGTATAGGGGGTGGAGTTACTTTGATCATGGTTAGGTTAAGGTTTAGTCCATAGTTTCAAATATGGGGATAATTTAAATGGTTTGTCCTCAAATATTGGGACAATGAGATAAAATGAGTGGTCAAGATGCTCTCACCTTATGAGTGATTAAGCTTCAATTTTCTTTTGATCCATGTGAGTTCAATCCCCAATTCCTATTGGTTGAGGCAATTTCCTCCCATGTGGTGGGTGAAAGAAAATATGAATTAATTAATTGAATTGAATTGAATTCTTCAACCATGTGTACCCCTTGAATGGATTGATTTGATTTTTAATTGAACTATACAATTAATTAGGTTAATTGCATAAGTAATTGATTTATTTGATTTAATTTATTTATTTGATTTAATTGGCTTGTTTGATTTAATTAGCTTTTGATTTTCAATTACTATTAGATTTTGGCTTAATTGCAATTAATGCCTTGATTTCTCCTTATTTGCTCACTTGATTTGATCTTGACCATTCTTAGGTGATTACAAATGCCCCTATTTGAATCAATGTGTGAAGCACATTGGTTCAAAGAATGTCTGATGTCCTGATGCAAATTCTTGATTTTGATGATCAATGTCGATTTCAATGATAAATGCATATTCTTTCATGAATTCCTAATTGATTGATAGTCTCAATGGTCATTTCGATGATGGATCCTTGATGTGATGCATGTTTTGACCTAATTTGCCAATTTCGATGCCCCACTGATAAATTCAAAAAAAAATTATATTTAAATGATTGTGCCACTTATTTGATTATGTCGTTAATGATCCAAGTGTAGTCCCCTTTGGAAATGAAATCAAATTTGATTTTGATGAAATATTTTGCATTTTTTGATGAATTTTGTTGAATATTTTCAATTTTGCATTAATTTTGATTTCATTTCTGATATTGTTTTTATGATGATCTAATGACAAATGCCCCTGAATCGGCTGATTTGGTGCTCAATTTGGACCTTGGGTCAAAATTTTGCTAAAAAGGGCCCCTTTTTAGGTCAAATGGCTAGATATAGGGGTGAAAAGTCAATTTTACTATTTATTTTCACCTCTTAATTTAACTTTTCACCCTCTGACTCCTCTGAGCTACGATGATGGTGGTGCCTTATAGGGAGCACATATTTGAGCGTGGTTGATGTTATCAGCAACTGATGGATTATGGACCTCCAATGAGTACCCCTGGAAACCTTTTTTTGTCAATATTAAGCATTTAGATTCAAAAAATTTGGATTTTTCTAGGTAGATTTTTTTTCTTTCAAATTCCAATAAAAATAGCGTGTACAAATTAGTGTTAGCACATCTGCAATTTTTAATAGTGCGTACAGGCATTTTAGTAGTGCTTTCAAACATGAACCCTAGGTTAGGATTTCACATCTTAGGTTTCCTATAGCGCATATGATTTAATCTGCATGAACAAAAATTCTTGTAGCGCATACATGTAATTCTTGTAGCATGTTTAAAATCTTGTAGCATGTACACCTTATTTTAGCACGTTTGATATTTTTATCAGTGCTTTTAAAAATTTTAATGGTGCATTTGTCTTTTAGTGCATACAAGCAATGAAATAGCACATACACCCCTTTTTGAAATTTTTTAGCTCTTTCAGTCAATTTTCCTACTTGGTTGGTTACATCAATCTATGAATTGGCTTGGTTGATGAGTCTTGTGATGAAACAAGTTGTTTTGTATTAGTTTTGATTATGTGATGATGAATTTTGGATTGTCAATCCTGATTGATTGGTCAATTGTGATGATTAATTTTCCATCTGCTCTAAGTAGATTTAGGAAAAATGATTATGGTTTGATAGGTTTAGGATATCGATTGACTTGTGATGATTCAACATTTGATGATTTTGATTACTGATGTGATGTTAACTTGCTTCCGTAGGCTCCCCTTCAGAAGTTAGTTATCTAAGGGTTGTATCCCTGGCCTCTACAAATGATCGACAATCTTACTAGACAAGAGCACTGAATGATAGGACAATGCAGACTTTCATTTTTTCTTGCTATACCTCAATTCTGAGTGAATCAGGGCTTACTCACAGCTATGGAAGAGAGGTGGCACTCTGACCATAATACCTTCCATTTGTCACTAGGGGAGATGACTATCACTCCCGAGGATGTGTAGCAACTTCTTTGTATTCCTACACACGAAGAGATCATGTATATGATGGCACTGTATGTAAATGATTATTTGGTGATCCCACCATTGGTGATGAGAGCATCTTGTGGGTATATTTTACCTCTTTCCTTGTTCTTCCCACATTACTTGGAGTACTGGTCAGTAGTTTTCTGCTTCCTAACCGACGAGGTCACAACTTTGCAGTTGGATGGGGCCGGATTATTGAGGACATGGTTGGCCATCATCAGAGATTTGACTAGGGTTTTATGTATTAGCACAACTCTATCATGACTTGCATGATGTAGTCTATAGACGTGATGTTGCACTATCTGTTGATGTAGTTTTGTTACAATTATGGACATGGGAGCATCTCCTTGCCACACACTCAATTGCAGTACACCGATGAGACCTTGTGTGGCCTTTCACATTTATTAATGAGGGTATGGTTGTCCAACCTCATCTAGGCAAAGTTGACTATTGGTGACATATTATCGATGATTTAGATGAGGTGACTTTGAGGCTGTATCTTGGATGTGAGCCATGGGTAGAGGATGCAACATAGCTCCCATTTATGTGTATGCCTTAGTGGATGATTGGGTGTACACCTTTGATCATTGAGAATTTTTATTTCTATAGAGTCCTTTGATAGTATGGCTGAGTACAAAGTATGCCACAAGGACTGGCACTATATGCGAGAGTACAGGCAGAGCGATCCCTTTGGGATCCTTAGATAGATTATAGGAAAGCATGCAATGAACTCTTAGGCCTACCTTATTTGGTCTGGGATATGAGGGAGCACATAGTTGATGCCGAGATGACTGATGATTATACCCAATGGTTCATTCAAAACCCATTTCCATGATTCACTAATCCTATAGAGCTTGTATCTAGGATTGATGATAGATCATATGATGATGACAATGATGATGGTGATGGGGGAAGAGGAGGTCAATGAGGCAGACGCACTAGCACAACTAGGCAGGGTGACAAAGTAGTAATTCATGTTATCATTTCCCCAACTCCTGTCAGAGGTAGCATTCAGATGCGTGGTGGTCATGCATGAGTCATAGGTGGACCATTCAGAGCCTTTACATTAGGTTCATCAGGTCAGACTAGGCAGATAGGGTCAGCATAAATTAAGAGTTTTCAGGTAGGTAGCCCCCGATTTAGCAACACAGATAGGTACACAGGCTATTGTACAAGTTTCACAGGCACCTCCATCTCAAGAACCTTTACAAGAACCTTCATAGGCACATTTGTTTAGACATCATCAGTTCAAACACCACCTTCTCAGGTAGCAACATCGCAGGCAACACCCTCACAGGTAACTGATAGGTTAGCTTCTGACATTTAGTCATTGCAGGATGATGTGACCAAGATCAAGCAATAGGTCACATAGTTGAGCACAATGATACAGACCTTTATGGATCCTATGAGTCAGCATGGATTACATGCCATCTCTAGCCGAGGTCCTGCTCCAAGTCCTGATGGTCCAGGCATAGATGGTGCTAGAGGTAGTGCAAGCACAGGTGGCAATTGATTGATATAATGTGCCCATTTCAATGCATACATGTATTTTTATGAGTATTTGATTGAGACATTGTATATTTCATATTCTTTTATCAGTTTCTACTCATTATTGATCGATACTTTATGTTCTGGAATCTCATTATACGGACTTTGATGATACCATGGAATTTGTTTTAATTTGATGGACTTTAGTTTATATTATGTCATTATGTGTTGGATTTCCTTTTCAGATGATTTATGATATGCAGTTTTATATGATCCTATGTCTATATGCTTTGTTTTTATGCTTTTCATGTGTAGAATCTTATATGAATGCACATGTTATGCTTAGTTTAATATGGATGGGTGTCTTAATTATAACATAGATTAGATGGATGCATTTAGTACATGGTTTAATGATTAATGATCTTGAATGATGATATATTTAATGTTTTAATGTTTAGTGGTATGCAATGATATGGATGGATGGGTTTTATGCTTTATGGAATGTAATATGATGCTCTGGTTGGATTTTAAATGCTTTATGGTTTATGGATTATGTAGATAATGCAATGATGTGGTTGTATGAATGAATAATGTTTAATAATGATCTCAATGCAATTATGATGAGTTAATGATTTAATGGTTAATGGATAAACTAACTTAATGAATGAATGTACCTAATAATAAATGGCAGTTAATTAATGCAATAAATCTAATGGATGCAAAGTAACCTAATGAAAAGTGAAATAACCTAATGATATGATGGTTAATGCTTTAATAATGGACTTAATGCAATTTCATGATGACCTAATGATTAATGTGCTTATTATAGTCAATGCATTTAAATATTTAAATCTAATTAACCTTAAATGAATGCAACTTAATGGTAAAAAATGATGATATTAATGCAATCTAACAATATGAACTTTAATAATGTCATCTAATGCAACTAAGATGTAATGAACTATAATGAATGCCAATTAATGCAACTATAATGTCTTTGATTTATGATGCAATTAATCTAATGCAATGCACTTTAATCTATTTTTTTTTTTCGATTTCCAACACATTCTATCACATAAAGTAATGATGAAATTTTTCAATTTTAGCTTTACTCCACCCCCTTTGTATTTTTCATAATCAGTTTTTGAGATACGAATCCATGCAAACTAAATGCATTTAATCTAGTATGGATGCAACTAGCTGTCACTATTCAGAATTATGATGCTTATTTTCATCATCAATTTTTTATGACTTGAAATTGGTACAATCATCACTAGTTCAACCATGATGATATGAATACCTTTTCCTTTCGTGTTGCGTGCCTAAAGCTTATACAACTTTCACTGGTTATATTCAACCATGGGAGTCTGAATACTGCCTTCGTCGGATTCAATATTGTAAGTGGATCTGGGCATTATGATATAGAACATCAAAATATCCAAGGTATCATATTACGTAAACAAATAGAGATCTTGGTTTCACCATATGTACATATCCTCGATGATTCTTTGATGATCATGTCATTAGACAAATGATACATATTTTAAAACCTTGATCTTAAGACACTTATGCAGAAATCAATAAAATATCATGCTTTTATCATTGCTTATATGGTCCAAAACTTCATTGATTTGCTAAAAAGACATGATTTCATCAATCAAGTAAACACTTAAAAAAAATTTACACTATTTTTCAAATCCATATTTCAAGTATAGTTCCATCCATTTCATATTTGATTTTTCACTTTAATCCTGATAAAGGGTAAAGTCATTGTAAGATCATGGATCAAAAGTTTTCATTATTGAATCAACATTTGGACTTAAGGATTTAAATCGATCATCTAGGTGCTTGTTTGTGATTGGATGCCTTGATTTGCGTCAATTGATATCTGTTTGATGAATCCTTCTTTCTTTTAGAATATATATGCCCCCGGTTTGATTTTATTTGTTGGACTTGGACACTTTTCAGATCTATGATGAAAGCTTTAGGTATTTGCAAATGCAACTTTGAGATTTTATCACGCAATATTTACAAATGTTGTTGAATGCAATATTTACAAGGATGACTAGGCATGGGATTTGACTTAACTTTCAATGACGCATGTTTACCAGGTTTTCACCGATTGAATTTATTTCTCTTTTTCTCTTTTTATGCTTTTTTTTTGCTACCAAGGTGCTTATTTGCTAGGTTTTCACCAAGGCACTTTTCTTTCTTTTTCAATTTTTTTTTGTTTTATCATCAAGGCACCTATTTAATAGGTTTTCACCGAGACAACACTTTTTTTCTAGGATCATTTTTTAATGTTTTTGAATTTCTTCATGCTCAATTTTCCACTATTTTTTATTTCTTCAAGATCACTTTTTGTTGTTTTTGAACTTTTCTGCATTTCTGATTTTTTTCTTCTTTTTCTATTTTTCAATGTTTTTGAAATTTTCCAGGATCACTTTTGACTATGTACAATAAATAAGATGATTCTTCATTTGATTTTCTGATACTCTTTTGCTTTATACTCTTTCATCTGCTTCTAGGTATAAAACATTTTCAGGTGTATGTTGTTGATGGGTTCTTGTAGTTCCTCTCCATCACAATTAGCTAGCTTGTTTGTACCCATTCCAAAAGAAGAAGTAATCACAAAAGGACCTAACCAATTTTCTTACCATTTCCCTTTATTCTCTCTTTCTTCCTGATTCTTTGGGTTTTCTCTCAATACCAAATCACCTATTTGGAATGTCCTTGGTTTGATGTGTTTATTGTAATTTTTTGACATTCAGTTCTGATACTCTTTGAGATGATCAAAAGCGTATTGTTGTATTTCATCAAGAAATTCCAATTCTTGCAATCTAGCAACCCTATAGTCTTCCTCACTTAGAAATCCATGTAATGAAACTCATAAGGATGGAATTTCAATCTCTAAAGGTAGTACCACTTCAGCTCCATAAACCAATGAAAATGGTGTAGCTCATGTTGGCATCCTCACACTTGTTCTATATGACCATAGAGTAGGATTATCTGAATATGTCAATCTCTACCCGAATTGTCAACTGTTCTCTTCAATATCTTCAAGATGCTCTTATTAGTGGCCTTTGCTTGTCCACTTCCTTGTGGGTAATAAATTGAAGATGAATGGTGTATCATATGATACTTTACACACAATTCTTTTAAGTCCTTGTTCTTGAAGTGTTTAGCATTATCTATTATGATGGATTGAGGGATGCCATACCTGCAAATTATATAGTTCAATATGAACATGGAGATTTTTTTTTTCATGATGGTAGATAATGGCACAACTTCAACCCATTTGGTGAAGTATTCAGTTGCAGTTATAATGAACATATGACCATTGGATATAGGTTGGTATATCACCCCTATTAAATCCAACCCCCATTGGCATAAGGGCTAAGGTGTAGTCATCGGATGCAGTTCCTGAACTGGTACATGAATTAGGTTTCCATGATATTGGCATTTCTAACAAGTCTTTGCAAAATGGCATGCATCTTTCTCCATGGAAGGCCAATAATATCCTATCCTTAGAAGTTTCTTAGCTAAGGTTAACCCATTTGAATGTGACCCATAGATTCCTTTGTCGATTTCTTGTAAGGCTACTTTTGATTCCTCCTTCTCTAAACACCTTAAAAGAAATTTGTTAAGACCCTTGTGATAAAATGTGTCAGATACAAGGGTGTAACAAGAGGATTGCATTATGAAGTTCCTTTTCTAGTTTCGGGTTTGGTCCAAGGGTAAGGTTTGATCTTTCAAGTAAGTATATATAGATCCATACCAAGGTGAATCATGTCTCGCTAATAGGCAAATGGTGTGGGAATTGGAAGGGTCAAATGTGGGTTGTCCCATTTCTTCTACCAAGAATTCATATCTTATCCTTTGGTCTAGTATTTGGAGGAGTGAAGCCAATGTAGCCATGGCGTCCATTGCTTTGTTCTTTTCTCTAGGCACTTGCTCAAATGTTATCAAGGTGAAATACTTCTTGAGATCTTCTATCATATTCTTATAAGGTATCAACTTTTCATCTTTAGTTTGATATTCATCATTTATCTGATTAATGACTAATTGAGAATCTCCATATATCTATAATTTTGCCACCTTCCATTCTAAGGCCAATTTGATGCCAATGACTAATGCCTCATATTTAGCTATATTGTTTGTGCATGGAAATAGTAGCTTATATGATTTAGGGATTGTTGATACTTGTAGTGTAATCAATAGTATGCCTGCTCCTAAGCCACATTGAGTATAAGAACCATCAAAGTATAATTTCCATGTTTTTGCTTCAACATTGATTATTTCTGAATCTGAAAATTCTGCTTGAATGGGTTGTTCATCTTTAAATGGTGCTTCTGCTAGTTGATCTGGTATGCCTTAACCTTTGATTTCCTTTCTATCTACATACTCTATATCAAATTCACTCAACACCATGACCCATTTAGCAAGTCTTCCTATCAAAGTTGTTCTGCTTAGAAGATACTTTAATGGATCAATTTTTTCTATGAGTTTGATCTTATGAGATAACATATAATGTTGTAGCTTTTGTGAAGAAAAAAATACCACCAAATATGCACTTTCTATGAAGGTGTAATTCAACTCATATTTCACCAAGGTTTTGCTTATGTAGTAAATAGCCTTTTCTTTTCCATTTTCATCCTCTTGAGTCAAGAGTGCCCCTAAAGATTGTTATGTCACTGAAATGTACAATATCAAGGGCATTCCTCTTATTGGTGGCATAAAAAATGGTGGGTTCATTAGGTACTTTTTAAGTAACCTAAAAGCTTCTTCACACTTATCATCCCATCTAAATATTGTGTCCTTATGGAGGAGTTGAGTACAAGAATGGCATTTTATGCTAATTGTGATATGAACCTTCTAATTAATCAAATTCTCCATTAAAGTGATCTCATTTGGCTCATATTTCTAGGTGCCCCCATTTCCATTATTGCTTTGACTTTTGCAGGATCCACCTCTATTCCTTTTGCCGAGACTATGTACTCTAGCAATTTTCCAGATTGTACCCCAAAGACACATTTCTTTGGATTGAGTCTCACCTTGAATTACTCTAACCTTGTAAATATTTTCCCTAAGATTGGTAGATGTTCCTCCCTTGAGTGGGATTTTGCAAGTATGTCATCCACATAATCTTCTATAAATTTATACATCATATCATGGAATATGGTATTCATGGCTCGTTCATAGGTCACTCTAACATTTTTAAGACCAAAGGGCATAAAATTCCAACAAAATGTTCCCCATGCACATGTAAAATTTGTTTTTATCTTGATCTTCTGGTGCAATTTTGATTTGGTTGTAGCCGCTAAATCCATCCATGAGAGAGAACATTGAATGACCCATTGTCAAATCCACTATAGCATCTATACTTGTGATGCAAGGGCAGGGTCAAGAGGGGCCAAAAAATGGCACACCCTAATGATCCAACTTGCTCAACAACACATGGAAGCACACAAAACACAGTGAGAGAGAGAAAGTAGGATCTTTCATTAAATTTCATCAAATAGAGTCATACATGTCGGGTTGTAAGGCCTTCCTGGTTAGGGCCAGCTATTACAATGAATTATAGAAGTCCTCAAACATGCGAGGATCTTCCAACAATCTCTATTCTACTATCTTCTTTCTTCTACCAAAAACTTACTCCCTAAACTCTAACCAAACAACTATACTTATACAAGAGGCTACCAAACTGAGTCGGCCTTCAGATCCATAATCAATAGAAGGAATGGTCAAATTAGGGATCGCATGCTTCCCAATGATGGATACCAACATTAAATCCATGACCCATAATCAATGCACAAGTCAGCCTCAATAAGAGCTCAAAATAAACTCATCGGTAAACAAGGTTACCAAGCGCCAGACAAGCATCACTGAGTGCCAAGGAAATTCACTGAGCACCAAAGAGATAACTGACCAACACTGACAATCACAGGAAATCAAGCAACACTAAACCAACTTGGTCAAAGCAGGAACCGAGCAACACAGACAAACTTCAAAATCTTTTTTTGGTGACATGGGATTGCCAAGGACCCGAGATGCTCCTACATCAGACACCTAGGGTTATTTAGAAATGATTCTCTGAATCATTCAGTAGGTTTATTCTGAGCTGCATCCAACTCAGACTATGAAATCCATGAACTATCTTCAATTGGTCTATTCTTCCACTTTACCATATATTCCATATATTGTTTACCTCTTGTACTCTTGCCAATTCTTTGTTCCAAAATCTGTTCAACTTCTTCATTCTACTTCTTAGGATATTCCATCAGTACTTTCATGTCTTCATCAGGTTCATGATACTCATACAAATCAATAATGTTGGAAATTGGTGATATGTTCATGTCATCAGGTAACTCAATCTCATATGCATTTCCACTGTCAAATTTCTTCAAAATCTTGCAAGGTCCAAACTTCACCTTTAGCTTCCCATATGTTCCAATAGGAAACTGACCTTTCTTCAAATGAACCATCACTTCATCACCAACATCAAATTTTTATGTCTCTTTGATCTATCAGCTCTATCTTTTTATTTTTGATTACTCTCTTCCAGCTTGATTTTTACATCTTCAAGCAATGTCTTCATGTACTCAGCAAATTTCACTCCTTCAGCACTTCTCTTACTTTCATCAGCAATGTCTCTCAAATTAGATATACCTCTCGGTTGTATGCCATTCACAATCTCAAATGGTGTTTTTCTAGTACTCCTATTCATTGAATTATTGTATTCAAACTCTACTTGTGCCAACACAGAATCCCAATTACTAGGTGTGTCTCCAACTAAACATCTCAAAAGATTTCCCAAACTTTTGTTTACAACTTTTTTCTATCCATCGGTTTGTGGATGAAATGTAGAACTATATTTCAACTCAGTGCCAAACTTCCTCCAAAGAGTCTTCCAAAAGTATCCAATAAATTTACTATCTCGGTCAGAGATAATACTCCTCGGTAATCCATGCAATCTGATAATTTCCTTAAAGAAAAGATCTGCTACATATACTGCATCTGATGTCTTTCTACAAGGTATAAAATGTGCCATCTTTGAAAATCTATCTACCACTACAAATATAGAATCATTACCTCTTACTATCTTCGGTAAGCCAAGAACAAAATCCATACTGATGTCAGTCCAAGGTTTCTCAGGTACAACAATTGGTGTATACAATCCAGTATTCTAACTTACTCCTTTTGCAACTTGACAAATTCCACCACTTTTCACAAATTTATGAACATCTTTATACAACTGCGGCTAAAAGTACTTCTCCTTAAGAAAATTCAATGTTTTATCAATTCCAAAATGTCCAACCAAACCACTACTATGTTTCTCCTTTATCAAATTAGATCTCATTTGTCCTCTCGGTATACACAACTGAATACCTATAAAAAACATACCTTCTTGAATTAAATATTCTTCCCATTTTGTACTCGGTTGATCTTGAATAGGTGCTCTGCACTTTCTCCATGGCTCATAAAAATCAGGATCAGTTTCATACAAATCTCTCATCTCATCAAAACCAAGAACTTTAATTTTCATCTCGGTCATCAAAGATCTTCTTCTACTTTATGCATCAGCAACTCAGTTAGTGACTCCACTTTTATGTTTTATCACAGATGTATAACTCTACAAGTACTCAACCCATTTCATATGTCTCTGATTCAACTTATTCTAACTACCCAAATATTGTAAAGCCTTATGATCAGTATACAACACAAATTCACTCAGTAGCAAATAATGTCTCCATTTCTTCAGTACTTGAACAATAGCATAGAATTCTTGATCATACACAGAATATTTCCTTCTAGCATCATTCAAATTTTCACTAAAGAAAGCAATAGGTTTACCTTCTTGACTCAACACAGCTCCAATTGCACTACCACTTGCATCACATTCCACTTGAAATACCTTATTGAAATCGGGCAATGCCAAAATAGGCAATTCAACAACCTTCTACTTCAGAGTTTCAAAACTTTTATCTACTCCATGTGTCCACTTGAATTCTCTTTTATCTCCTATCATAGTCTTAGTCATAGCATTACAAATAGAACTGAAATTCCTTATGAACTTTCGGTAAAAACTTTCTAAACCATGAAATGATCTTACCTCACCAGCATTCACAGGTGTAGGCCAATTCATAATATCTTCAACCTTTTTAAGGATCCATCTTCAAATCATCAACTGAAATTACAAATCCCAAATACACAATCTCCTCTTTCATGAATGAAAACTTTTTCAAATTTATCAGCAACTTTTCTTCTTTCAATCTCTGCAAAACTTGTCTAACATGAAACAAATGTTCTTCTCTAGTCTTACTGAATATCAGAATATCATCAAGATATACAATCACAAACTTACCCAAGAATTTCTTCAAAACTTCATTCATCAGCCTCATAAAAGTACTCGGTGCATTAGTTAAACCAAAAGGCATAACCAACCACTCATACAAACCTTCTTTTGTTTTGAAAGCAGTCTTCCATTCATCACCTTCTCTGATTCTGATCTGATGATACCCACTTTTCAAATCAATCTTTATGAAATACTTTGCTCCAGTCAAACTGTCCATTATGTCATCCATTCTCGGTATAGGAAACCTATACTTTACTGTTATCTTGTTGATTGCTCTAGAATCTAAACACATTTGCCATTCTCCATTCTTCTTAGGTGCCAATACCACAGGTACTACACAAGGACTCAAACTTTCTCTGATCAAACCTTTATCCAGCAACTCTTGAATCTGTTGGTTCAATTCTTGATTCTCAGTAGGTGTCAACCGATGAGGTGCCTTATTCGGTAAACTAGCTCCAGGAATTAGATCCATGCAATGATCAATACTTCTCTTTAGTGGAAAACCATCAGGTACATTATTAAAAATGATATCACTATACTCGGTGAGTAACTTATCAATCTCCTCAGGGACATTATCCTCTGTTTTCTTACTCAGTTTGTTAGGAATCATAGCAAAACATACATCATTCTTCTTCAAAGAGTTAACAAATTTTCTTCCTTCCATCAAGAAAACTTTCACAAATGTGCAAACATTACTAATAGGTTCTTTCATCAAAGGTAACAAGATTTGTTTTCTTCCATCATCTACAATAGTATACTTATGCAATCTCCCATCATATATAGCATGTCTATCATATTGCCAAGGTCTACCCAACAAAATATGACAATAATCCATAGGCATGATATCACATAACACCTTATCATATTACTTTCCAATCTTCAAATTCACATAACATTGTTCACTTACCAAGAGTGTATGCTCATCTTTGATCCATGAAATCTGATAGGGCTTTGGATGTGCCAATCTTTCCAACTGCAACTTTGTGACCATCTCTTCAGATGCCAGATTCTCTGAGCTACCACTGTCAATGATTACCTTCCAAACTTTGTCAAAAACTCTACATCTAGTCTTGAACAAAATTTTCCTTACCGGATCTTCCTTTTTACTCTCATTCCATAGTGCTCTCATTACCATCAAGTTATTTTCCTTCTCTGGTTCATTCGGTGATTCTTCTTGCACCAAAGCATTTCTACTGCTACCCACCTTCTTACTAACATGTGTACATTCAAAAGATCTATGTCCTTCTTCTCCACAATTGTAACAAGTTCCTCAAAAATTACCTCTGCTATAACCACCTCGGTAGTTACTTCCTCTGCCTCTAGATGAACTTTCACCTTTCCACTTAGTCTTGCCTTTGTCCAAATTTGTCTTTTTAGGTTCAGATCTAATATTTTCACCATAAGATCTACCTCTTCCTCTAGGGAATCTACCACCTCAACCCCTTTGTCTTTGTTCATGTCTCTTGTTTAATTTCTCCTTGGCCTTCAATTCAAATTGATAAGCCTCTTCAATGTTCTCCAACTTGACCAAACCGATTTCCTCTTGGATGGAAACTCTCAAACCATTCAAGTATCTAGCAATTCTTTCCACATCATCCTCATCATGTCTAGATCTAATATCTAATCTATAGAATTTCTCAGTATACTCTTTTATTGAGCTATCTTTCTACTTTAGACTTTGCATTCACCTAACTAGGTTAATCTGATAATCACAAGGTAAGAACTTTCCTTTCAACTTACTCACCTTTTTATTCCATACCTTGATTTTGTCTTTGTCTTTCTTCTTCCGATCCAATTGTAGATGCTCCCACCACAAGGATGCATGACCTTTCAACTTTGTGCCTACAATCTTTACCTTCTTTTCCTTAGATACATTTTCATATACAAAATACTTTTCCATCTCAATGATCCTATCTATTAGTTCATCAGAATCCAATTTCCCACTCTATTCAGGAGGATTGAAATGCGGTGTTGACTTCAAACTTGTCAATGCCTTCAAGAATCTTTCCTCACCTTGATCCATCATAGGTGTAGGTTCTGCTTCACCTTGTTCCACTTTAACTTAATCATCACTAACATCTTCAAGATGTATGCCTCTTCTCTGGGCTGTTTCAACAACTTCTAACCTAGCAGCAAGTTGTCTCAACATGCTTGCCAATCCTGGATCCGCTTCTCCCATCCCACAAACCATCTTGGAACCCTCTGCAATTGCAAGTTAGATCATAATCTGCTACCCCACAACAATTCAACTCGGGCTTTGCAAGAAGGAACCTACAAAGCTAGATCCGCAGACCTAGATCTAGTTCTCACCTCGCTCTAATACCACCTGACACAAGGGCAAGGTCAAGAGGGGCCAAATAATGGCACACCCTAATGATCTAGCCTGCTCAACAACACATGGAAGCACACAAAACATAGTGAGAGAGAGAAAGTAGGATCTTTCATTAACTTTCATCAAATAGAGTCATACATGTCGGGCTGTAAGGCCTTCCCGATTAGGGTTAGATATTACAATAAATGACAGAAGTCCTCAAACATGCAAGGATCTACCAACAATCTCTATTCTACTATCTTCTTTCTTCTACCAAAAACTTACTCCCTAAACTCTAACCAAACAACTATACTTATACAAGAGGCTACCGAACTGAGTCAACCTTCAGATTCATAATCAATAGAAGGAACGGTCAAATCAGGGACCACATGCTTCCCAATGATGGATACCATCATTAAATTTGTGACCCATAATCAATGCACATGTTGGCCTCAACAAGAGCTCAAAATAAACCCATCGGTAAACAAGGTTATCGAGCACTAGACAAGCATCACCGAGCACCAAGGAAATTCACTAAGCGCCAAAGAGATAATTGACCAACACTGGTGAACACGGGAAACCAAGCAACACTGAACCAACTCGATCAAAGAAGGAACCGAACAACATAGACAAACTTCAAAATCTTTTTGGTGACACAGAATTGCCAAGGACTTGAGATGCTCCTGTGTGTGAAAATTGTACCCAGCTACGGACACAACACTTTAGTAAAACATTAGAGGTTAGCAAAATCAAAATCTGCAAGTAATTGAAACTAAGCTAACTAGGTGATTTAATGCCTTCTAGTAGGTGTGAGTATGGTATTCTCAGATTAGACCGAGATTAGTGACAATGCAACACCTAAATGAAGGATTTAAATGATTGAAAGCAATGAAATATGAATGCAGATTAATTTATATTTTTGTATTTTCTATGCAATTAGGATGAAAAAATGTATGAATCCAATCTAGAATTGAATGAAATGATATGCAAATTTAATCTAACAATGATATGGATTGATATGAAAATATGCAAAACTATAAAAAATTATGAATTGATCTTACAAAGTCGCTTGTCGCAAAAGCTTGATTCTTCGTATGCAATTTTGCCAGAGTAATTGTGCAAATTTGAGAGATTGTCTTTGTGAAGGGACGAGCCTTGTTTTTATAGAAATCCAGGGTTTGAGGATGCATAAGAAAAACCATAAATCACTCTTAATAAACTCAGGTTGATTTTTGAGTTAACAAGAAATTAAGAATAAATAAACTCATAAAATCATGCAAAAGTAGTTTTTATCTCAAAATAGAGTTTAGTTCTCTTTTTCAACTCATCATCAGATGTCGAGTTTAGAAAGTTAACAAATTGAAATTGAAAATTGATTTAAAGTTAATTGGTTTTCTAATTGTGCATGATTTAATATGAATTAATTTAATAAATAAAGTGATTTATTTTCCACTTAACTAATTTTTGAATTAAAATAATTGATTTATGGGTTAATCAATTATTAAATCAAACTTTATTCCAATTAAATCATTAAATTTGGCAACTTAGATTTTAAATCAATTCAATAAATATTCAATTGATTGTTTGTAGGAATTTTGATTTATTGTCAAAATAAAAACAATATTAATTAGGAATAAATGCAATTAAATCTAATTAAATAATTAAGTGGCAGAATTAAATTAATTAATTAAATATTCATCATATTCAATTAATCAACTTTAGGATAAATAATGACATTTATTGCCAAATAATATTCAATTAAAGATAATTATGATCAATTAAGAATATTCAATGAATATTCCCCGATGCAAAATTAAGATAATCAATTAGGTTTTTGATAAACTGATGTGTAGATGTGCCTTAGGTTAGGACTTTGATGTCAATTTTGATCAAATTGTTGATGTAAGAGGTTAATGAACCTATGGCCCATTTTTGGGGTATTACATTTTTCCCCTCTTTGAATCATTATGCAAAGTGTAGTGGTTCAAAGATTAATATGTGTTTGATGATGATGAAAGATTCCAAGAGATTAACCGATTTAGAGACGGAAACCAATTGAAAGATTGGAAAAGTTGATTCAAGTCCTGTTGACCAAGAATCGTGATGATGTCAACTAAACAATAGTGAACCGGTGATTACGAAAAAGTGTCAAAAATGCCTGATTCTAAACCTTATGATTACGAAGAATTGAGTGACCTGATTCCAGACCTGATTGTCCAAAGGAATCGAAATGGTATCACATTTGAATCCTTTAGTTATGAAGAAACAAGGAAATGACACTAATGAACTGTGGTTATGAAGAGCTGATATAGTTTACAAGATTAAGAGAATACCAGATTGATATGGATCTCGATGAATCTGATATGCCCCACGCGACAAGGTCTTTTGATGTGGTTTTTGTCTTGATTACTGAGGAAAGATTTGATTTACAGACTTGATTGATGTGAAATACCATGCCCCCTTCAGGATGAAAATAGAAATTTGACAAGAAAAGTCAGTGATAAATGGTGTAGAAGCATGTTAATTGATTTAAGAAGTGGTTATACATGTTCGAGAACACGTTCTACATCGTTTAGAGGTCTCGGAGACCAAGTTTGACTAGGTTTGACCATGAGTTGACCATGGGTGACCAAGTTGAAATTTTGATAGTTTCATGTAAGATAATCAATTAAGTTGAATTTTGAATTTTTGTGATGTTTAGAAGGTCAAATATGCAAGTAGTTGACAATATAAATGATCTTAGATTTTGATTTTGATCCTGAAAATGGGTTCAAAATGTTGAAATTAGCCAGGAGTGCTTTCTTGGTGATCTATTAAGAAGACCTTCATGTGATACTCAGTCCTTATGATATGTTTAGCATAGTTTTGAAGAATCGTTTGAGTGTCAAGTTGATTTAGGCAATCGTGGGATAAATGCAATCATGCAAAGTGCAAAATGAAATGCAAACCTAAGACCTAGGACCTAGTCACTGATTATGTGTTGGTCGTTTTCATCATTGAATTTTTATAAATTAATACAACATCCACTAGTTAGGAAACTATGAATATATGAATATTGATTTTTTCACCAAAGTCAATACAACGCCCACTGGCTAGACAACCATGGACATATGAATATTGATTTTGTTTTTGAAATGTCAGATTAGATATAAGCACCAAGGCATAAACGCCAGGATGACTTGAATATCATGTCCATTTTGATATAGCAATTGGTATAAGCATCAAAACATAAATGTCGTGATGACCAGAATACACCTTGCAAAACAAACACACCAAATAGTTTGCAGAATTCATTCTTGTCTCCAATGTGAATTACCTGCAATGACCCTTTATCATTCACATCCTTGGATAATAGTCGTTCACAGTAGGATTGAGAAATCATTTCAAAAAGATGTAAGCTAGATCAAACTTCCTTGAATTTTTTGGGTATCAATGGTCAAGGTACTCATGGCCATCCAACACATGATGGAGGCTCTTATAGATGGATACCATTTCAATCCAGAATGTCCAAAGTTATTAGATTTTTGCTCAAAGTAGAAAACAAAGAAAATATTATGCCCCCAGTCATCACTCTCTAAATCCTGTAAAGGACATCATTGAAGAGCTCAAAAGGACACAATATGCAAAAATCTCAATGTGAATTAGTAAGCATACAAGGAGATAAAAGCATGTGAAGCATAGATTGTTTTCATTCGTGTTGATGTTTGATTGCGTGTTGTGGATGCAAAATCCTTTCTGGAGAGGAGATTGACTGACTGACTTGGATGTAGCTTCAAAGGACCCTGACTGGATATGACATGTCTGAGATATTGAGGACTATAGGATATGACTTTGATTACCCCCAAGTTTGAACATTGATAGGATACAGACGTTTGAGCCGATTGGTGTACAGATCGACTTTATTGAAACAAGAATATATACAAACTAAAGCAGACTGAAAGCTGGGAAAGACCAAGATTGCGCTAATAGATGGAGCATTTTGAACAAGTGGCACCTGTTTGCCAAGTTTTCACCATCTTGGCAGAGATTCTATTTTTTCTACCAAGGCGCATGTTTCCAGTTTTCACCAAGGCACTTTTTCTTTTGCTCATTTTTTTGTATTTTTCATTTTTTCAATTTTTTTGTACTTTTTATTTTTTATATTTTTTTGTGATACATCAAGGTGCCTATTTGCTAGGTTTTCACCAGGATGATCATTTTTTCAGGACTTTTTCAGATTTTTATAATTTTTTTAGGAGATTTCACCATAGACTAAATGCCTTAGGCGTAGAATTTCTTCAAATGGAGAACATTTATTGGTTCTCGGAGCTGTTCTCCTTCAGTCATTGAGATTTGATAGGCTCCAGAACCAAAAGTAGCAGTGATAACAAAGGGACCCAACCAGTTGGGTTCAAAATTCCCCTTGCGCTCTCTATGTGATTGATTTTTAGGATTCTCTCTCAAGACTAGATCGCCAACCTAAAGTTCTCTGTGTGTGACTTTCTTGTTGTAACCTCTAGACATTCTCTTCTGATATACTCTAAGATGATCATACGTTGCTTGTCCGTGCTCATCTAATAGTTCAAGTTCTTGCAACCTAGACACTTTGTAGTCATCATCAGTTACTAGACCATGCATTTTGATTCTTACTGATGGGATTTCAACCTCAATAGGTAGTACCGCTTCAAACCCATAAACTAAAGTGAATGGTGTAGCCCCAGTGGGCATTCTGATACTTGTTTTGTAGACCTATAGAGCTGGATTGATCATGAGATGCGAGTCTCTTCCTGTCTTATTAATTGTACAATGCAAGGTTTTCAATAGGTTCTTGTTTGAAGCCTTTGCTTGTCCATTTCCTTGAGGATAGTATATGGATGACCAATGTTGTGTTATCTTGAATTTAGCACATAGATCATCTAAGTCTTTGTTCTTGAATTGTCCACCATTATCTGTGACTATAGAGTGTGGAATACCATACCGACATATGATGTAGTTCAAAACGAACATAGAAATTTGTTTGCCGGTTGCTTGAGTCAAAGGGACCTCTTCTACCCATTTTGTAAAATAGTATGTAGTTGTAATGATATGGGTATGTCCATTAGAAGAATGAGGATGTATGGCTCCTATAAGATCAAATGCCCATTGGTGAAAAGGTCATTGTGTAGTAAAGGGAATTAGATCTCTCCTTGGTGCATGAATCAATTTCCCATGGACTTGACACTTTTGACAATTCTTTGGATACTTGATAGCCTCTTTTTCCATTTTAGGCCAATAGTACCCAGCCCTAATAATTTTTTGAGCTAGTGTTAAACCATTGGAATGTGATCCACATATACCTTTATGGACTTCCTCTAATGCACATTGAGACTCTTCTCATTCTAAACATCTAAGGAGTGTACCATCTAGACCTCATTTGTATAGATCGTTACCAATGATGACATACTGGGATGCATTTCAGATAAGATATCATTTCTCATGGCGGTTGAAGGTATCGGGAATGATTTAATCTTGGAGATGGGAGAATGGGTTTTTATATCTGGATGAATCATGACCAACAACAGTGCAGATCATGCAGGTTTTGGGGGAATCATATGCAGGATAAGATAGTTCTTCCACCATGAACTCATAGCGTAGCTCATGTTCGGCCTACTATAATAAAGTAGATAGTGTTGCCATAGCATCAACAACTTTATTCTCTATTCTAGGAATTTTTTCAAAGGTGATAGATATGAAATATTTCTTTAGATCATCTACCATTCTCTTGTATGGGATTAGTTTTCCATCTTTGGTTTGATACACATCATTGACTTGGTGTATTACAAGTTTTGAGTCTCCATGAATGTGTAGTTTTGTCACTCTCCACTCAATTGCTATCTTCATGTCGTTAAGGAGAGCTTCATATTCAGCAATATTGTTTGTGTAAGGAAACTTTATTATGAATGATTTAGGGATTGAGTATCCTTGAGGTGTGATGAACAATATGCCTACTCGAGATCCATTCTATGTATAGGAGTTGTCAAAGAATAACTTCCATGCTCTAGAAGAAAGATTTATGATAGAGGAATCTGGGAATTCCATTTGCATTGGTGTATCATCAAACAAAGGTGCATCATCTAGTTGATTTTCAATTACTTGGCCCTTAGTAGCTTTTATTTCAACATATTCAATGTCAAATTCCCTTAATAGCATTACCCATTTAGCTAATCTACCTGTGAGGGCAGCTTTGCTTAGTAGGTACTTTAGTGGATCAATCTTAGCTACCAAATGTGTGGTATGAGCTAACATGTAGTGTCTCAGTTTCTATGATGCAAAGATCACAACTAGACAAGCTTTCTCAATCATGGAATAGTTCTTCTCGTATGCTACCAATGTTCTACTGATATAGTATATAGCTCTTTCCTTCTTGTTCTCATCATGTTGTGCTAGTAATGCCCTTGGTGATGTATCTGTAGTGGAGACATAAAGAATCAATGGTTTTCCTTGAATAGGAGGCATCAAAATAGGAGGATTTAATAGATATTTCTTGATATGATTAAAGTTATTTTCACATTCCTCATTCCATTCAAAAGTCACACCTTTATGTAATGTCTTTGTGAAAGGTTGTGATATGTCTACTAGCTAAGATATGAAGCATCTGATAGATTGTACTCTCCCTTGTAATGTTCTCATTTGGCTAATATTCTTGGGAGGTTGCATCTCCATGATAGCTTTAACCTTTACTGGATCTACTTCAATTCCTTTCTTTGAAACAATGTAGCCTAAGAGCTTTCCAGAAGTGACACCAAAAGCACACTTCTTAGGGTTCAGTCTGAGACTAAACTTCTCCATTCGATCTAGTATTTTGCTCAAATCATTTATATGTTCAGATCTTATCATAGATTTTGCTAAAGTATCATCAACATAATCCTCCATAGTTCGATGCATCATGTCATGAAAAATAGACGTCATAGCTCTCTGATATGTAGCACTTGCATTCTTCAAACCAAATGGCATGACATTCCAACAGAAGGTACCCCACGCACATGTGAAAGCAATTTTATCTTGATCCTCTAGAGCAATTTTTATTTGGTTGTATCTAGAAAAACCATCCATTAAAGAATACATCTCAAAGCCTGCAGTCATGTCCACTATCATATCGATATTTGGCAATGGAAAATCATCTTTAGGGCATGCCTTGTTTACATATCTAAAATTTGTGCATACTCTTATAGATTTGTCTAGTTTTGATACAGGTATAATATTTGAGATCCATTCATCATAATCAATAACATGGATGAATCCGGCTTTTAGTAGTTTCTCTAATTCAACTTTGACCAAGAGTGCAACATGTGGATGCATCTTTCTTAATTTTTGCTTAACAAGTTTGACGCTTGGAGCTATAGATAAATGGTGCATTATTAGATTAGGATCCAACCCTAACATATCTAAATATTTCCATGCAAAGTTGATCTTCTTTTCTGTTAGGAATGTGGTAAATTTTTTCTTTTCTTCTTCTGATAAGGATTGTGCTACATGGATCAAATGTGGTTCTTCTATTGTTCCCAAGTTAATGGATTGAGTGGGCTCAATCAGTACTGGATATCTATCCTATAAAGGACTCGAAAGGACATCAAATATCTCATCCTTAGGCACCTCAGAGAGGTTTTCACCTTCAGATACGTCATTTATTTTTACTTTCATAGGTTTTGAGACTGCCACAAAGTGGTTTTCACCCTTAGAACTCCTTTTCTTTTTATTTTTACTCTTATTCTTTTGACTAAGATACTTGATGTCTGACTCCGTCATGCTAACACTCGATTCACTGATGGAAGTCATCATAGGCTCAAATGCATAGAGGTAGCAAGCAAGGGCATAGTCATTTGGAAAAGTATAGATACCTTGGCTCAGATTTGTGGAGGTTTGGTCAAGAAGTTCAGGATTTTGAATAGTCAAAGTAGTGAAAGATTGGTAAATAGTGTTTACGGATATGGATCTGTCATCATTGGTCCTAACCCAGCTCTCAAGTTTGAAGGTGATATTACAACTCAAAATGTTCAATTCATGAATAAGCTCAATGTCATTGTGGGAATCCATTTTAGCCATAGGTGGATCAGACTCGTTGAGTTCATCATTTCTCTCTAGACTTACGTTGGGTTTAGGTGCATATTCGTGAACAATATCAATATGTTTTCCTATGATAAGCTCATCTTCCTCTGGAATGACTCCCTATTCATAGTCATTTGATTCATCATCTATGCCTGTAGGAAATCTGAGAACATGTGTAAAGTCAGGATGGATGCCCAAAGAAGGGTTACCCTCAGATTCTGATTTGAATTCATACTTGTGAGTATCTATCTCAGAATAGCTACCACCTTCATCCTTGTCTGTTTGGTTTTCCTCATGATCAGTTGGTTCTTGTGGTGCAACTATCTTTTTTTCCATAGTAGGTTCTTGTGTATCTACTACATTGATGTTCTCCTTAGTTTTCTCTTCATCTTTGAGGAGGTCTAGTATTTCTTTGGGCAAATGCTCATAAGGAATGAGCTCATCAGTAGTGTCTAAATCATCACTATCAGATTGTGGTGTTTCTTCCTTTGGTTGAATTGTTGTTGATGGTTCAATCTATTCTAAGACATGTGGAGAGTTCTTGCTAAGATAGAAAGGCTTCTTTTGATATCCTAAACCTATTGTATTCTTGTTTGTTCGGCCATGATGGTCAAGAGGTGATAGAAGACCTTTACCTTGTAGTCCTAGAGGCCATTTTCTAGTGTATCCCATTTTTTTGATCAATTTATCCCTTGGTCCATATGACTTCTGAGGAATTTTTCTTAAAGTGGAGTCACATTTCTGGACTGATTGGGTTTGAGACTCATCCTTGTATAACCATGCAAGCACAACTTCTTCCTCCTCAAACTCTTGTTTAAATACTTGTTCTGTGACAAAGCTTCCATTGAATATGACCTGGGATTCTTTAGCTGTTGGTTTCACTTTGTCAGAAGGTTGTCCATAAGATTTTGGGGACAACGGGAGAGATCGTGAGGGATAAAATTGGTTCCATTGTGTATTCTCCCATACCATTGTCTTTGATTTTGACTTATTTAGCAAGTTCTTCGATCTTGTATGTTGACACAATGTCTAGCTGCGTAGTGGAAGATTCCCTATTATTAGGAACAAGCTTATCGACACTTTCTTTCAATGCATTGCAAGTTGTAGATAGGTCAGCTGGAATCATCACCTCTACTCCTTCATAAGGAAATTTCACACATTGATGGTATGTGGAAGGAATAGCTCACATTTCATGTCTCCAAGGTCATCCTAGAAGAATGTTATAAGCTAAAGGTAGATCAAGAACTTGACATGTGATATCTCTGATAACTGGACCTGTTCTGATAGGTAAGACAATTGTTCCTTTGGAAGACCTTTCTTGTTCATCATATGCCTTGATAGTTATCTTCTTCTTAGGATCCATGGCAACTTCTGATAATCCTAGTTGTGTGATCAAGTTGTAAGAACAAATGTTGAGACCAACACCTCCATCTATCAACACGTGTTTGACATGATGGTTTTTGATTAAGACTTCAATGTGTAAGGGCTGGTTATACAGGTGACTCAAGGAGTTATCATCTTCCTCTAAAAAGGAGATATACTATGGAGACGTTAGATGACCAACCATAGTCTGGAATCTGTCTAAATCAAGGTTGTCAGGAACATTAGATCTGAGTAGAGCTTTGTCTAGAATGGCTCTATGAGCTGGAGATATCCGAAGCAACTCAAACATGGAGATTTTTGCATTTGTATGTTGGATTTGTTGGACAATACTATATGATGTTGGTCCCGTGTCTTTATGATTTGATGATTTAGAGGCAGCCTTCTATTTAGAAGCAGATGAAAGATTGAAAGGCATCTTAGGGACATTTGATGAATCAGAATTTTGTCCTTGTAGATGTGCCTAATCTTGCGATCAAGTAATTGCATTTGTTGATTGATTATCTCTATCCTTTCTTACAATTATGATGACATTGCAATGCTCAGATAGGCATGGTTTAACCATATTTATGACAATATTATTTCTAGAGTAAGCATAATTGACCTTAGCACCTACATTAGGCTGAGAAGAAGAATCTCCTTGACCATGCTTTGGAAATGGTTCTATGGTTGTATGATCATTATTGCTTTTATGATTGTCAATCACGATTTCTCCATTATCGGTTTTGTCTTGTATGATGTGTTTCAAGCATATGCAATTATTGATTTTATGACCCTTATTGCGATGGAAGTCACCAAAATCATTCTCTCTCCACCATTTTGGTTTAGGTTCAAGATCAAAAACTTTTATCTCAGGCAAGGTGATGATGTTGTTGGACAATAGAGTTTTCATGGCGGATTTGAAGGACTCTCCAAGAGGAGTAAACTTGCATTTAGAAGGTTTATAGTCAAATGGTTTCTTGTTTGACTCCATTGGTTTTTCCTCTGAGGCTTTTATAGCTTGGGTGCCAACAGTGAGATTGAAAGTGGGTGCCTTAGATGGAGCATGGATATTATCAACAATGTCGTTTGTGACAACGCCTTTATTCTTGTTCTAGTTTTTGCCTTTGTCTTTGGAACTAGATCCAGATTCATAATTGTCTTTTTGAAGTGATATGTCTCCTTTTTGTACAAGTACTTTCTCAATTTTTATTGCATTTTCTACCATTTTATCAAAGGATGTATGATTTTGCATTTGCAAATGGTAGTTGATCTCTGGAACAAGGTTTTTGATGAAAATTTACAGCTTCTCAATTTTTGGAATAGGTCTAGCATATAGAGAAAACTTTTTCCTCCATCGTTTGAGAAAAGTCAGGAATGGTTCTCCAGAGTTCTGTTTCAGATTGCAAATGTTGATCATAGTGACTGGATGCTGGATGTTGTAGGAGTATTGTTGATAGAACAATTTGATTAACTCCTCAAAAGTTTTGATTGTTGGAGGCATTTTTGAGAACCAATGAATAGTTGACCCTCCCAGAGATTGAGGGAAAAGATGCATTAGGTAGGTTGGTTCATGCATGAACTCCATAGATTGAGTACAAAATTCTCTGACATGATCTTGAGGATCAGAGTTTCCATCGTATTTGTCATATTTAGGCATCTCCACTCTTTTTGGGAATCGCAGCATGTACAACTCTTTATCAAATGGAAAAGGGCATAGAGCTTCCATGGAGAACTCTTTAGGTTCCTTATCTTTTTTGAGTTTGTTGAGCTTGACTTTCATAGCATGCATTTGTTTCATCATGGCCATGATAGGAGTTTCTTCCTCATGTGTGATGATATCTTCAACATTAAATTTTGGAGGAAGTTTATCCCCTTGGTGAGCCAACTCTAGGAAGTATGTCTCATTTTCTTCTTTTAAGAAATGCCTCATCATTTTCTTGAAGTTATCATCATTTTGATATCGAGCAATTTCAGAAGGTGTGGGTTTTTGATCCGCACCATGTTGGGATTGATGTCCTTGGGACCCTTGGCTTGCACCTCCTCCTTGAGACATAGTGTTATTAAGAGAACTACCAGGGATTGATCGATGAGGAGTTGCTTGATGACCTGCGTGGATTGATGCGGGAGGAGTTATTTGATGACCTGCATGGATTGATGCAAGAGGAGTGACGCAACCACCTATCAAGTAAAGATTGCCAAGAGCGTCTTCTACAAATTTAGTCGTGTCGAAAGGTTGATGAAATGTCTCAGCAATCACAGAAGATGCGGCTGAAGAGAATTTGGGGTTTTCTCCTTGTTTTCACTGTGATGAAGCTCTAGTTTCCACCATTAACCTTGGGTGAAGCAAAAGAGAAAGATGAAGACAACTAAGGAATGATATGATTCAAGAAGATCAAATGATGCAATCTTGTCAAGATTGGATTGATTGAAGATAAATTGGACATAAATGAAGGATATTGTGCCCTAGTAGTATGGGTAGACACCCAAAAGATGGCGGACACGAGCTCGCAACACTTAGCCATTTTTGTTTGAAGATTGAATTGAAGATGATTTTGACAAGGTTTTGACACAAGATCAGATGGGATTCAAATAGATAGATCAGAAGGCTGGATCAAACTCAAGAGACCACTTTGGGAAAATAGATCGAATTCTTCTAGTTTATGCTATGTTCCTGACACAGTGAATATTTTAACAAAATCTGGAAGTTGGCTGTAAAAATTGGATTTCTGACAGATTTGGAAGGTTTATGACAAATTTGACTTTAGCTTTGATACGAGTTTTGAAATTTCAGGATGACTTTTGACACCAAAAAGGATTCTTGCTTCATATTTGCAATTTTTCAATTTTTTAGTATCAGATTGTTTGCAAATTTTTATGTCCAGGTTTGAAGATTTGTGTAGTAGTTTGTCTCGGGTTTGTTCGCTTTCAATAACCAAATAGATACCAAGCACGCATAACAGCAAGCAAGGGAGTTCAAGTAATCAATTGTCTTAAAACAATGAACAAGGGCAAAAGCAACCTTGCACATGAACAAGCAATAGTGACTTATTGTGCTAATCCCTAGGAATGCTACTTGTGTATGTTCTCAAAAGTTTTGCAATAATGCACATAGTCCTAGAAAATGAAAAATTTGGCCTCGCTAGGGTTTTTAGTAATGGTCTAACTCTACAACTTTTGTGATCTCAAGAGGGTGAACTCCAATCCAGGCGCATTGAGGTTTTGACACAGTCCAAAACTTTAATCAATTAGGAGCTGCTAGGAAGATCTGATAGCCCAACAAGAGACCACACTTGTGGAGATTTCTTCCACAAAGATATTTATATAGCGGTTGTTTCTACCATGATGAAAATGGCTATTACCACTTGAGGTTTCGTCCATGTGGTTGACCCAATAAAGGGAATGTCCACTATGATTAACCCTCTCTAAAGGTGACTCACAAAAGATACCACATGGGGACTTGGTCCAGATCCAAGGATTTAAGTTTCTGATACTACCCAAAAAGGGAGTAGAGCATAATCCTCTAGCCTTATCACTTTTACCCAAACATAGCAAACAGATTAATCCAACACGCTAAGACTGAAATTATCTCACCAAGATTTGTGATGTCAACAACTATGTTTATCGATCTCTTCGGAGAGAGAACGTATCGATCAAAAGCTTAGGACCAAACCAAGTAGAACATGAGACAATCATAGTATCCTCCCTACCTAAAAGGGGATCTTTCATCAAGAAGAGCTTCACATGCATGAACAAGCAAATGAAGCCCACTCTCTCTAGATCATCCACAAATAGTGTTCGTAGGGCCTATTTACTATGTGTAACAAATATGCAAAAAACAAATCTATGTTCGTTTTATAGCCCAAAACTGAAGTGTGAATTATGAAAGTTGTAAAAGGCACTCAAGATTGACAAAAGAGAGTTTGTTTTATGTCCCAAAATGAAGTGTTATAAGATGCAACGAAATACCTGAGTTCCTCACAACACACTTAGTAGATTGTACCCACGAGATATACTTGCACCTGCACCTGCAAACCACTGTTATGAAAAACTCACCTATTCTTGTACATGCAACTCACTATTATAAAAATCCATTAAAAAAAAAAAAACACTTGTCAACCCCATGTGGTAGAAAATCAAGTTATTCAAAGATAATATGTCATTTGATAATCAAAAAACCTATTGTCATAAAAATTAGATTTTGACTAATCTACACTAAATTGATCATAACTTTTGCAAATCAAGAGAAAATTAATTCAAACCAATGGAAAATGAAAGCTAACTCAAATACCTTTCCAAAAATATGAATTTTGGAACTGTATCATGTCATATATGCATTTACCAATAAAAACATTAGTCGAATTTCATAAAATCAGGTTCTGACCAGTCTTCACTAAAATGATCATAACTTTTGCAAATCAAAACAAAATTAATCCAAACCAATGGAAAATTAAAGCTAACTCAAATAAATTTCCATAAATATAAATTTTGGATCTGTATCATGTCATATGTGTATGTACCAATAAAAACATCAGTCGGACTTCATAAAATCAGGTTCTGACTAGTCTATACTAAAATGATCATAACTTTTGCAAATCAAGACGAAATTAATTCAAACCAATGGAAAATGAAATCTAACTCAAATAATTTTCTAGAAATATAAATTTTGGATCTATATCATGTCATATGTGCATGTACCAATAAAAACACCATTCAAATTTTTGGAAAAACAACCCAGAAATTTATCACAAAACTCATAAAAATTAACCTTGTGGTTGTGGGTTCGAGAAAAATGATAGAAATTTGATAGAATAGAATGGAAACCCATTTCAGGGCCCCACGGTGGGTGCCAAAAATGTGTGTGTGAAAATTGTACCTAGCTGCGGACACAACACTTTAGTAAAACATTATAGGTTATCAAAATTGAAATCTACAAGTAATTGAAACTAAGCTAACTAGGCGATTTATTGCCTTCTAGTAGGTGCAAGTGTGGTGTTCTCAGATTAGACTGAGATCAGTGACAATGCAACACCTAAACGAAGGATTTAAATGATTGAAAGCAATGAAATATGAATGCAGATTAATCTATATTTTTGTATTTTCTATGCAATTAGGATGAAAAATTGTATGAATCTAATCTAGAATGGAATGAAATGATATGCAGATTTAATCTAACAATGATATGGATTAATATGAAAAACTATGCAAAACTATGAAAAATTATGAATTGATCTCACAAAGTTGCCTGTCGCAAAAGCTTGATTCTTCGTATGCAATTTTGCCAGAGTAATTGTGCAAATTCGAGAGATTGTCTTTGTGAAGAATTGAGCCTTGTTTTTATAGAAATCCAGGGTTTGAGGATGCATAAGAAAAACCATAAATCACTCTTGATAAACTCAGGTTGATTTTTGAGTTAACAAGAAATTAAGAATAAATAAACTCATAAAATCATGCAAAAGCAGTTTTGATCTCAAAATAGAGTTTAGTTCTCTTTTTCAACTCATCATCAGATGTCGAGTTTAGAAAGTTAACAAATTGAAATTGAAAATTGATTTAAAGTTAACTGCTTTTCTAATTGTGCATGATTTAATATGAATTAATTTAATAAATAAAGTGATTTATTTTCCACTTAACTGATTTTTGAATTAAAACAATTGATTTATGGGTTAATCAATTATTAAATCAAACTTTATTCCAATTAAATCATTAAATTTGACAACTTTGATTTTAAATCAATTAAATAAATATTCAATTGATTGTTTGAAGGAATTTTGATTTATTGTCAAAATAAAAACAATATTAATTAGGAATAAATGCAATTAAATCTAATTAAATAATTAAGTAGCAGAATTCAATTAATTAATTAATTATTCATCATATTCAATTAATCAACTTTAGGATAAATAATGACATTTATTGCCAAATAATATTCAATTAAAGATAATTATGATAAATTAGGAATATTCAAGGAATATTCCCTGATGTAGAATTAAGATAATCAATTAGGTTTTTGATAAACTGATGTGCAGATGTGTCTTAGGTTAAGACTTTGATGTTGATTTCGATCGAATTGTTGATGTAAGAGGTTAATGAACCTATGGTCCATTTTTGGGGTATTACAGCTCCTGCATCAACTTGGTAAAGGAAAGTCATCTTTCAAACATGCGAGGTTGAGATCTCAAAAATTCACACAAATCCTGATGGACTTGTCTGCTTTTGAAAAAAACACAATATTTGATATCCACTAGGCATAGTCAATTTCTCTTATGAATCCAACTTTTAATAACTTTTCCAATTCCACTTTGACAAGAAGTGCTATGTGTGGGTGCATCTTTCTCAACTTTTGCTCGACTAGTCTTACCCCTTCTTTAATATTCAAGTGGTGCATGATCAAGTTTGGATCTAATCCCGATATATCATCATAAAACCATGCAAAATTTACTTGTCTTTCTTTTTAAAAAATTATGAATTCCTCTTTTTCTTCATTTGATAATGATGATGATAGATGTATGACCTTTGGCTCTGATTTCATTTCAATTTTGATCTTTTATGTTGTTTATATCAGAATAGGTGACATCTCCTCATAATATTTGGGCAAAGTATCCAACCTCTCTTCCTTAGGTGTCACAATTGGGTTTTCACCTTCAAAAATGTTCTTTATTTCTTTATCTTTTTGGTCTAATACTGCTACCTTGTGGTTTTTACCAGTAGACTCTTTCAATTTTTTATTTCTTTTATTTTTTTTCTCTTATTTCTAAACTGAGAGATTGGATACTTTGCTTCATCATTTCTTCTTGATATCCATTGGTAGATATTCATTAGTAGAAGAGGGTTCAACCACATTTAGGTATTGGGTCACAGATTTGTCATTTAGGAATGTGGGAAGGGTAGTCGGTTCTATGGAGTTCCATTCAATGAGTTCTAGATATATGAGGGATAATGGATCAATGCTTTGATTTGGGTTGACAAGACTTAGGGACATGACTTTGTTAGAGGGTTCATACATTGTATCGCTAAAGTTTATAACATGCACTTCTTCTAAGTGTTCTAGAGAACTTGGGTCAAAATCCTCCTCGCTTGAATCATCTTGGGTTTCTCGTGGGTGGAACCTATTGCTAGATCCTTCTATTGTAGGTGTCCATGATGGTACGTAGGGTTCTCCTACCCATTGAGAATCTTCTGCTTCTTGATTTGGAATATTTTATCGAGCTTCTTGATTATAACTCAAAGCTTGGTTAGAACTTGACCCTGAGGTTATCTCTTGTTCTTTGCCTTTTCTAGGAGCATAAGTGTGGACTACATCCACTTCTTTATCTTGGCAAGATTCACTAAACAATGAATCCCACTCCCATTTGTTTGAGTCTTCATCACTTTGAGAGTCTAATTGCAAAATTTGTTCATAGAACATGGGGTGATTCTTTTGAGTGTATCTTTGTTCAAGATACCCTAGTCCTGACTTCTCCTTGCTATCCCTCCAAGACATCTCATTTGGTTCAATCAACCCTTCATTTCTTCTAAAGGTCCTTGTCCTTTGTAACCCATCTTTTGCATAATTTGAAAACCTTTTCCATATTGATAAGTAGGGATGCTAATGTTTTGAATTCTTTTTTCATGAGCACTTGACTCATTATCTTTATATAACCACTTCAAAATTTCATTTTCCTCTTCATCCATGGATGAAGAAGTACTAGCTCTTACAAAATGATTATTGTATTTTTGAGGTGGATGTAAGATAGAAGGTTTCCCATGAGACTTAGGAGATAATGGTAGATCCATCATAGATAAAGAATATTCTCCCACACCTTTCTGTTTGATCTTGCATTGTTTTTTTTAAAATTTCATCATGGTTTCCATCTTTTGGTAATGAACCCCCTTGGTATGAATTTGGGTAGATTTTGCATGGTTTTCTTCTTCTTTTTCTTTAAGACTTTCCTCACTAACTTTCTATTTTCCCTTAGTTGATGTAGCTAAGTTAGTGGGAATTTTATTATTTTGAACAAGATTGTCTTCTTCATCTGTCTTTTTCCCTTTTAATGAAGGAAGGTCTTTCAAACTTTGTCCTTGTTCTATCTATTTTGATGTAGTTCCTTCTGCATTATGAGGGACCAATGAATCATTTATGGACTTGATATTGTTGCAATATTGGAATGGATTTAGGTCTCCACTCACCATGACTTCTTGTCCCATGTATGGAAATTTCAAGCATTGATGGTACATCGAGGGTACCACTTGCATTTCATGTATCCATGGTCTTCCCAATAGAATGTTATAGGTTAATTTCAAATCTAGCACTTGACAAATAGTCTCCTTTTTCATAGGACCTACTCGAATAGGGAGCACTATTATCCCTTTGGAGGATCTCTCTTCATCATCGTAATCTTTTATGGTTATTTTTCTTTAATGGTCTATAGCTTCCTCTGAATACCCTAAGGCTTTAACAAGGTTCAAAGTGCAAATGTTTAGACTAGATCCTCCATCAATGAGGACTCTTTTAACCCTATGCTTATGGATCAAGACCTCAATGTGCAATGGCAAGTTTTGGGGATGATTTAAGGACATATCATCTTGCTTGGAAAATGATAAACAATGAGGTGTGACTAGGTGCCCTACCATATTCTGAAATTTTTGCACATTCAAATTCAAGGGTACATTAGTTTCAACAAGGGTTTTCACCAAGATTTCTTTATGAGTAGGTGAAAGTTTTAGCAACTCCAAAATATAAATTTGAGCGGGAGTTCATTGGAGTTGATCTACCAAATGAAGAGGATGTTTGATTGGGTACAATGATTCTAGGGGCACCTCCTGGTAAGGTGATTTTAGATGCTTGCCCCCGGGTCACGACATTTGATGCTTCTTCCTTTTGTTTTTCCTTCACCACTATCACATTGATTGAATTTTCACACCCACTTAAAGAGTTTATGGTGTTGTCATAGGTATGGGCAAAGTTCACTTTCTCATTTCCTCTCTTGTTATTTTGGTTAGCATTTGATGTTTCTCCTTTTTCATGATTTAAGAAAGAGTTCTTAAAAGTTGTGTGATCTTCATTGTTTTGAGGCCCTTCAACCTTTATTGTGCCATCGTCTATTAGATCTTGGACTAAATGCTTAATTTTAATGCATCTGTTGGTTTTGTGTCCCTTGTTTCAATGATACTCACAATGGTGTGCATAATTCCACCATGTGGGTTTAACTTGAGGTTCATATGGCCTTGATTTAGGTAAAACAATGATTTTATTAGCCACAAGTGTTATCAAAGCATTTTCCAAGGGTTCACCCAAGAATGTGAATTTTCTCCTTTGAAATGAAGGAAATAAAGGCTTGGGTTTGTTTACATTCTAATTGTTGAAGGAATTATTGTTGCTGTTGAAAGGAGCCTTGGTCGTTTGGTTGACATTGTTCATTTGGTTTGACCCACTTGATAAGTTAAAAGGGGTAGCTTTTAGGTTGTGGGCTTCTACAACCTCATAATTTACAAGGTTATTATTTGTGTTTTTTAACCATAACCTTGGTTTATCATTATTGTTGTTATCTCCCTTGTTATTATTATTATAATAATTATTATTATTATTGTTGGTATTGGTATAACCTTTGTTTTCTTTAAAGAGTTTGATCTCTCCTCTTTTTACCAACACCTCTTCAATTTTTATCCCATTCTCAATGATCTTTTCAAATGTGGGGGAACATTTAAGTTGAAGTCTATAGTTCATTTCCATGTTTAGGTTGTTCATGAAAATTTCCATCTTCTCTTTTTCAGGTATGCTTCTAGGATATCACGCAAAAACCATTCTCCATCTTTGGAGAAAACCTAGAAAAGGTTCACCATCTTTCTATTTTGTGTCGCATAGGTTAAGTATGGTGATTTCATTCTCTATATTGTAAGAGTAGTGAGTCACAAATTTGGAGGCTAGCTCTTCAAAAGTCTTGATTCCTTGTGGTAACTTTGAAAACCACTCCATGGCTTGGCCTCCTAGGCTTCTTGGAAATAGCCACATTAAATAGGTGGTATCATGCATGAAATCTATACTCAAGGCACAAAATTCCCTTAGGTGGTCTTATGGGTCAGATTTACCCATGTACTTGTCGTATATAGGAAAAACCAAGCTAGGAGGGAAAGGCACCATAACCAAGTTTTGATCAAATGGAAAATGGCACAAGGCCTCAATAAAAAAGGGTTTTAGTTCGACCACTTTCTTCATGGTGTCAATTTGTGCTTGAAATATTTTAAGTTGTTTGTTCATTTCACCTAATGGATTCTCTTCTTCCTCATCTTTTTTAAAGTTGTGGTATCGTAATCGTGAGGAAGTTTAACCTCTAATTGGGCTAGGTTAAGGAAGTATCTCTCCTTATTTATTTCTAAACATTTTCCCATTATTTCAAGGAATTTGGGGTCTTGGGCAGCCCTATTGGCTTTATCTTTGGTTGTTTCCTTTGGCCCTTAGTTTCCTTGGTTATTTTCTCCTTGATCTTCATTATTTCCCCATGGATATAGTCATAAAATTCAGTGTTTCTAGCCATTGGATTGACTCTTTCCTCAAATAGGTTAGGGAGACTATCTTCTTGTTCTTGTGTTTTGATAAAAGGAGTTTTGAATATGAATTTGGGGACCTCTTGTGTATGCAAGTGTCATCTTCTTGTAAGGATATTTTCAATTTATGTGATCTCATGAAAAATAACATCAACAAAGGTTTGGTTCAAGCGGAGCTTCCCTTATTTTGGTGATTGTTTTCTTGAGAATATTTTTAAAATATAAGATGATTTTCAAATGGATGTTTCTTCATCTCTCTCCTATCTTCAAACAAATCAATCACAAGTACACTTGTATTTTTAACCCTCTAAACACAAAATGTTTGAAATGTAAGGAACGTTATCACAACTTTTGAACAAGAAGTAACTTCAAGCAATCTACCTATAGTCAAATTTTGTTCGTAAACATGGCTATAATAGGTAGGCTTTCTAAATTAACAATGCACTAGTAATGATTCCATTCAAAGAAATATCAAGTCTCATCCCACAACAATTAGGGGCTTCCCACCACCGGTATATCAAAGTTTTGCGCAATCCTGAGGGACTACTTGAGGAAGTTTGATTCTTGATATCCTTTTGTCACTCACCCCATTAAGGATGAATGCATTTTATTTTATAGTGGGTCCAATTATTGCGGCAAAGGAAATTGTATCCCACTTTGAGTTTTCCCTCTCACCGGCCTCATTAAGGAAAATTCTCAGGAGGCGAGCCCACTAAAGTTCTAGCATGTTCATTTTAAAGCAAATAAATGAAGTGAAGAGATGAGTTTGGGAGTTTGATTCACCAAAACGTGAAGATCATATCCCTACTATTCCTCACTTCCAAGTACAATTAAAAATGTTTAATTTACCAAGCCTTCTAATCTAATGGGAATTGAGTATTTCTACTCTCCTCCACAAACAATAGGCTTCAAATTATATGCTTATTTATTCCCTAGCCTTTCTTTTAATCAATAAATCTAGTAGGTTTGTAATTTTGATTCACTTGAAAAGTGAAGAGCATATGCCTACTACCCTATTCCCCAAATAATAATAGGCCTTTTAATTACTAGATTCAAATGAAAGTGCCACAATTTAAACAAAAATTCAAAGGGATGAAGATTTACCTCTTTTCAAAGCTAACAAAGGCTAGGGGCATTTTTTATTTTATTTTTGAGTATTTTACTCACCTAGTGGTGATCCTTGCAACTCCTTTGTATACCCTTTGAAATTGAACTAGTCCAACACAAACAAGAAAAATGAAGAAATTCAAGTAAATCGAATTTTAAGCCTTTTTTTTTCAAATTAAGTAAAAATGAGAAACTTAAGGCATGAAAATCCAATTTAAGGAAACAAATTTTGATTTGTATGAATCAACTATATGCAAATATCGCTCAAAATCTTTACCTTCCTATTGGAATCCTCCAAAAAGTTATTTATGTGGATTATTTTCTCTCTTTTTAGCCTTTATGCAATGGCTTTATCCTCCTTGTGGATTCGAGTCTCTGGTTTTTGGACTTTCCTATGCTATGTCACCAGAAAAACATAGAGAAATCATTTCCGACTGTCAGATTAATCAAATTTATAAAATAGTCAAACGCGCTACAAAAATGATTAAACATGCTATTTAAATGCTCAAACATGCTGCAAGAAAAATCAAACGCACTACTACAAAAAGCGCTATTTAAAATGTTAACTATGTGTAAATGAAACTTTAAATGCGTTGCACGAAAAATAAAAAGCATTGTGGAGTCAGAGCACATGCGCTGAAAGAAATTTAGACATGAGACATAAGTGTTTAAACACGCTATTTGATAGTGTAAATGCACCAAACTTTGCTTTGGATGTGTTGTTTTGGGCCTCAAACGTGCTATTAGAAGTCTCAGACGTGCTATTTCACTTGCAAAATAGAGAATTCAAACATAAAATCCTAAAATTCTATGAATTTTTCCAAAATTTAGACAATTGAGGGATAATGCCCCACGGTGGGCACCATTTTGTGTACTAGAAGTACCTTCATGAAATTAGTTTGCTAAGAATCAATTCAAAATTAAGCTAATTAACCCTTGAAACATGATAAATTAAAAACTTAAAGCAATAAACATCTCATGGATCCCTATTTAAAGATGCTAATTCAATGCTCTCAGCAAGCATCCATTAGAGCCAGCTCTAAGATGAGAATAAATGCTAAACGATGATGCAATTTAAGCCTATTTTTCTCAAAACAAAGCTAAATTATGCAAGTTATGATTCTAGCTCAAATTCACTATAATGTTGATGCAATTCAAAGATGTAAGGGGGTCCTTTTCTCCTGATTTTAGCCTTGCTTTTATAGATTTTTACAAGCATAGGGGGTGAAGTTACTTTGATCATGGTTAGGTTAAGGCTTAGTCCATGGTTTCAAATATGGGGACAATTTAAATGGTTTGTCCTTAAATCTTGGGACAATGAGACAAAATGAAGTGGTCAAGATGCTCTCACCTTATGAGTGATTGAGATTCAATTTTCTTTTGATCCATGTGAGTCGAATCCTCGATTCCTATTGGTTGAGGCAATTTCCTCCCATGTGGTGGATGAGGGAAAATAGGAATTAATTAATTGAATTTAATTGATTTCTTTAGCCATGTGTACCCCTTGAATGGGTTGATTTGATTTTTAATCTAACTATACAATTAATTAGATTAATTGCATAATTAATTGATTTATTTGATTTAATTGATTTAATTGGCTTGTTTGATTTAATTTGATTGTGATTTTCAATTATTATTAGATTTTGGCTCAATTGCAATTAATGCCTTGATTTTTCCTTAGTTGCTCACTTGATTTGATCTTGGCCATTTTTAGGTGATTACATCTAGTCTTGGAATTTGTTTATCAGTATATTATGTGTTCGCATATACATATTTATATTCATTGAATCAATACTAGATATTTAATTCATTTATTCATTCCAAATTACATTAATCATTCATTACACTCTTAGCGATGGAGAAACCCTTACACTTGTTTGATGCTTGAGTTCCCTTAAGCCTAGTAGGTACTCTCTCCTTCCTAATGTAATGAGAGAGATGAAATTTGGGTGTGATGCTTCCTAGTTTGATTGACCATCCTAGTGAACATTTCATCCCTCTTTACATCCTATCTATATCTATTTTTATTTTCTTTCATTACAATCTCTTGTATAAATAATTGGGGAACTTGCATTTGCACTTCTAAATGAGTGCAACTCACTCGAGCCTATAACTATAAAACAATCACATATGGAGCAATGTTAGATTTAGTAATCAACCAAAAATATCTACATACCATGGACTTACCTTATTTGTGAGCATGTCATCTTTGTGTGTATATGTGTGTGTGTGTGTGGGTGTGCATGCATGTGCGCCTGTGTTGCTTTGAACTCTATAAATTTGTTTATGAGATCCTAAATTAGTTTTAGCCATCTACCAAGCTTCCAATTAGGGGTCAAATTCTATCAAATGACATTAACTATTACTAGAGAGTCAAATTCAAGATGCAAGCGTTCTACCTTCAAATTGAGACCACATCTTATCCTCAATAAAATAACTCTGAATTCAACTATGTTATTTGTGATTTCTCCTAAGTATTTTGATTTCTCACTAAGAACTTTGCACCCCATGATGCTTTGACTAGGATTGCCCCTGGAAGCTCAGTCAAAACATATCTTGACCCACCCTCTCTTAGATTCCTTCCACATTACTTAATTCTATAGATTAAAAGAAAGATAAATCTTTCTCAAACTATTGATAATTTTTTTACATAAATTATATATATATATATATATATATATATATATATATATATATATATATATATATATATATATATATATATATATATATATATATATATATATATATATATATATATATATATATATATATATATATATATATATATATATATATATATATATATTCTTGATAACATATTTGATTTTATTATTGATACTAATAAAATATTTACATAGTAAACTAGTCTCATAACTACTACCATAAGCATCTACTGTCAATGTCAACACTTGACATTTATCTACACTTTAACATTAAGTTTGTAAACAAAAACCCTAACCCCTACCTACATTCTTCTTGACATTTATAGAGAATAAAAAAATGAATCATGTCCATTTACTAGGCTCTCAACCATTCCATTAAACCCTACTCGACTTTAAATCCATAAAAAAACAACACCAAACTACAAAAAAATCAAAATGCATCAAAATTGGAAGCTTGCACCCATTCTCTGACTCGTATGTGTGTACTCTCCTATGCCACAATTTATTTTTTAGCTAGATTTCTCTTTACCACCTCTGGTAATCTTGCTACTGCTTCCTTCTCTTAGTAACCATCATTTCTGTGGGATTTTGATCTCCAACAACCTCTTTTAGTGCTTCATATCCTCAAGCTCTACTTCCACCACCCTTAGGTCCAATAGTAATTTTAGCCCCATCCATCCTCGATGAGCTTCCTCAAAGTGCTTCCTACAACAACTCTCATCAAACCTCCACACAAAGGGTGTAAATTTAATGTCCTCCACCTTTTCCACATTCACCTTCTTGTCAATAAATTTCATGCCTAACCTCGAGATCGCCCATCCTAGAATTCATTCTATGCCACCAAGGAATTCTGCAGGGGCGATGGTCTCCAAAATCCTCCTCGCATTCATTGTTGATTCTCCTAATTGAAGCCCCCATGCTAGAATCATCAAATAGATGTCGGTGTTCACCCAGTGTCTATTCTCAACTTCATAAAAAATGTCTCCCAAAATCAATTGAATGCTCCTGGTTAACTCATAGTCCTTGAACAAAAATATTCCTTCTAGTCTCCCATAAATTTTATATTATTGATTATAATATTATATAATAATAACTAAATTATTTATACTAATATTATATAAACTCATATTATCTACATTAAAATAACTAGTCGATAGGCTTTTAATTATGGGCTTGCCCTCATACTTTTATGTTGGAAAACTTGTCTCACATTATAAAACTACCCAAAAAAACCACAAAATAAGTTTTCCCAAACCGTCAAACCTTTTCACGACAATTGGCAAACCTCTTTACGACAAAGCTATCCATCGGTATGCTTTATTGAGTCATCAAACTTTAAAAACTCATACATCTATTTTATT